>OZ025871.1:9475712-9962555 GCA_964019415.1 Ianthella basta | reverse complement strand
AGAGTTCATATGATCTTCATCCATTGCAACATAGTACTCTTCATTCACTTGTGCCTGTGGTCCATGCGCTGGACTGTGGTTGATCGAGTTGAGGTCCATGGGTGCATAGTACTCATTGGTTGGGTTTTGTACATTGACGGCATTAACAGGTGCCTGCCGCTCTCCTTTGTCTGTGTCGTCAAGTTCCAAAGGAAGGTACATTTCATCTGTGTTTTGGTTTTCCAAGAGCTGTGCATTAGCAGTTGCTGGCCTCTCACCATTTTCTCCTAAGTAGAAGAAATGAAGGTATAACTATCCATTAATAGCAGTTTTGTAGTCAATACGTCAGCATGTTGCCACTGTTGCAATGCAGGCGAGAAAGCTTGCAGACATATACTTGAATTTTTAGCTGCCTGGTCATTATGAAAGATTTTTTAATCCATTCTCATCATAATTATTAACAATATTACATGCATCCTTCAAATTTAAATAACTCTTTCCTGTTATGTATATACCGCTGTATACATTGCCACTAACTGTATTCTCAGCGATCAGAATTAAGATGGTCAAAGGGGCCCAATGAATATAATGACAAGAGATTGAATAGGGATGTTTGGTCACAATGCCAGAGAACATGCACGTAATTGTAACCATTGTACATTGTCATTCAACAGACAACTGCATATAAATCTCATAGAATCTATAGTAATTCAAGGGATACGATTCCCACAATCATAGCTGTAGCTGAAGTGTAAGCTGCTTCAATCTGATCTCACTGACATGCTACTTGTATGCTGCTACATGTTATCAGTACAAATTTGTATTAAAGTGTACACTCATAATTAAACTAACTATATAAGGTGGAGTACACTATTCCTTTACTGCATACTTGGAACCATGACCTCATATCACAGTATTAGATAACATCTCACAAACTCCTTTTTGGTCAGAGCCCCAGATATACAGAATATTCCTCAGTGTAGTCAGATGGCCTGACATTTGTGTGGCTATCTTACCTCATTGGCATATAGAACATCCCCTGACCATATTTCCTTTCATAGCCGATTATTGAACACTTAAAAGTGCACTTCCTTCAATGGTTTCACCCCTTTGAATCATGCAGTAGCCATGGAAACATGTGTGTGTGTGCACGTATGTGTTTGCGCGTGTGTGGGGGAGGCTTTGTTGACAGCAGGAACCTCCAACACGTCTTTGCCCTTGCCCAAACCAGCCCCACAGCCCGGAAGATGCTAACTAGCGAGGTTATCAGCACAGTCATCCGGGAGTCCCATACCATATGGGTCCTACGGAACCAGTAGCTAACCTTGCATGTGTGTGTGTGTGTGTGTGTGTGTGTGTGTGTGTGTGTGTGTGTGTGTGTGTGTGTGTGTGTGTGTGTGTGTGTGTGTGTGTGTGTGTGTGTGTGTGTGTGTGTGTGTGTGTGTGTGTGTGTGTGTGTGTTCACGTATATATGTGAGTGTGTGTTTGAACGTGTACATTTGGTGTGTGTGTGTGTGTGTGTGTGTGCTTGTACGTGTGTGTGCATGTGTGTGTGTGTGTGTGTGTGTGTGTGTGTGTGTGTGTGTGTGTGTGTGTGTGTGTGTGTGTGTGTGTGTGTGTGTGTGTGTGTGTGTGTGTGTGTGTGTGTGTGTGTGTGTGTACATGCATGCATAGTGAGCTCACATACACACTCATCTGCAATAATAGAAGCTATAATTATACACTTCCTACAGGTGGAGACGCAGCGGCTGCTACAAAAATCAATTTCCCAAATCTAATACACTACCAATAGACCCTACTGAATAGCTGATATATCCTGTTTCGTGGCCAACAACATGTTACATATTGTATAGGCAACTCATGGGTGATCACGTTGAAAGTGAAGGCTGTCTGTGGTCATATTCAATAAGAGAGGTATAGGCCATGTTGTTGTGGCAAAAAGAAGAGCTTTCTATTGTAAATTTGGGAAAGAACTGAAGCAGTTTGTGGGAAGCATCATTGTTCATGAGTAACCGTGAGGAATGCAAGGGCAACAATACCTATTGAGGCATAACAGTAAATTTTATACTGTAAACCAGCCACTTGGAATTATATGGGCCATAGTGAAAGTGTTTACCATATAAATATAGTACATCAGGGACATAGAGGGAGGTGGTGTATACATTGCAACACTCTCCATCTTGTATGCAGAGCCAAAAAATGGCATCATCCTGTTATTATTGCTTGCTGCTGGGTTCAGAGACCTGTCCCACTTGTGTAGGCCCTGACAGTTAAGGGCTGAAACATTTTGTACACTGGGTTAACCCATTAGGATTATGGGCCCTAATGGGTTAAACGACAATGCTGTGAATGTGCTGCCATACACCTTGGCGAACAGCAATATGTAACATGGCACTGCTTTGCATCTGTCATTTGGTGCATGACTCAAATCTGACATTTGACCTCAATTGGCACTGTAAGCAGCTAGGGGACCTAAGGTGCTCGGGTATTACTGTTACGCATATGCCGTACCAAAAGTTAGGTCAAACATTAGAAGTGAGTCATGATTTGTAGTTTTGTATGACACTCGTGGCAACCAATTCGCTATCCACTGTACTCGCAAAGTGCACTTCAGATAAAGGAGTGTACCGTATAGGCGTTAACTCTCACAGGGTTAAACTTTCGTGGTTTGCAAATTTTCACCATGTTGCTTTCACTGTTGCAGGGACTTGGTGTGGCTAGCTAATGACTTGTGTAATGTTTTGCAAGATGAAACTTTCTGCGAAAACCACGAAAGTTAAACCACACAAAAGTTAAAAGCATCTAGCTACAGTTCAACGCTGATGCTTGAAGCCAAACACTACAATTAGTGTAACATGAATACATGCTTACCTAGCTACTCAGGCCTTTACAAGATTACAGTGTTGTTAATGTTGTCAGCATTCATTTGTGTTAGCATGCATGCTTCTACTTATTACCTGGCCATAAAGATGCTGCACTGTTTGATGTGTATCAAGAAAAACGTGGCAGAATGGGCTCTGACGAGCATTGCATACGTTGTCTCCTGGGAGACAAGTCCAATTCAAAAATGTCACAAACTGTTTTGGCTATGACCATCCTACTTCCCTTTCATGCTGTCACATCATGAATATCTGTAGCCATACAGTGGTAGCAGTGGTCCATGTTATATTGAGTATCCTTGTGGTCATAGGTGTTAAATCATGAATAATTAATAAGAGGATGTGGTTATAACGCGTGGGCGGTAGCTTAGTGGTACCAAGGCATGAAAGTACCTACACAGCAAGTTTGGGATGAATAGCTTGTGGAATCACAGAGATACGCTCTAGGAAGTTAGTACTGCCAAATATACAAAATTAAGGTATCCTGCTACCTTAAGCTGAGACTGCTTCCAGCCTCCATTTTGTATGATGTTGTCGCCCATAGCACAGTATAAAGTGGCTGAAGTGTGTGTGAGCTATGGAAGACTGGTGTGTGTACACAAAACTGGCCAAACTGTCTGAGAATGAAAAGCCGTGTAAGAGCAATCTGCACATGGCTATCATATCTATCCACATAGTGGGCAGGGCGATGACTGACCTCTGTATGGTAGAGCATTCCTATGATTACCAACTGGAAAGGAAGGCCCATATGTAATATAAGCCTTGTTTTACATGTAAGGGTTGAGGAACTACAGAACCCACGCTCACACTCAACAAGAAAGGCGAGTAAGGAGAGGCAATGCACTGGTCTTTATAGACAAGTGGGTGTTTAAGCAAACTGTAGAGCAACACAAATGGCAAGGGCACAACTTGGCGACGCCATAGCATCCTTCATATGTATCTACGTACAAGTATTCATACATTAAGGTGTAGCTAGTGCTCAGTTATAATATTATTGCAAGCATCTTGCACATGCATATTTGCAATATCTTAATGATAAGATGATATTGAAGTGACGAGAGGCTACAAATACCACTGTGGAAGCTATGAATGCAATACCAGCTGTAGAAGTCATACAGCTGTAGGGCTAGACGTAGTGTGAATGCAGGTAGATTCTGTAACACCCCCACATTGAGATCGAAAGGGAAACCTGTAGTGAAGGCATTGGCTGTACAGAGTACTTGGGTGTGGCATTAAGTACGTACATTCCGCCATTTTACTAGCTTCGGCAGTGTAACAGGTTAGTACGCATAATACCCAGTGATGAACAGTCTACAATACACATCAAGTTTATTCTAAGAATTTCTAAACAGGACGTGGAGTTTGTGTGGCATTGTTTGTCAGCAGCTTACAGTGACACCTCATTTTGCAGGCTGGCCAATATATATCACAATAGCCTTTTGTTTAACTAGCTATACGAGTCCTACACAATGCCATTCATACCTTTTGACTCTACCACCATCATTTCTTGCTGGTACTGCTCTGTCCTTTTCCTTGCTCTCTTTGCCCGCACGCAGCAGCATGTGATGCACACACACAAGATGAATGTAATAATGACTATCAATCCTACTCCACCTATCGATGTACCGATGATTATGGGTAAGTAATTGATTGATGTTGCAGGTGGTGGTGGTTCAGTGGTGTTTGCTGTAGGTGTTGGTGTAGGGTCTGGCATCACAGAGGTAGCTGAGTGGGAAGCACACAGGGAAGGGAAAACACACAGACAAGATGAAGCACGCACAATTCTATTTCTTACTTACATCTTAGTATCTAGAATATTACCAACAGACTAACAAGCTGTGATCTGGGCAAACAGCGCACCTAGTGGTGCACTGATATATACAATAGCCCTAGAACTACTTTAATAGTACAGAATTATACACTGTGCATACCATTAAACTACGAGGAAAGTAAATGAGTAACAATGTGTGTGGATTTGTGCTGGGCAACAACCTGCTACCACCTCCTCCACCTCCCCCCTCCCCCCCACTGGACTCACTAGTTGCCATTGTCCCACTCTGCTCCACAAAGATACCTGTAGTGTGTCTACACTCCTCACACAATCAACAACAGCTTTACTGTAGATCAAAAGATAGCCTCTTATCTGTACCTGATCTAGTACAGTACACACAACACACTTTACCACTAACAATCTCACTGAATAGACCTGCTTAGCCCCTGGCCTCTGAGGGGGCTAGTGCCACAAAGACTGAAGCTCTAAATCTGCAGTGTCATCACACAGACACACACACACTGCTATGGCACTTCCTCCACAAACAGGAAATGTAATTCAAGCACTTCATTGTCTTCCCCATGTCCAGGAAAGGCTTGAATTCATAGAAATGCATGACCTCAGGTAAAGCCCAATTCACAGCTAAGGGGTGAGCAGTGCCAGTTGCCACCTCAGTGGTGACATATTAACCACACATAACCCATATAGGGAGAAATTAGTGGGTTCACAAACTGCAGTGTATACACTCTGATGAAGCCCTACAAGTGCATATAAATTTATACACAGGATTAGCTATGGTAACTGCATACTAGTGGACACATTGGGCACAAGCATACGTACATGAGCTCAAATTCTGAACAGCAGTAGGTTTTCTTAATATGAATGCATTATACATACATGTACACTAATAGTCCAGGAACAAGCAGTTATATCGTTCGTAAGGTTTAGAGTGCATGTGTACAGGTGAACCTCATTATGAAGGACACCTCTCTAATGAGGACATGCGTACAGTGCCTACTGTCCCAGCTACATAGAGAGGGCACCTCTCTAATGAGTACAGTGCCTACTGTCTCAGCTACGCACATGGAGATGTGATCTCACTGCCTCTGAAACAAGGACACCTCTCTAATGAGGACATGCGTACAGTGCCTACTGTCCCAGCTACATAGAGAGGGCACCTCTCTAATGAGTACAGTGCCTACTGTCCCAGCTACAAACAAAAGTAGATGTGAAGAATACTACCTTTGAAAGAACACATCTCTTGCATGGGTCCTGTCTCAAACTGTTACTATGGCGTTTGGAACAGAGAAATGGGTCGGAGAATTGGAGGGTTCGGTGCATACAATTATTAAGGCAATGTACAGTGTCAGGGCAACAGTGACAATCAACAAATGTAGCAGATTTTGGAGACTAGAGGATGGTTAAGGTAGCAATTGGAGTGGAGAGGCCATACAAATGCTCAGACTAGACAGAGGTCCGATCCAGATGCCACGGTCGCTGTACTATACCATTCCTGCAATCAGAGCCTAACAAGGTACAATGTGTCACCTCATCACACCAAACATACTCTGAATTCTCTACATTACATGGTTGCCATAACAGACACCTACATGTAGTGTGTGCCACTTGTTCAACAGTACACCAAATGCCAGCTGTCATAACATTCAAAGTCTATGTTAATAGGCAGTCTTCTAAAGCCTTAAGTTTGGGTCACTCCTAACAATTTACAGGAGTAAACTACAAAATCTAGTACCAAGTCCTATAGGAAACAAATGGAAACAATCACAATTTGGATATGTGGCTGCAAAAGATGATACATGATTTACAACATTCAGCCAAAGTTACAAATGCATCAGATTTTCTATACACAGGGCAGATACACTCATATAAAGTACTGTACCACACAGCCAAGCTTCTAAGTTACACTCTATGTTAAGAACATTAACAAAAGCGCACACAGTTGGGGTGTGTACGCAGGCTCTGTGTGTTGTTAGATGTGTTGCATGGTCAAGAGTCATCTCATAAGGCTCATAAAACTGAGCCAAGAAACTGGCTTCGGCTATCCTCTCATATGTATGTAAACCTGCTTAAGTCCATAGTACCATCACAATGATGAATGCATTGAGAGTCATATGTCAGTGCATCAGTGACTAGGCTTTGATTCCACTCAAGAAACAAACTCATTAAAAAGAGTGTACGTATCTTTAGGATACAAAAGAGATTTTGTTTGAGATTCTATAACAATGGTCGTGCAAAGCAGGCTTATGCTGACTATGCCACCAGTGGAGTCATGTTGAACCTACAGTCATTAGATTGAAAGTGGTGGTGTTAACATGTAGATCCATGGGTTTTATGAGTTTGTGAATCAAACCTTGCAATTCAAAACAATGAAATTGCATTTGAACCACAAAACTCACACTACACAGATATGAACAGGACATCGCACGTTGCGTTTGCAACCACACATTGAATGCCATAACAGAGAAAGAAACACACATGCAAACATGTATACACACACACACACACACACACACACACACGCACACACACACACACACACACACACACACACACACACACACACATGCACAACAAATAGCTACGTACAATGGAGAGAAACAATCTATGCAAATGGCCAGTAACTGCTGTTGTGACCACTTCAACAAAAAGCAGTCATGTACAAGGGCAGCAATGAGTACGGTCCATACATGTGCATGAGATGTGTATATACGTAGACACAAGATAACTTACAATTTGGGCTATAGTGCTACACACTCAATAGCAATATGAACTGGTGAAAACCTAGTCATATTTCCAGCCATAATCATCAGCAAGCCTAATATAGCCTGCATGCATGTTTGTCCCATAATCAACTCATAGAGAGTAAGGCTGGATATGAGACCAAGCAGAACCAAATGACAGACCAACAACACACATTCCATACAAATCATACACATACATACATACATACAGTCACATACAGCAATAAATAAGAACGAACACACATTGTCTATGCTATAATGTACTCATATGTAAGAGTCGATGTGTGACTCATACAAACTTCTTTGCCAGTGCGAGGACCTTGTTATAGCGATGTGAGAGACGCCGCAACGAGGAAGGTAGAGGAACTTTTATTCGTGTTCCCACAGGTTCGTTCTTGTCATTCAGTAGTACAACGTAGTTGCCGTCAAAGCGAACTCGAGGGTTGGTCCCATGGACGGGTGCCTTTGTGGCCACCACAAGTGCCTTCTTCATTTCCCCTCTGACAGCCAGAAGTACCCGGTCTCCAACGTTGGCACACTTCTTGCCGTAGACGTGGATGCACTTTGGAGGAATTCGGTAAGGTGTGGCTGCAGGGCTGTTATCTGCCACTTTCACCTCTGACATCTTTTGTATGCCAGTTCGCATCCGACAGAGAGCAGACGAAGAACTGGGGAAGCAAAGAAGGGATGAATGCAAGGTGAACTAAAGTAATTCCGTTGGGTAAGTCTACAACTATTTGCTGAGAAGGAGCACGCTCAAATTGCATTAGAGAGTGCACTGAAATGGTTGTATTGTTTTTTGTTAAAAATCCGCAGTGAACAAACAAAAGTCGCGACTGCACCTTAATGATGGATTTACCCTAGTGACGACATTACCCCGGGTTATTTCTATGGCTATAGTATCAATTTTAGTTTTTTAACCAATTATAACTCAGTTTGGCATGCTGCATAGGGCTACGCGAAGTAGGGGAATATATACATATACATAGAATACTATAAACGGAATGGCTTCTGCCACCGAAATATCGGCAGGTTAGGGTTAGGGTTAGGGTTAATCACACAGTCCGGTGGTTGGAGTAGCCCAATGGCTTTTAAAGACACCGGCCGGTGGCAGGAGCAATTATGTGACACCAGTAACCACCGCATTTCTGGTGGCAGTAGCAGCGGCCTACTATAAAACATTTGCAAATGTAACACAAGTAATGCTTCGACTATGAATGTTTCGCATAGAGGAATTACGAGTCCAGTATCCAATCTGATCATTGCAGTACAACAGGCAGCTCCGGAATTCATATGCCAAGAAGGGGCGGACTTTACCCCACATGCAATACCACATTCAATGTTATTACAGCTGTCTGAACTCACTGAAATGTTCGACAGAATTGGATTCTCACACCGTCTCCCAGACAGGACGATGTCGGTAACAGCGCTAGCCTATGACTCCACGTGGTCAACAGTCTGGCTTTGTCGGCCATTTTATAGATTGCGTAACATACCTGCATGACACCTGGACATTGCGTAATGCATAAGTCAACCACACAAGAGGGGTAGTACAGCTGTACGCATGTACAGTAGCTACTTACCTAGCCAGGCTTTGAATTTGTTACATGTAGCCTAGCTCTGTAGGTTGCACAAAGATACTCCAGTATGTAGAGCCTGCAGTAATGATAATTGTATAGCTAGCTAATTATTCTAACATTAATTTTAGCTAGCTCGCTCGCTATAGATATGTTATTAGCTATAGCTACATACCTAGGTAGATAGAGACAGAAATAAGAGAGGAGATACAGAGGCAAGCAGTCTGCCTGAGTCTGGACATGGTCTCAGTCACAACTTGTTCATAGCTACAAGCTACTTAGCAACGGCTCAGGTGGGTGACGCCCCTGAGTGTCGCACAGCTTCATCAGTGCCAGTCGAGAGTGGTTAGAAAGCAGAAAGAAAGAGTAACCACCAACAGGCCAATTGGAAAACGAATCATTTTAGCTAGCTACTGATAGGCCAGTATCCATCTGGAACTCTTTCATTAACTTGCACACATTTTAGCTTCTTACTTTCTAACTCCGGTGCTGTAATAGGCCGATTCATGTATGTATGTATGTACTTAGCAACTATTAACAGCTATTATATAAAATTTTGGGCAAAGGTCAGCCAGATGCACATCTGGTATCTATAGCTACAGATTAAACATGTTAGCTAGCTAGCTGTAGCTATATGTCCATGTTTGACCTTTGGTGTATTAGGTCCACTGTTAGACCCCTTACATCACTGATCTGAAAGCTACGAATACACAATGTCATAATCAGAAGTTAGCTGGAGTACTATTAAAGATTACTTAGAAGGAAGAACATTACACTGTTGGTTATTTGTTGATAAATAAAAGTTTCCTTAATGTGTACAGTGAATACAATTAAATAGCATAACACTACGCTTAAAGATTATGTTAATTTATCCATATAAACACATTTGCTTGTACGTAGCTATTCCATAATGAGAGGGTGCTGGAGTGATGACAAGGTGTCAAGGCCCACCTTCCAAGAGCGGAAAAAAGAATTTGATGGTCTCATTTCACATGCTAAAAGGGTACAAGTACATTCCCTTGAACAGACTAGTGCATATGTGTTCATGAATGGTGCTGTAATGTACTAGCTACATGCATGTATTATATTACATGTTGGAGGACATTGAAGACATATTGATTGGATAATGTATGAAGTTGAAACCTTAAGCAGCCAAATAGAAACTATTCAATCAATACAGAACATAATTTGCTATCAGTTTCATAACGGAACATCATCTGGTAGCTTCCTTTATTCTAGGTATGGAGTAAGGGCTGAACACATGCAGAACTGAATACACGCAGCAAGTATTTAAACACTGGCTTATCCCATGTTCAATACAGAAGTGAATTAAGACCTTGGTGAAATTCAGCAGCTTCAACTGATAACATTGAGTAAGTTAGTTAATGGTGGAATATTAATGTCCGTAGCATGCATGGTGATAAAGTTGTTTTCCTGTGTGGTAGTGTTCGTATGTTGGTGAACTAATTGTACAAAGGATTTAATATTTCAGTGATAGTGGTAGGAGGATAACAGCAGAGTAGGAAGAATGAGAACAGATGTAACTATCTCTCTTAACAAGCTAATATGCTTATTCCTGATGTCAAAATATTAATACAGTTCCCTATACATGTAGTAGCCATACTGTCAGAAGAGACAAAACCAAATGGAACAGCTTCAAGTCCATCACAGGCTGCCAGGTTCTCTCCTACAGTGGATGTTGCTGTGCTGCATTGTGATAGTCGTCAGGAGTGACAGGTTCCTGGGGTAATTGATACCCAGGGAGAGGACAGTCCTCAATGCATACACCACATCATCCTGTTGTCTGCTCTGGTTCGAGCACTTTATAGCATACACTAAACTCCCTACAGGACACACTGTACCCTCCTGCACAGAATCCTTAGTTTACAGAAAGAACTCACCGTGTGACCACTTTACAGTATACACTTGACCACATTAAAGTGTACACTGAACCCTCCTACAGGGTTTGCTGAAGGCGGGCATTGCAGCTAGTAATGCATAATTCACTGTGATACTGTAAGAAATGCCCAATCACTATTTTTCCAGATACTGTTACGTTAAAAGTGTAATAATAAGAATTTCATATTATTATTTAATACATGTTATAACTAGTGTTTAATACCAATACATTACCAGCCACCTGCATATTACTCATCAATGTTATTCACAGGGTATAATTTCACTCAAGGAAGTGGGAAGGTTGCCAATTGTCTATGTCCAACATTAAAGTTTTCAGTAGTTTTACTGGATTTTTTCTCTCTCTTGTAGTTTTTGCAATGTAACTGGATCAATGACTGTGGCATATCAGTCCAGTTACAGTGTTGAGCAATACTATACTGAATATTACTATACCAGCTGTGGCAATGTACCTGCTCTGGTGATTAAAATGGGGCATAAAAACAGTAAAACCATGGCTGGAGGATATATTTTGAGATAAACGGCGCCCATTGTATGTGCTTGCATAATATACATAAAACATATACATAATAGATGTAAATTCAACTGCATGCAGACTATAAATACTTAAATAATTATAATTATTATTATTTAAATCGATTTTACAGATCAAATGACATGACTTTGTAGACAAACATTAATAAGCATCTCTTACATTAATCAGTTGATCACCATGAAATTTGTGTAAAACATGCATGCATGTAGTCATAATGAAGAGTGTAAGAAATAATAGTTTACATTCTACATATCCATTGGCTATGTAAGCAAGTTGTATCTTCTACAGACTGCATATCACAGCCACATGTGCAGAACCTGCATGAAATATAGTGGTAGACACTACCATGCTATATTACACTGTAGTGAGCAGAAACTTCCTCCACCAAGAATAGCTATGGCAGATGCTGCATGCATTTTGCGCATTCACATGTGCATGTGTATGTTAGCAGAGGCCACTGTGCTTGCTGTGGTACCACGACATAATTTACAAAGACAAATGTTTACTTGATCAGTTGTCATTGCTATGATTTTGCTGGAGAGTCAGAGAAGCCCAATCCATCTGTGTCTGTAGATAAGTAGATAAGTACAAAGCAGAAAGTTAATAATATTGTCAGCTGTAGTTTGCATCAATAGCTATAATTCATGTAAGTGCAGGTAACTAAATTGTTTATGCTGCCCCATTCACATAGCCTTATTCACAGTGTTGCTAGCACTTGCAACAGTGTAGGCACTTAACCACATGACTGTACAGGTATAAACACATGTAAACATAACTGTGCACACGCAATGGAATGTAAAGGTATATGTTTTGCTGCCAAGATGTAGTTATGTATTTAATTTTTAGTGAACAACTGCTTCAGGCATATATAAACAGCCCCGTGCATACTGTGACAACTGTATTATTGCTCATGTCAACAATATTATATAACAATGTGATATGAGACATGACCATCTGCAATGTAACATTGCCAGACACAATGTGATATTATAGTACAGCTGTGCACAGCCTTAGCTCACCCTCATTGTTAACATTTTGCTCTATAGCCTTGCACACTTCACTGCCCACTGCTTCCCTCACAGCCTCCAGTACACTCTCCCATGTCCTTGGCAGGTTTCCAGTTCCATTCTGGCCATCCAACCACTTGGCAAACATGTTCTTGCACCTGGTAACAACATCGCCCCCATCAGCCTCGACACTCCTCAGAACGTATTGTTGAATATTGAGCTGCAGTCCCACCTCATCCCACTTTGGAGCCACCCTGGGGACAGCCCATTTTACAAGGTCTTTCAGTTGCAATGCAGTCTGAACAGGAGACAATCCTGCAAGAGTAAAATGGCATTCTAGTCACATACCCTACTGATCGGTTGTTAAGCGCACCCCCTTATAAGCGCATAACCTCTGTTTAGCGTACATTTCTCTACCAGTCTTTCACCCTAATTGCTAGGCACATACTGATTTCAGGGGTTCATCCCTTCTATTAGGCGCATAAAAAGACTACCTGGTAACCTAGCCACTTGCCTGAAGTGTAATAATGACTATAAGCTAATAAAAATAACGCTTGAATAACAACTCACTGACTGCGCTACGCGGCGGCCATCTTAATATGACGTTTGCATATCAAGCACACACACACACACACACACCAGATGTACGTGTTCAAACACACACTCACATATATACGTGAACACACAAACATGCACACACACACACACACACACACACACACACACACACACACACACACACACACACACACACACACACACACACAATTAAAGATACACTTACACACACAAGGAACCAAACAGGCCATCTAACATTTTCACATACCACTGGAGAGCAGTGGAGACTTAACGACTGCAGCTGAGGCAGCATATTGCCCAGCAACTCTCATACTTAGTTCATCATGTGGGGCTGTGTAGGAGAACAATTACAATAGCACATAGCAAAATTGTACTAAGTCACCCACACTTATACCGAAGGCAACACAGATCTAGTACACAATCATACATAATGTATACTGAAAATTAGCCAGTCGCCACAATGAGTATGTGTTAACCACATACAAATTTAATTTACCAAAATATGGTTGCCAAGATAAAGATTAAGACTAATTAACAGTACAAGCAAGGAAAATGCATTTCTAACCAGTATAAACTATTATGTAATGAATACAATGTCGATCATGGTATCAGACAGCATGGTAGTGCTGTTTATGTAGGGATGGCAGTGCATGGTTGTTTGTATGCTGTAATACAAATGAAGCGAAAGCCTGCAAACGAAGCTTCCCATGAAGAAGCAGGAACTGAACAGTGCACATAGCTAACCTTAGTTTTAAACGAAGGAGCGCCTACATTTAGAGAGTACCCTCGACATTTGCCACGTTTTGACTTCTTCTTATTCTTCTTCTTTGACAGCCGTAGTGCATGAACCAAAGAGACCTGGAGAAATCTTCTCGCACCATATTGCATCATTTTTGGCTGGCTGCATTCCTTTGTAGGTTAGAATGCATGTGGCACAACTTAGTGCAGAAGACGGCACTTGCCAGGACTCCTACCGTGTTGCTCGGCCAAGTGGGGCAGATGCCATGCATTTTCAAATTATGTAATTCAACCGGATGAAAGTGTTGTGACTGGTGCCATTGCGAGCAGCTGCCTACAGCCTCTGGAGGCTCCATTTTCGGTTGTTTTGAACCACAGTAACATTTTTTGCGTTGCATTTGGCTTGTGTAATGAATGATTATTTTACAATGTCAGTACTATTTCTCAAATGCAAATTGCAGCTAATTCTATCAGTAGCTACACAAGGAAGTGAAATAGCTGTATCATGCATCTTAGCTCGGCTGCAAGAAGTGCAGAAAGTAGAAATAATAAAAACTTTCTGCAAAAATAGTAAGGATGTAGGGATGGCATAAAATGGACAGAAACAAGTAAAGGCTGTTACACAGTGGAGCATTAACCATCATCCCTACATTCAAGGGTGTAAGACTATACTGTGCGACATTCTTGCATGTAGGGACCATGGTTAATGCTCTACTGTGTAACAACCTTTACTTATTTCTGTCCTTTTTATGCCATCCCTACATCCTTACTATTTCTGTGAAAAGCTTTTACTATTTCTACATATATACTTGATGGAAGTTACAGGAATCAGTAGATGAACTGGATAATATGTCTGGAAAAATGCAGGAAATGCATGCGCAGAGGTCCTTCAATCTGTCTTTTATTCCGCATTCAGGTCATTTATGGCTAGAGCGGGATGGAGGTGAGGGAGCTACTGAAAATGCATATGGTGACGCCTTGTGCTATATCATGCAAGGAGAACACACACAGAGTGTATATTTTAGAATTTTAAAGCTTACTAATATTGACAAACAAAATATTGCTGAAAATTGTGCCTGAAAAAGTATATACAGGCATAATATTTCTACACAAAACTCATGATCAGCTCATTGGCCCACGACTGCTATTGTGTTTGTATGTTAGAATTATAGTACGCTAAGCCGGCCTATATACTTTTCCGCAATTCACGAGGGCGTGAGGCACTGGAAGACAAGTGAAATAAAAAGCATATTGGCCGGCTTAGTGTACTATAATTGGCTTTTTGCTGTTAAATGAGTTAAGAAGAATGTAGTCAATTTGCTGAACCCTCGAGTGTTTCGTTGCCAGACACATAGGAGATGAGAAGGAATGTGCAAGAACTCGGAAGGATTCTTTGGTAGAGGACTGATTTTGTTGTTGTCACAGCCGGTGGAACTAGTAACTACATGAGTACTTTCACTGCGATGGACCTATGTGAAGAGCATTTCAACATAGCAACACTGCCATTCCGAGTCGAAGTCTTGGGTCTCTGAAGTTATTCAGCAATGGGATACAAGTCTGCAGTAGGTAGTTACCTACACCAGACTTTACAAAGTTCGGATTACTTGCAGAAAACATCATCATTCTGAATTCACTGTAGTAACAAAGTTAATGGAGATGAGGCAGTCAATGTAAGTGTTGTAGAGAATGCTTTGTTTGCATGGAATTGCCTTAGTTTGTTGCATATTGTGCAGTAACAGAAACCTAGTCTCATACCCAGCCCACTTCCAGCCGCCATTTTGATAAAGGCACGCTTTTGTCAAAATGGCAGCCGGAAGTGGGCTGGGTACGAAACTAGCAGGAAACTGCTGTATTCGGTAGAGGACTGGCCACTTCCATGGCATTTCTTGCTTAATGACTTCACACTCATTATTCCATTAAAATTAATTCATATATAACAGAGCATACACAAGCAAGTCATGCTAAATCATGGGATGTCATGCATATACTCTGCATGACATGGTGACACATGCACATGCTGCATGAAATTACATGCGCAATGTGGCAGCAGCGCTGCACCACTGCAAGAATAGTGTGAGCAATGAACAACAAAAAAATTGAAATAACGCAAGCTTTGAAGCTGATTAACAAAAATTATGAACCCAGAGCTCCTAGGGAATTTATAACTTTGTTAGATGGTAATAAATTCCCTAAGAGGATATATACACCACAGTCTTTTCCATTGATGTTTCTGGTATTGCCATGGCAATGAACAATGAACATACATACGTACCTTCTTCCTGTTTGATATTACAAATGAAGAAGAGATTTACATCAGCTCCAAGTAACTCAGCCCTCCAAAATGCTGGTACTGGTCTTTGTTCTGCCACCCTGGTGAACAGAACTTGGTAATAAACCACCGGAGGATATCTACCATTGAGAACTTCAGCAGAAACTGCATCCTTTGATTTTTCTCGAATTCTCAAGAAATCTCCTTCTCTAACCTAAGCAAGGAAAGGTGAGTTGTTTGTATCAAACAGTACATAATTATAGCGATGAATTGCTCAGTTTCATTCTCAGCTGCTCACCGCCTGGTGTCCATGGATGGCTGCTTTCCATCCGGGACCACTTAGCTCATGGGGAGTAGCTGTGATCTGGTTGGCAGTAAATGAGAATGATGCAATCACATCTTCCTTGCTGCTATTCTCCCATCCCTTCTCTTCCAGGATGTTTGTCAGGTACTGGAAATTAAAGGTGCACGGCAACATATAATGCAATGCATCCGTTTATCTCAACCTGAAAGAACTACATCACAAATCAGCACAAATCATTGCTAATCAGACCAATACTATTGCACACAGAATAATGTTTCCAAGCTCACCTGGTTCCATTCCAAGGAGTCACACATGAGTTGTATCCTGAACTTGGTTGTGTCAGGCAAGTTCTTTATGAATGCAGCGGCATTATACCTAGCCTGAGACTCAGTCTTCATCTCAACACAGTATAGGCACTGGGGCTCAGGTATGCTGAAAACAGACACACTGGATGAGGAAGTGCCTCCTACATCATTGAAAATGTAGCAGTCCTGCATTTCACTTGTAGTATGCGGAGCTCGCACCAACCTAAGAGAGGACTCAACATCAGTATCCTTACACCAGTGCCTGATTTTCAGTTTAACTGGCTTCAGCAGAGTGGCTTCTTCAAGGTTGAGATAGATAACAACTGAGGCAGGTTTGTAGCCAGCCAAGTGCACAAAAGGACCATGGAGGATGATGGCATAGCGGACGTCTGTCAACTCAGCAACTGAGTCAGCTTCAACTATAAGTACAGCATCACCACATCCCAGAGTAAAGTTCCCTCCAGTTGGGCTGATTGTCAGTTGTTTAATATGAAATGGAATTAAACACAACCTCCTTAGAGCATATTCAGATGCCAAACCTGGCAAAGGGAAAGACAATATTTTAATTGGTGTATGCCATTAGGGGTCTCTAAACCCGATTGATTTTGCTCCATCATCTGAACAAAACAATGGAAATGCTAGATCACAAGTGCATGAAGCATAGTAGCAAGTGTTAATCTATTTTACAATACTTCATTCACGTGATTAGGTGAAAGCACAAAAATTAATTGGAACTAGAAGCCCTAAACCACTGAAACTGCACACTCAGATAATGCAATACCGGATGTGGTTTTGCACGTAATACATGAACTGATGGCAAGTGCATTACATATAACCGAGATTACTTCACAAAAAACTCAATCATTCTCTTAACTAAAATTTCTAGCAAAACTAACTGGATTCATGATCAGTTGCTGAATGTGGTAGAGTTGTTTGTAACCATCTCCTATAAACTATTCACAATTACAGCTAATTTAGCCTGTTAGTGTTCCATACAGTAATTATGTGAATGGTAGTGAGACGCAGATTGTTAAAATTCAGTAGTAACATCCCAACACAGTTTACAATTAGAGACAGTGGCCGTTTTTGTGTGATATAGGTGATAGCTTGTTCCATGCTGTAGCAGCGAGCATACTTACCTCTGTCCCATTGAGCAATAAAACTCGGTTCTGCAAAGCCCACACTCATGTCCTCAAGGCCACCTGCAGAATAATAAAAATTATCGAAATGCACATGGACAATTAATGCAGATTGGCAATCTAAGCTATACAGGCATGTTTGAACAAGGGCTAATCACTGGATTTTTTCATCTACCAGCCTTCTACACTGAAGTGTCTGAAGAGGCTGGGGGCTAGAGTCCTATTGAAGATAACCAGTGATTGCCTTCAACTGGTAGTCATTCTGACTAGCAGGGGAAGGCGATCACTGGTTGCCGAGCAGCAGGGGAAGGCAATCACTGGTTGCCATCAATAGCGTTCCAGCCCCCCAGCCTCCTGGGACATTACAGTGTAGAAGGCTGGTAGGCATAAAATCCAGTGATTAGCCCTAGGCCTTGTTTAACCTAGCCAGGCCTGGCTGTTGCAGTGGCTTACTGCAATGAACCGACCTTTCAACAGGCATGTTTGTATCAGACTGAGAAGTTCATAAGAGGGGGTTTGTTGAGCGTTAAACACGTGGTACACTTTTTTACCAACAGGCAAAATGTTCTGTTTTTGTACTCTTTTGCAACTGAAGAAGACCCTTTTAGGGCCGAAACATTTTGCCTGTTGGTAAAAAAGTGTGCCACGTGTTTAACACTCAACAAACCCCCTCTTATGAACTTCTCAGTCTGATGCATGCTCAACAAACCCTTCTTATGAATTTCCAGATGTAGTAATGAAGCTCTATTCTATCAGACTGAGGAATACACTGCATACAAAACATAACAGTACTGAATGCAGTATATTATAATTTCAAATTATCTTTTGTTTCACTAATCTCAAAACCTGTCTCCCCCACATATTCCAGCAGCTGTGAGAGGGGCCAGAGTTGTAGTGGCACAGGCTGAGCAGGTGAAGTATGCACATCTGGACACAAGTCACCACTTTGTGCCATTCATGGTAGAAGCAACAGGAGTGTTGGGGGAGGCGGCGGAGGACTTTATGCGGGAACTTGTGAGACGCATCTACAAACCATTGGAGAGCCTCGTAGCCGGCAATTCTTGCTACAGAGACTTTCAATTGCAGTCCAAAGGGGAATGCAGCGGCAGTCCTCAGAAGCATTGGAAGGAGACAGGATTGCTGCATGGGAGTGACTTGCATGATTTGGCCCCTGCATGCATGGTGCAATTGGCCATAATGTCTGCTGTTTGACTCCTCTGGTAAATTATATGTGTATATTCACAACTAGAAACCAAATGAAGGATTCGCAGTGAACATAGTTTGACTTTCTTAGCACTATATGGAGAGAGTCCTAGATGGGGGTTTTCAGCATTGGCTTGCAAAAAGAAGGTTTCCCATGTTTCGTCATACGTAACTATGGGACATCATCTTTGCTCTATATATGGATGAAAGAGAGCTCAGTTATGGAATTTGCAATGAATTTGCAATTGGTTATTGACAAACTCCTCCTGGGAAGATGGTGTGACGGCTTTCTGCTATCATTTTTTGGCTTATGGATCTGAACCATGCCACACAAATGTCATAACCAAGTGGCAGTATCAAGTCAGCAGTCACTTCGGTTTAGTTATCCAACAGACAGCTGGGAATAAGAGCACTACACAGCATACAGTGTGATATTGCTATATATGAAGAAACAGTGGCGACCAGACCATCGATCTGCCAGCTGCTCTTTTATTATTGAAGGATATTGGCAATTACACAATCAAGGTGCCCTGAATTGCAATTGACTGTGACTTGTCTTGTGACGGTAGGCTGTAGCCATAGCCCACACGGGCAGATTGTAGAACGCATTGCAGTGACATGATTGACGTAAAAATTATAGTCAGAGCGTATCAGTCTCTAATTCTTTATTGGTCACTGGTGCCACACTACACGTGTTCACCATCTGCCATGGCAGCCATGGCAAGTACTTCTAAAAGTATGCGAATGAAAAATGTAGTCTTTAAAGCGACATGTGAATGATTGCACAATATTGTGTGTCCCTGGCCTTATACACACCTGAGAAGGGTGCAACATATTATTCGTCTGGTTCACTACCTTCAAATTCCTCATCATTGGCTAGCTTGGGAGCTACGTCAAGATTGCCATAAAAGTCTCCTGGTTGTGCTGCTGTCCATTTGGTGGCATTTGCATACTCATTTACAGTGTCGGATCTGTCACGTACTTCTACGTTTTGATGAACTTTTCCTCCTTTCTTGCCTCCCAATTGGGGATCATTCTTAAGTCGTGGTTTCTTTTTCACAATGCCCGCATCCATTGGAGTATAGTACTCTTGCTCCTCAACAGTTTGTTCTTTGTAAGAGTTCATATGATCTTCGTCCACTTCAACATAGTACTCTTCACTTACTTGCGTTTGTGGTTCATGCACTTGACTGTGGTCAACCGAGTTAAGTTCCATGGGTGCATAGTACTCATCGGGTGGGCTTTGTACACTGACGGCATTGACAGGTTCCTGCCGCTTGCCTTTGTATGTGTCATCAAGTTCCAAAGGAAGGTACATGTCATCTGTGTTTTGGTTTTCCAAGAGCTGTACATCAACGGTTGCTGGTTTCTCATCATTTTTTCCTAAGAAGAAGAAATTAAGTTATATGCATCAATATCATTTCTGTCATCTGTACATCAGCATGATGCCATTATACAATGCAGACGAGAAAAACTTGGAGATATATACTTGAATTTTTAGCTGCCTGATCATTATGAAAAATTTGCAGATATACAGAATATGCCCCAATGCAGTCAGATGGTCTGACATTTGTGCAGCAGTCTTACATCATTGCCTTATAGAACATGGTCTAGCTGACCACATTCCCTATGGTTATTGAACACCTACAAGTGCACTGCCTTCAATGGCTTCACCTCTTTGCATTTATGCAGTAGCCATGGAAATATAGTGTGTGTGTGTGTGTGTGTGTGTGTGTGTGTGTGTGTGTGTGTGTGTGTGTGTGTGTGTGTGTATACATGTGCATAGTGAGCTCACACACATACACTCATCTGCAATAGTGCTCGAAGCCAAACACTACAGAGTGTAACATGAATACATGCCTACCTAGCTACTCAGGCCTTTACAAGAGTATAGCGTTTTAATGTTGTCAGCATTCATTAGTGTTAGCACTCATGTTTCTTTCCATTCCCAGGTCATAAATATGCTGCAATGCTTGATATGTGCTGAGAACAAGGTTGCAGAGTGGACTCTGACGAGCATTGCATATGTTGTCTTAATTGTATGATGCTGTCGCCCATAGTACAATATAAAGTGGATGAAGTGTGTGTGAGCTATGGCAGACTAGTGTGTGTACAGAAAACTGGCCAAACTGTCTGAGAATGAAAAGCTGCGTAAGAGCAATCTGCACATTGCTATATCTATCCACATAGTGGGCAGGGTGATGGACTTCTGTATGGTGGAGTATTTCTATGATTACCAATTGGGGAAGGCCCATATATAATCTAAGCGACAAGAAAAGGTACTTACCTTTGCATACAGGTTGACGAAAGTTGGAGGTTTGCCACTGTGCTGGAAAGCCTTTTCGGAGAATCCCACTCCTCATCAGCAGCACTGGGCAGCGTCCAGATGTCACCAAGCAACCACGCTGTACGTGATTGGTCGGCGTCATCCGTCAGAGCTGATGTGAAAACGTCGTTTTTACCCGAAAATACAGAGAAAGGATTGTGGCAAGGGTAAAAAAAACTGTAACAAGAAAGACGTGGCTAGACCAACCCCATGCCGGATCGTCAGCACGATATCATACCATCGAGTTTATTCTAAGAATTTCTAGACAGGACGTGGAGTTTGTGCGGCACTGTTTGTTAACAGCTTACAGTGACACCTCATTTTGCAGGGCTGGCCAATACATACCACAATAACATTTAGTTTAACTAACTATACGAGTCCTACGCAATGCCATTCATACCTTTTGACTCCACCACCATCATTTCTTGTTGGTACTGCTCTGTCCTTTTCCTTGCTCTCTTTGCCCGCACACAGCAGCACGTTATGCACACACACAAGATGAATGTAATAATGACTATGAATCCTACTCCACCTGTCGTTGTACCGATGATTATGGGTAAGTAATTGATTGATGTTGCAGGTGGTGGTGGTTCAGTGGTGTTTGCTGTAGGCGTTGGTGTAGGATCTGGCATCACAGTGGTAGCTGAGTGGGAAACACACAGGGAAGGGAAAACACGCAGGTAAGACAAAGTGCATTGTTCTACTCCATACGTACATTTTACCATCTATAATTATATCACAAGCTATTGTCTGGGCAAACAGCGTATCTAGTGGTTCATTGATACAAATGTTGTAGAACTAGTACAATCATTACTTTAATAGTACAGAATTATACACTATGTATACCACAATAATACCAGGAAGGTAAATGAGTATCAATGTGTGTGGGTTTGCGATGGCCAGCACCATGTTACCACCCTTTCCTTCCCCTCCCCCCTCCCCCCACCCAATGGACTCACTAGTTGCCATTGTCCCACTCTGCTCCACAAAGATGCCTGTAGTGTCCACACTCCGCACACTAGTGACAACAGCCACTGTGGATCAAAAGATAGCCTCTTATCTGTACCTGATCTAGTACAGTACACACAACACACTTTACCACTAAAAATCTCACTGAATAGACTTGCTTAGCCCCTGGCCTCTGAGGGGGCTAGTGCCACAAAGACTGAAGCTCTAAATCTGCAGTGTCATCACACAGACACACACACACTGCTATGACACTTCCTCCACAAACTGGAAAAGTATTTCATGCACTTCAATATCTCCCCTACATCCAGGAAAGGCTTGAATTCATAGGAATGCATGACCTCAAGGAAGCCCAATTCACTGCTAAGGGGTGAGCAACCCTAAGTGTTGGGCACCTCAGGGGTGACATATTAACCACACATTGACCATAAGGAGAAATGAGTGGGTTCGATTCACACTATACACCCAGATGAACTCCTACAAGTGCATTATAAGTTTATACACAGGATTAGCTATGGTAACTGTATACTAGTGGACACATTGGGCACATGCATACATGAGCTTCTAATCAAATTCTGAAATGTAATAGTCTTTCTACATATGCATGTATTATACATACATGTACACTCATAGTCCAGGAACAAGCTATTATATCGTTGGTTTAAAGTGCAGAGTGCATTTATACAGGTGAACCTCATTATGAAGGGTACCTCTCTAATGAGGACAGTGCCTACTGTTCCAGCTACATGGAGATGTGTTCGTACTACCTCTGAAATAAGGACACAATGCATGAATGCATTGAGAGTCATGTCAGTGCACTGAGGCTCAATGACAAGGTGCCACTCATGAAATAAACTATTCAAAAAGAGTGCACATATCTATAGGCTACAAAGAGATGATGCTCTATAAGGATTGCTGTTTGTGCATGGCAGGTTTGTGTCGACTATGCCACCAGTGCAGTCATGTATAGCATCTATAGAACCTACAGTCGTTAGCTTGAAAGCAGTGATCTTATGTAGATCCATTGGTTTTATGAGTTTGTGAATCAAACTTTGCAATTCAAAACAATGAAAGTGTACTTGAATCACAAATCTCACACTACACAGATATGAATGAAAGATCACACACTGTGTTTGCAACCACACACTGAATGCCATAACAAATACAGCAACTCACATGCATACACACACACACACACACACACACACACACACACACACACACACACACACACACACACACACACACACACACACACAAACACATACACATATATACACATGCACACACATACCCACATGCACATACACTAGGGGTTGGAGTACATTGAAGGCATACTGAATGGATAATTTACGGAGTTGAAACTATAAGCAGACATATCAAAACTATTCAATCAATGCAGGTCATGATTCTTATTACGGAACATTATCTGGTGGTTTCCTTTACCCTATGAAAAGGTCCTCCCGTAACAGAACAAACAATCAACAGCTATTTAAGCACAGGCTCATCCCACATTCAGCACAGAGGAATATATAACCTTGGCGCATACAGCAGCTTCAACTGATTATATTGAGTAAATAAGTTTCTTGTGGATTATTTCTTGCTCATCAGCAATAATGCATGCACGATGGTGGTGTTTGTGTGCTGGTGGGACAAATCAAGGGAATATATTTGAGTGACATTGGTAGGTATTGCATGCTAACAGTAGAAGGGGATGCTTCAGAGTTGGAAAAAAAGAACACAAGGAACTGTCTCTGAACAAGTTGTGGTATAATTATAGTTTCCTAATGTCATCATATAGCCAGAGTTACAAGGGAGAACACTTGGTGTAGCATTCTCAAGTTCTTCGCAGGATACCAGGTTCCCTTTTGCCCTGCATAGTTCTGTGCTGTCTTGTGACAGTAGTCAGAAGTGACAGGTGGGTTGACACCAAGGGAGAGGACGGTCCTCAATGCATACACCACACACCAGTAGGTGCACTGATGGCACAGCCACCTCCTAGCAGGTCATGCAGGTCACTGCAGTATGCAATATGTTATACAAAACACTCTGAACAGCATGTCTCATGTTGTATCCTATAAGTAATTTATATATTGAATCTTCAAATGTAGCATTTACAACAGTCACATGTTAGACTACATACATTAGTTCATGCATAGATTTACTTGTAGCTAACTACATATGGGACTAGCTAGCTTGACATTTGGGTCTATGCAGGTACAAGGAAATTAGGAATGCAGGCAGAGTGAACTTCACGGGAATGTGGTTTATCATGTTGTTGAGTTACTGTTGCTTGTTTCTACGCTTTTTCTGCTTGCCATTCCTAAATCCCTTTTAATTCTAAAGAATTTCTATACACTAGTATATTGACGAGAACCGTGCGTGCACCCTCGTGGTGATGTTGTTGCCCCCTTACATCGCGGTGACATTCCGGCATGGTGTTAGTCTAGCCACGTCTTTTGTTACAGTACACTAGTATATTAATGTCGCACTATCCTGTCTATAGCAAGTATAATATAATTTTGTGTAATATGTAAAATATGCTAAAAATAGACATGGCCACCATGCCATGTTGAATTTGAAGATGTAACATACCCTGTACACCAGTGGTGTAGAAGGCTGGATATCTATCTATTGATTAGCCCAATTTCATTATTACACAATACCTGATCCATCCATAAATTAGCTAAGGCATGAAATTCGCATTGGTACCACTGCAATTGTTGGTAACATGAATTGCATGATATTATGTACATATAAAACAATTATACAGAATTAACTACATCGTCAGAATTCCCCTATAGCTGACATTGTGTATTGTGCACACATGCATGACCAAACTACATTAGAGTTGTTTAATGCATGGAAGGCGTGCAACAATGGTTCAGCAATCTAGCTAGCTACCTGGCAAACTGTACGTCTTGATGACAGCAAGCC
The DNA here is from genome assembly GCA_964019415.1 of Ianthella basta. NCBI lineage: Eukaryota > Metazoa > Porifera > Demospongiae > Verongiida > Ianthellidae > Ianthella > Ianthella basta. The sequence continues at coordinate 9,937,362 of OZ025871.1, read as the reverse complement.
TAACTGCGAAATCTGGCAATCGGTGTTTGGTATGTAGATCTCTAGCTTCAAGCTGATGATCTAACTGTATGTTTGACCAACCCATTATGAACTATTAAGATATGTCAAATTGTGATTGATGGTGATGATGATGATGATGATATATGCGATGATGATGATGATGATGATGATGATGATGATGATGATGATGATGATGATGAGGATGGTGACGGTGACGGTGATGATGACGATGACGATGACGATGACGATGACGATGACGATGACGATGACGATGATGATGATGATGATGATGATGATGATGATGATGATGATGATGATGATGACGATGATGATGATGATGATCAATGATGATGATGATGATGATGATCAATGATGATGATGATGATGATGATCAAGCAATTGCTGTTTCAACTGCTAATGTAAAAATCAAGAGATCAGTAAGATCTTGCAATCATACAAAATGTGCAAGAATATACTCCATTATAAATGTACAATCAAAATAAGGCTGACGGGCAAGTTGAACTATTATAACAAGAAATAATGTATGAAGCCATGAGCAGTTACATCCAACAGCTATATAGTCAATCAATACAGGACATGATTCACTATGACCTTCACCAACTTAAGGAACGATAATGTCAGAACTCACAACTAGTCCTCCCATGCATTAATGTAAACAATGGTGGCACATGTCTTGTGTATATACTTGATCGAAGGTCAATATTGAATATGAAGGTGGGGTTAGAATTGCCACATGCAGGCAGAAGTATTAAAGAAATGGCCTGATCAGCACAGAAACAATCATCCACCTTGTTTGGTGATTTCCTAAAAAGTTATTGCAGTAATTATTCTGATTTCATGGCGTAAGTATTTGGTGCAATATTTACCAGCTCAGCTAGCTTGTGTATTATAATCATGCATTATGATGGTGGTAAACAGTGTACAAAGGTGCGCAGATCAACGCAATTGTATACGTATAAGCATGTTGAATAAAAGTGTTAGGTAGATAAGTAGGTTGTTGAAAGGGAGTGAAAGTTGTCGATGCGAATGAAACAGCAGAAGGACCTGATACGCAACTTGATCAGTTGCAATTGCCATTATTGTGCTTATTTTATGTCCTAGCTATAGCCACAGTGTACACAAGATGGAAATTAGGCCTCCAGTGCATTATAAGCTTCCAGATTCTTTCTTACCGTGGATGGCACTGTGTTGCATTGTGACAGTAGTAAAGAGTAGCGAAAGCTAAGGTTAGTTGATTGACATCAGGGGAGAGTATGACCCTCAAGGCATACATCACCATACAAGTAGCATTTCATAGTATTTCATGGCTTTTAGAGTTGATGTTTGCGAACAGGGTACTTATGTTTAGACAACTATAGAATGGTCCTTACAGTATGTAAACCAATGAAAGACAACCTTCGGAACTATGCATGGTAAGGAAAGAAGGGGGGGAAATGGCAGTGAACCGGACCAGCACCGGCAACCTCCAGATCTTTAGCCGACCTATTAGCAGCTGGGTCACTGGTCACCGCCAACAGCCACTGATCCATTCCCTCCTTATATACCAATGACGGTGAGCTCTATCCAGAGCCTCCTTTGAAACTCCCACACCGAGCACTAACTAATCAGTGACACTCAATTACATAAATTAAGTGCCCCTCACCGATGAGTGTGGTGAGGGGTGTCTTTGTCCTGAAGGGGGAGGGTCTTATGGTCAGCCGCCACGCCCTCAGGGCGCTGTGAGCTGGAGACAAGCACATTATGATGAAAGTGGCAATGAAGTTTGAAGCCATTCTGAAGTACCAAGCTTAAGGTTCCTCGGCTGTGTTTCTGGTTGGCACTCCATGTACCAGAGTAGTGAGCACCGCTGGGTGTGAGGAGTGAGGTTGTCATAGTAACACAATAGCAAAAGGTCTGGTTGTCATGGGAATATGCTTTGGAACTGTAAAGAGACTAGCTGTACTGGTTGCCATGATTACAGCCTGCCACACTAATGTGCACCTGGTCCAATTGAGAGACTCTCTTTGCATAGAAGAAAGCTCCCTGCTCCTCCCTTTACTGCAATCGGCAAACATTGGGGGGAAATGGGAAGCTTAAATGTTTGTGGGGAAGCTTCCCTCCCCCGTCTTCATGCTACAAATTGTAATCAGAAGAGCTCTCACCATCTCTTCCTGGGACGTCCTCTTTGTCTCTTTCCAATTGCTTCCCTCATCATCACATTATCCACCACACTTCCCCTCCTGCTCTCCACCTTTTCATTCCAGCATTCTCTCCTCCTTTCCACCTCCTTCATATGCCGATTCTAGTCTTAGCCTCTCCGTCTCATTCCTAACATGGTCCAACCTAGACACACCAGCAATCTCCCTCAGCACCCTCATCTCCGCTGCCTGCATCCTGGACTTTTCCATCTCCTTTAGAACTCGCCCCTGCTTTGAATACCACTACATTTGCTCCTCTGCTGATTTCATACACCTTCTTCATTACTCCCACTGCTTGCATTGTCGTTCTAATTCTTCTTTCCACCTCACTCTCCATCTTCCCATCCTCATTCAGCTTTACACCCATTACTATTGATCACAGTTAAACATCTTCTGCAGGGAAACCTCAGACTAATGCAAGGGTTAGCTTTGAAAATGAATAATTATAATCCCAATCACCTAAATATAGCTTCTGCTTCAATTTGGTTCTATGTTTAACAATTCTCTTTATTGTTTGAGACAGCATAGTACATATATTCAGGATTTGTAGTTAAATATTTATGCTTCACCACTGGATCCACCTGAGAGGATGTTTAATTAATAAAAGGGCCAGTGTACTGGTGGAGATGCAAGTGAGAGCTAGTCAGACATTCCGGCCTGTTTGTCAGGAGGATGTGATGCCATTATAGAACTGATGTGTTGGGAAAACGGATGACAAGCTATCATACAAGTGTTGAAGGACATAGTATGGAGGGAAGTGAGAGAAGTATGGAGGGAAGCAGCTAGGGAATGGCCAAAGCTGGAAGTGATTGGGAGTTTAATGGATGCCAAATGCAAGGCGCGGTGTGTGGAGATAGAGTGTAAGATGCAAAGGAGAATGATGGTGAAACTACGAGGGGGAACAGCAGAATTAAGGGTAGAAACTGGCAGATGGTGTGGGTTAAGTAGGGGCGAACGACTTTGTAAGAACTGTGACAGTGGTGAAGTGGAAGATGTCAAGCACTTTGTGTGCCGGTGTGTATTTGTGGCAGAAGAGAGGAGAGAAATGGCAAGGCTGATGAATGAGATAGTGGTGGGATGGGAGAGCATGAAGGATGATGAGAGGGTGGTATGGGTACTGGAGGAGGCATGCAAATATGGAAGAGTGTGGAAGGCGCTGCAGAGGATGTGTCAGAAAAGGACAAGCTGCCCTTACAAAACTATGCCCATTGTGATTCTTTTGACACTGTTACATTCAATTATATTATAGTGCTGCATGGGGCTGACACCCTAGTGTTTGTATTATACAACACAGTGCACTTAAATAATAATATCATAATATCATACAACTGCAGGATGAAGTATAGTTTTCCTTCCTGCAGTAAATTGGATTGTGAGACAGAAGCCATGCTATCTCACAGCCACAGGATAACATATAAATAGTCTTCCCAGAAGTAAATTAGGTTGTGGGACAGCCGCAATATTTCCCTAGCAAGCCTCATAAAATCTTAGCTGCGCAGTTGTTGGTACCCCCAAATTGTATAGCTATAATAAGAACTCATTCTGAGTACTAGGTTATGTATCTCATGTTTGCTACCCCACAAAGTAGACTTAATTGTCTAGTTTACTTATGTACTTAGAGAGAGTACAGTACATGGGCTGAAACAAACAGTAAAAGAAGTTCCCAAGACAGTGAAAACACTAGAAACTGCCCTCAGGAGTGCATAGAAATAATGAATAACATACAGTATCTTAGCATGAACAAAAACTTAGCTTTTTGCTAACCATTATAACTTTTCCAAGTTGTATGCTTTATAAAGGCTTTTCCTGTTTACACTTGTATTATACATATAATTATTGTACATGTCACTGAAATGTAGCCTGTGTGGAGAAAGGTTGACCTGAATTAGAAATTGCAAAAAGAGGCCAATGCCAGCTCACGATGTACTAAATCTCAACATAGCCATGCAGGTGCACATCTAGGACATCTAAAATGGGCTATAGACACTGAGTGTCATGGCTATACCAGAGTGTAGTGCATGGGTAAACAGCAGGATGGCTGCTCGAGTCTCCCTATCCTAGACGCTGCGTATATGTACGTGACATTCATTCATGCATACTGGGTAAACCTTCATCACGAGCTTTTCCCTGCCACACTTTCCCAGGGGCTGTGTACACTTCCAAGGGGAGAGTACCTGTGGAGGACTGATAAGTTGACGTCCTTACCTGTTCCTCTGTGATCTCAACTGTGAAGGCCCAGGAATGCACTATCTCAGCCTAGCACTCGTAGAGTGGAAAGGATGGTCTGTGACCAAAATGTCACCTTTCTACCCTAGAAATCCCCTCCGATGACTGCTCTCGAGTTATATGCAGACTGATACGCCCGCAAATAATTGGTATAATATCCTGTCTTAACAACGGCTGAGGGCATCCGTGCACAGCTGCGTATCAGACGGTTTAATGTGACTGCTGCAGTGACATACAGTTTCATCTGAAGCTGCGTATCTGTGATCGGTACAATGACGAGGATATCGCTGCTCTCGTGTTATTTGTTTCTCTTTCTCATTACTTTCGGAGGTGAGCCCAAGCTAGCTACCTAGCTAGTTATCACGGTAGGTATCTCTGTGATGGTGTGATGATTAGCAAGCTGGGTAGCTACTGTTCTTTCAAAGCAGGAGACTTTCACAGATCGTTATCAATGTTTAAACTATGAAGCTTAATTCCTAGTCCCCATAAACATATGTTCATCCCTTTCTCATTCCCTTCTTTGTAGATCGAGGTCGGGTTGATGCACAGAATGCACAAGGTGAGAGCCGTCACCAGCGCACTTTGCCCTCTCTACCCCTGTACAAACGCTAGACACTGTGATACCGTCTCTTATTCTAGATTGTTGGCATGCGCCGTTCATCTGTAGAGCCTCTACTCTGCGCCCTGCACTCACGGGGTTAGCCAAATGAGCGAGACTAAGCGCATTAAAACATCTATACACTTGGGATAATGTGGGAAGCATTGGGTCTGCCTGCTGTTGTTCTTCCCCGGTACCATAACCGCTTATACGCGAGACAGAAGGATGGGCCATTGCATGGAGGCCGCGCACGCAGCAGTTGTGGACTGCTAACAGACTCCATCCAGTTTTGTAGGTATCTTCATGATGAGTGTTGGCTTAGTAGATGCATGCGCGCTAGCTATAATAGGCTTACCAATACTAATGTGAAAGTGAATCCTTGAGTAGTACAAGCAAGTTGAGCAGATTAGCTATAAGATCAAGTGGGGTATTATTATATGCAGCTACAAACATTATGTTATGAGCAAACCTATAGTGTTGCACTGCTTATGTATGCCAGCACCAGTTAGCCACTTTCAGTCACTTTTTGTTGCTATCACTGCCTAGCCAATTGTTCCTATATACCTAGCCTATAAGTCATCATAGGTACATAACTTGGCACACAGTTGTTGAAGGGACGGTTCATTGCAGTTGGTCCACTGCTGAGGATAGTTTTAAATCACCGGGAATAATATGCCAACCAGGCTACTTCACCAATGATGTTTCAGGAGGCTAGGGGCATGCAAGCCCTATTGATAGCAAACAGTTATCACAGCCTTCCCCTGCCAGTCATCCTACAAAGATGGTAGAGCCAGAGACAGCTGTTTCGCCCTAGTTGGGGGGCTCATCAGTGTGCATAACGTACTGATGGATGGCAGGATGACTAGCTACTCTTGTATTCAACACCTGTGAAACACTTGTTGTTTCAACAAGAGTGAATACTAATGGGAAGACTGTAAGGCTGAACCTAACAAACAGTCATTCGGACGAACTTCCTGTTGCCAATATGTTCGCTCAATTTCTTGAGCCAGTGGAGCTGAAAACATTCTCCATCTTGCTGCAAAACAATTACCAGCCGAGTTCAGTTCATTTCAGTGAATTAATCATAGTCACCCGCGAGCCTTCCTTCAGTTGGCATGTGCTGCATACATTACATGCGAGCATTACCTTCTTCATGGCAGCTTGTTGGTATATCTGAGTAGGAATGCTGGAACTCTTGGCGAGGAAGCCGCACAGTGGCACAACACAAGCAAATAAAGTCAATGCTAGCTACAAAACTTCAGCAATGTACTCTTGCCAACTGGGGATAAATAGCACTTATTATAAGTGACATGTAAAAGTTATAGATCTCTTAGGGTGCAGTACAACGCATATACAGCACTTGCCCTTGGATGTTTGTGCTCTCGGGACTCAAGCTGTATAATTATGCGTCAGATCGCACACCATGTAGTCCATAACTTATTCACTGCAGGACCATGTATGCATACTTGTGCTATGTAGTTCAATTGTAATCCAGTGTTTATTCCAGTGTGACAATAGAATGATACATTTTTGGTCCAATGTTAAACACTTTCAGATTGCTGCTTTATATATAGTGAACTATTCAGTGCATATTCCCTTTCCTTTCACAGTTGTCATTGACTCCTATCCAAACACTGCTGCTGTGCAGCAAGGCAATGCCCTGATTTTGTTATGCAGAGTTGTAGGAGTGCCATCCACCACTGTGCTGAGCTATCAGTGGACCTGTCCTGGGGGCTATTGTGATGCAGGAGGAGTTGATCCTGAGTGGGCAGCCAGGATCCAACAGGGCAACATCTTGGTGGTGAATGTACGCAGGCAGAATGTTGACAATGGAGCCTACACCTGTACTGTTCAGGGCAACTCACAGCAACTAGGGACAGCTACATACACATTGTCAGTTGCAAGTGAGTCGTGCACCAGAACGAGATAATTAATAACACCTCTTTCTCATCAATAGTAGGCTTGCGCCATAGTGGTGGGTGTTTCTTTTGACATCACCAGAGGCAGGCTAGAAGAGTGTCACTGCCTTTCTGCCATGCTGGCTTATAAGGTGACCTGGCTACTTTACACCCTGGTCTTAACTACCATGTAAGCTCTAATTTTCGCAGGATGAAAATTTTGTGAATTGCCGCTTGGAAGAATAATTTTTTCTAGTGAATGGTCGCCTAGTTATTTGTATTGGTATCGTATGCAATGTGCTTCAATATTGAGAGTATTCAGCAAGAATTATTCACAAGAATATTATTTGCTAAAGCCTACTGCCTCACAAAATTCACGAAAATAAGTCCCACGAAAATAAGGGCTTACACGGTATTGAATTGTACCTACCTCTGTTGAATATGTTGCCTTCATTAGCAGACGTCACCTTCATGCTGTCTTTTCAGGAATGTGGCCAATGTCTTCTCTTATATGTTAATGTATCTTCGGCAAAATTAGGCAGACGGTGGTGATGAAGAACATTTGAAGCCCAAGCCCCTTACAGATTATGCTGATAAACCATGGAATGGTATAACATAAACAGGACGCATCTAATAAATAATAAAGATAAACAAGTAGCTCAGTCGTTGAAAATCTGCTATAGAGTGATGATCCTTGATTCAATTCCTGATTTAACCCACATTATCTCAAGGGACCCGAAGCTTCATCTGCCAGTTTTGAGCTCTGCTATCCTAAGTTTTTCAACATGCATACAACAACCCATATACACACACCCGGGCCTATACTGTTCACTGCGTGCTTTGTGCCTACCAAGCACCGGGATTTCGCTGAACATTGTATGTATGGTTTCGTGTCCTCCTCCACAGATGGACTTTCATTGTTAAATGAAGATGGTGGCTTAAGAGTGTTCTTCCCCAGAAATAGCATTGTCACCAACTCCACACTCACACACACTAACAGTCCACGTCAGCGAAGTGGTGCGGTTGGCAATGACCACATTGTTTGTTATGGTAGTAGCACGTCGGAACAAGTAACGTGGTATAACAGTAATGGTGCACAGCTAGAGCCTTGTTCAACACATTGTCATGACTGTGGTGGCCGCTGTCTAGGCAATGGTGCTGTAGGTGTAGACCCTCAAAACAATGAACACACTGATATCCACATGTACACTGACTCATCTGCATATGTGAATCAAGACCTGGAGTGCCGAGTGTCCAGTGGCCAGTCAGCATTCATTGGAGTGCATCTCAAAGATGGAGGTGAGTGTGGCACCTTAGCTAACTGACTATGACATTGCAATTTGTTGACCTGGTGTAACCAGAAGTGGTGCTTATCGGGCTATGACATGTCTATTGAGTGGCATATTGGAATATGGAGCATGTTACAATCATTTGAAATCAAGCTAGTGTTGTGCATGTAAACTTACAACCCTGAAGAGATATAGCTACAATAGTGTCAGAGAGTGCAGTAGCACTCTGTGGTGAGATGATAAAGTTAATTTGTTTTCCCTGTTGATATGTGGTATAGGGGAAAGAGTGAACAGCTGATATAGCTGCCAATAGAAAGCTATACAGCTAAAGAGCTATGTAAATACAGACAATTCATACTCTGAACTGACCTTGCATGAACACAAGTGGACACGCTCTACCAGGCAATTAAGGGATCTTGAAATTGCCTGTCATCATTTGTCTTCTTCGTATTAATCTTCTCTGCTGGCTGAAATTAGTTTTGGAGTGTTTCTGGGAAAGGCACTCTCAAAATCCCAGTGATCATGAGTTAGAGAGATATATCTTTCAGCACAGTATGAGAGAAGCAGCTTGGAAAAGGATAGTAGATGCATTCAGGTTGCCCATTGCATACTGCTGGTTTACTGCTTTTCAAATTCTGTGCGGAGGTGGAACATGCATATGTGTTTGTAGTTGTAGTGTGTGTGTGGGGGGGGGGGGTGAGTGTGTGGGTGTGTTCCTGGTGTATAAATCTCAACAAGGAACTGCAATTAAATTCTGAATGGCCCACAAATTGTTAGTACTAGCAGATGATCAGCATATTCCAAAGGTGGGAGAGATAACTGGCGGTCACTTTACTACTTTTGTTGTACTGTACTAAATACAGAGGGTGCTGGATTTATTTCCCATGCCGACTCCGGTCTGCATTCATGATGACACAACACTTTAGTAATGTGAATGAAGGTTTAGTTGGTGTGTTGTGCTTCTATTCATACTACAGTGAGCACAACCTTGCAGCCACCCTCCTCTGTCACACAAGGAATTCAAACTATTTCCACTACACTTAATTCAATCAGTGTCTCTTGGTCCCAAGTGTCAGGTGCTACAGGATACTATGTGAGCTATCAGAGACAGGACATTGGAACTCCCCCAGTGATGACTCCACAGTATGAGATGATTGTGGGAGGGGCCACCACTAGTGTAACACTGAGTGGTCTGGAACGAGGAACAACCTACAGGATCAGAGTGTGGTCTACAGATTGGACATCAGTCAGTGGTGGGGCAAGGGAGATGAATGTGACTACTATGGAAAGTGGTGAGTTTATTCTACTTTCATAATTATAATTATTGTATCAGTGACTGAGGTGAACACACTGATTCCATTAATGACCAGCATGAAGCCTACTGTGTGCCAATGCAACCAGAACTGTCCTAACTTACCCGCTATTGATCTCTGTTCAGCCACATTGTGTGAGCGATCATGCATTGCTAATCAGCTACCATTGCTTGCATCCCTGCAGCCCCCACCCAACCACGCATGCTAACCACTATTGTAAGAGTACCTCCAAATGGGAGTACCATTCAACTGAACTGGCTCCCCCCACTCCACCCTAATGGAGCCATCCACTATGAGATTGAGTATGAACCAGCAGGGATGCCTGGAAACCCAGTGATTGCAGGAAGCAGCAACAGCCCTTACTTCACTATGACACTGCCCAATGAGTTCCTGACCTACAATGTCAGAGTAGCAGCTGTCAACACACAAGGGCGAGCACGAAGCAGTGTTCTTGCAGTGTGTCCTGGGATGTACCGACAAAGTGGTAAGTATGTATGGTTTGAGATGAGTGAGTAACACTGTAGGTACTGTAAGTACATAAACTGTGAAGAAAATAATAAAATGTAATGTTTCCTATACTAAAAAAACTGTACTGAATTTCCTCTCCAGCATACGATTTAACAATTTGAATGGGTTAAGGCAATAGAACAATGTCTCAGCTGCAAACTAAGGTACACAGAAAGCTATATAGGGAGAAGTCTCCAGTATTCTCCTACATTTAATAGCAGAAATGAACATATTTTGATGTAAAAGGGTAAAACACGGCCATGTAGATCAAGTTAAGGAGAAATGCTTTTTGCATCTAACAGTTTAATGCCATGCATTCTTCAATCTGACTGTTCACTTTCTGTCAACAACTCAGAGAAACGGTTACTCAGCCACTCACAGGAAGTATCGCCAGCGAAACAATTGTGTCTCCTTGATGTACAATGTCAGTATGTACAGGCAAAGCCAATGGCCAACACATCTGAAACAATGCTATCTGTCAGATGTGGCCAGAACCACGTTGTACACATTCCCGATGCGTCTCTAAGCTCTACTGCAGCCGGCCATCATTAAGTGTATTAGATGTTATGTTTATGCTATGTTTGCTTGCTGCACAGCTGTGTGTGTGTGTCAAATTGTGTATCAGTCTGTCGATGTCTACTTCAATCATTTTTGTTCATTAATTTTGTGCCTATACATTGTATAGAGGTTATTTTAACTCGTAATTTTAGGTGCTATGGTACAGTAGTTGAATTTATAATCAGCATGTAGGATTAGAGTCAATTGAATTGAATGACTCCATGCATATGCCATCTACAGCTTATACTTTCTCTGCTGCCAAGTATGTGATACATGAAGTACAACAGTCAGTTACACTTCAGTTGGTATCAGCCATGACAGCAGAAGAAGAACATTCCCTTTTGGTAAACTTGAAAAATGGATCAGCAATGTGTGAGTATACAAGCACATGTTATGTTTTGACTTGGAGGTCCGTGTCAACTGCATAAAGGAATTATACAGTAACTGTTGACAAAGACCTCTGGGTCCTGGAGAAATGATTGGCAGCTGCAGAAATAATCGCAAAGTATTATAGTATACTACAATTAATTTCAGGACCAATGATTGAAAGACATGACATAATTATACTGAATTATGCTTTATGCAATAACTGAATCTCAGTCTTCATCCATAGTAACTGCTTTATTGATTAGATTCTCAATTAACATATACAACATTCAGACATGTCTGATTCTATATATTTTCATACTATTGTGGCCTTCATGAGAATATCTGTGCATGCACAAACTGCGGTTAACCCTCAGGCCAGCCTTCCTGTTTTTGCTGATTATCACAGATGACCTTGAGATCCGGAGAATCCTATACTAACAGCCACTCTATGTCATTGACTACATTATTCCATCCTTGTAAATGGCATCATCGCATAGCGTGGTTACTAATATATATATGTAAATATCATCATCACACAGCGTGGTTACTAATATATATAAGTTTAATGATCCTTATCAATCCTTTGTAACAGTTGGACATGACTATACCACACTTACTGGATCCAAAGACATTGAAGCGGTTTTTCCTAAAGGATCAAATTCTTCACAACTACAAATTCTAATTCACTATGACCTGATGGATGAGGGCGAAGAGTACTTTACAGCAGAGTTACAGTCAGAGTCCAATGATACAATTATTGCTTGTGCTACCATCATCATTCAACCCACTGCAGTTGTACTGTGCACCTTTAGCCAATCAAAGTACTATGTCTATGAGTCAGTCGGATTTGTCAATCTGACTCTTAACTCCAGTAGGGCTATTCCACATGCAAACTATTCAGTACAAGTGGATACTGCATATGTTGGAAATGCATCAGGTGAGCGTTGATGCAGTAGCCTTGAAGAATGGATAGATACCTACCAGCATGTATGTCATAGAAATGTGTGATGGCTATAATTTATATAATCGCACTCCTGCAACTCTATTGTAGCTGGCTTTGACTTTAAAGGAGGTTCCTATTTTGCAGTCTTCTCCTCAAATGCAACATCTGCTGTGGTTAACATTCCTATTGTTGAAGACCTAAACTCAAATGAAGGCACAGAATACTTCATCGTACAGCTGGCAGGCCATTCTGTTATTACAGGTGATCTGGTAATAAGCTTGGGGAATATCAAGGAAGCATTTGTTTACATTCAGGATGAGATTATTATATCTTTGGAAGAAGACAATGTTCAAGTGGAAGAAGGAGGAAATCTCACTTTGACTGTCACTGCAAGTATAGCCAGTGATCAGGAGTACAACATTACTGTGATCATCACTAACAACACTGCTCATTGTAAGTAAATCAATACATTAAAAGCATGGTTTGACAGAATGATCTTTAATTTAGGTGATCATGACGTTTATTAATATTAGACTGTATATTTGCTTATAGGTGTGTATGACATACAATGTGATATGTATACGGTGAATTTTGAAAGTGGATCCATTACTGCAAGCGTGAACATTCCACTGGTGAATGATGATATACCAGAGTGCGATGAGACTTTCACAGCCTCTATCACAGTTCCCGGAGAAGGATTCAGACTAGGTTCACACCCTTTAGCTTCCATCACAATAAAGGATGAAGGTATAGTGTTGTTCCATTATGATTCCATACTTTGCCATGCACCCATTTGCATGCATTATATACATATATGGGACAATTTTATAAATGGCATTGAAGCTGTGCACGTCTTTGTAGACAGCCTTGTGTGTGGGTACTTTCCCATTGAACCCACAAATCTATAATATTTTAAAACACTCAAATTGTGTTGTGTGTACACTGAATGTCTGGCATATATGCATCAACTGCATAACTGTGCATTATTCAGATGTACAAGAAGAGTTCTGCTTTGGTGAAGAGGAAGTTGAAGTGACAGCTGCAGTTGCAAACTTTAAAGCTGTGGCTGTGAATATAACACGAAGCAGTCCTGCTTGTGGTGCAGCTTCTATTTCTCTGAACCTTGCATTCAAAAACGGCAAAATACCCGTGTGTAAGTAACTGTGATCATCAGTTCAAGTATGTATGTACTGGTTAAGTAATTCAAATTTGTTTTGTCTGTTGTCTATATAAATATATGCAGCCTTAAACACAAGCTGCCAGTTTGACCATATGCAAACACTATCAGAATGTATCATTAACACTGAACGTAAGAATGTGGACATGCCGACCAGGAGAGTCCCAGGAATGGTAACACTCAGTCAGGAAGAATTGGACAACTCCACTTGCACCCAAATGAAAGAGGTTATGGTCTTCAATGGTGAGGACAATTAGATGTTTGCTCAGTCTATAATTATAGATAATGCATAGCCAAGTCATTTTCACTTTGACATGAATTTGATGAAATATTTTATTTGCTACAAAATTTTTCAGCATGCATGTTTCCTTTGTTCGGAAAGCACTATATAATAGCACTGTTTAATGCTTTAATACAGTCCCTGAATACAACTGGAAGACAACAGATCTAGAAGCTAGTGTTAATGTAAGTGGGGAGAAATCATCAGTGCAACTGGAAGTGACTATCATGCGAAATAGTCTGACAGACCCTATGTTTTGCGAAGGAGAATGTCCTTGTGCGAATTTCAGACTTCTCAATGATAGTAAGTTGAAATGGATATGCACTAGTATTGTCTATTCAATGAGGCAACTGTTACCATTAATAGTGACTTTATTGTGATTTGTTGTTTACTCTCGTAAGTTTATACATTTGTATAGCATGGTCTTTGAGCACATCCTTGGACTGCTTGAACATAAGAGAAGCAGTCATACAGGATATAGCTGAAATGATATTCCTTATTAGATATTTGCAATGTATTACTCTAATCCTGTATGCCTGTAAATCTTTGCAATCACAAATGTTCGCGATTTCTGTGAATGGGGCACAGTTGCGTATGTTTTTATTGCTATTATTTATGTACATAATAATTATGTATGTTATATTAATAATAGGAACTGTCACAAGTGCCTGGCATAGTAGTAAACCTCAACAAGCACGCTCCATATGCTCATTCTCAGAAGCTACCACTCCCAATGTCGGTCACAGACTAATTATAAGAAACCCTTAGTTGTCAATGTAGCATAGTCTCCTTTGCAAAATTTTGTTTGTAAAATAATATTTCTGACCCACACTTTGAAAGTACTTCGTAAAAAGATGTGACATACATGCAATGTCACTAGCAATTACCTGTTCCATAATTAGGCAGTGTTGAACCTGGTGACAGGTGTCATTGCAATGCAACATGGAATGTATACTTGTGTATACAAATTGACATGCATATCATTATGTATCACATAATTATGTTAATTATCCATCACTGAGGTTTATATTCATAGCACTGCATTATATATGCCAATGAAACGATGAATAAGAATTTTCTGCAAAGAATGTACTCGAATCACTCTAAGTGCAAGCATAGCTCAATTTGAATTGGCAGCACCAGATTGTCTTTTCATGCATGCACATAGGACATGGAAATGCAAACCTTAGACAGAATGTTGTCACTACATACCAATTATACAGTGCCACCAATTTCAGCTCTACATTTAATAGGTACTCAACTGCTTTATGCATGATGCAATATCACAAGATACTTTCTAAACGTTTCTTCATGATTTAGATGTATAATACATTATGACTTGAGATGTTTGCATGATGTATACACGGGTATATAGCTATATCATCAATATGTTTATGCACTTTTGTACAATGTCATTCTTATAGGTTTCCAACTGGCACAAGATAATTGCTGTTTCTCTGTTACGAATGATACTGAAGTCACCTGCACCATAAATGTCACTGGTCTGCCATCTTCCATGGTGGGAGATAAGAGCTTACTAGTATTGGAATTGTCTCCTTCAAATTACAGCTGGATATCCAACTCAAGTCAATTGATGGTGCTTGTGGAAAACATTGGGACAGGTATATGGGCCATTGGCAGGGCATTCAATGACTGTATGTATAAGCATCTTGCTATATTATAGATAGAGTGTGCATGCATTTGTACTTTGAAACCAATCCATGCAGAGATACCACCTAGTGCAATGGCATCAACCAACAGTGCTACCATTGTGGCAGTTGTGGTTGTTGTGTTTCTGTTTGTTGGGGGTGCTTGTGTGCCTATTGCAGTCTGCATCTGGCGCAGAGCCAAAAAATGCAGAAGACAGAAGATAGAGAGGTAGTGCACTTGTACATTGGGTATAAATATTGTACTAGTAATGGATGTGGAGATCAGCACACCGTGCAGCATTCAACAGTTTCATTTATAAGGAGGTCCTTGTTTAGCTCACTTCTGTATGTGGGGGATATACTGTCAGAGTTGTGAGTATACTACTCCTATGCTCATGACTGCGTGATGCATTTTCGATGCATTCCTTTTGGATCCACTCTATATATAGTTAGCTCGGTAGTACTTGCAAGGCATATAATTATACTGACCTTCAGTGTAATGATATAACCGTGCACTTACTGTTCTACTGTCAATTTTATGTAAATTATTAAATACTGCAGGATGGTTCCATCAGCACAGTACCATGCAAGCGTGCAGAAAAATAACGAGGTACAATATTTATGAATTGAAGGAGCATAAGATTCATCAGTTCAAATGTTTGCATGCAGTTTTGTGCACTACAATTTTATTAAGATAAACTGCCAGAGTACCATTTATGCATGACAATTTGAACACAGGCAGTGCACTTCTTATCTGATGCCAATGGAGATGCTTGGGAGCTTTCCAAAAGTGTGATTACAATTGGAGACCAATTAGGTCAAGGCAACTATGGAGCTGTGTTCAAAGGAAAGCTCTCGGTAAAGGCCATGTCACCCAGGATCTATGCACACAAGCAAGAAATGGAGCTTGAGGGGAAGTCACACCTGACTGTTGCAGTGAAAATGCTTCGAAGTGAGTAAGCTGAAATTTACTTGCTCAGGAACACATTAAAGTTTTGAACATCATATCTAGCATGACACTCATGTAGTGCCTGTCATTTCTGTCACAGGTTTCAGCAGTGATGACAATGAGAGAAAACTATTTATGGATGAGATTAATGTGATGAAGAGAGTTTCTGATGGTAGCAACTCTCATGTCCTGAAGATGATTGGCTGTGTCACCACTACCTTCCCAGTGATGCTCATCATGCAGTTTGTTCCCAATGGGAGCTTGAAGGACTACCTCAGAGCAAAGAAGGTAACTGCTGAAGTAAGGGATGCTGAAAGCTAGTATTGTCTGTTTCCTGAGTAGTGATGGGTTGTTCAGTTGCTTATCTGAGCAATTATAATAATAATTATTATTATTATACAATTTAATAATAGGCACACATGCGCACTGCCTGAGCTATAAACTGAGTAAAAGAAAAATAGAATAAAAGAAAAATATGCAGTCAGATGAGGGGGGTGCCCCCTCAAAAATAAGTCCAGTCAATCAAAGAAATTAATATACAATTAAAATAACAAATTTATGCGACACATTAATTTTATACAACACATTTATAAAGCGTATACAACACAAAATTTGTAGGCAAATGCATTTTATTACTTACAAGACATGCACATGAAGCAATGCATTTTAATGAGGATTATAATATTGTCATTCGAAGAATGTTCAACAACTATACTGCTACAGATGTAGACTCTGCTTCCTTCCACCCATTAGACGCAAGTACCTGACATTAGTCAGTACCTCAAGAGCTTAACTTGCTTTGGCTGGCAAATTGCTAGTGGAATGGTGAGGTATTATTTTGTTAGATAAACAATCATGGGTCCTCATTTCAGCGGGGCAGACGTAAAGTTGATCATGGTTTTACTATTTGTGGAACATTGGATTTCATATGTCCACCAATGTTCAGGAGTACCTGCTATCTAAAGGAGTGATCCATCGTGACCTTGCCTGCCGCAACATCTTAGTAGGTGACAATGAACTGCTGAAGATAAGTGACTTTGGACTGGCAAAGGAGACCTTGGAGTACACTTCAACTGGAAGGACTAGACTTCCAATTCGCTGGATGCCACCGGAAACATTCCTCAAGGGAGAATTTAGTGAAAAATCAGATGTGTGAGTCTTAATTCAAGTAGTAATATTTTATACAAACTTCAACAATGGATTTCCATGGTTTACCTATGCATAACACATTTCTGTTATATATTGGCCATGCAGGTGGGCTTATGGTGTCTGCTTGTGGGAGATCTTCAGTCTAGGTTAGTCTATGGAAGGATGTATATTAATGAATCCACTTGTTGCATTTTAAGTATTAATGTGTATAATTATACATGTTCCAGCCCAGTGTTATTGTATATAGTCCATTATAATATCATTGTATCATCTCTATTGTGCATATTGCAGGTGATATGCCATACACAGAATTTGGCAACACAGTTATCCTCTCCAGGGTGATGGCGGGCTACAGACTGGAGTCTCCTAAAGGGTGCCCGGAACAAATGTAAGCAAATGGTATTGATATGTGCGTACATACAACAAGTGCACTGTGTTGTTGTACATATTAACCCTCTGTATTGTGGGCGGTGGACGTACTATATATAGGTGCACTGTTAGACCTTATATTACTGAACTGCATGCTATGCACCATGTTATAATTAGAATTTAGCCCACATACTTTTAAAGATTTTGTAAAATTATTTACATAAACACACATATTTGTACTGTAGCTATTCCATTATGATAAAGTGCTGGAGTGATGACAAGGAGTCAAGGCCCACATTCCAGGCGTTGAAGAAAGAGTTTGATGATCTCATTTCAAATGCGAAAGGATACAAGTACATGCCCTTGAATGGTTTGGCAACCAAGGCAGACCTTGATCCAGCTGAGGAAACTGTGGAGGCACCTCCTCATGTTCACTACACAGTATTGAGTGACTGTCAGCATCAAAGAAGTACAGGAGTTGCCACTGAAGGGATTGATGCTTGAACAACAACTAGCTAACAGCTTTAATTGTAGCTAATGATCATACCACAAAATTGTTCACTTTCTATTATTCACTATTCTATTCTTTACTAAACAATTTACCACATATTATTCACTAACTGGGCCTGTACTTACCATTATTCACAATCAGCACAATTAGAATATTGTATAAAATCTAGCCATGCATTTGTAAAGTGTCCAACTCATTTTATGCAAGTACAATATACACATATGCCAGGGCAGCTGAGAGACAGCAAAGCTTTTACGATTCAGTTGCTGCAACATGAATTGCACAGTGTTCATAATGGATTATCAAGCAATGTGAATTTATATAACTGTTAATTATAATGTCTCATTGTCTAGCAAGTATTTAATCATGATTTTAAAATAGACACCATGGCAAGCTATATAATTTTGTTGAACTTGTCAATGATATTATAGACTATTAGTAAGTATACCATATTAGACAAGACCCATCCAGTACATTCATAACATGTCCTAACAAGCCGGAGAATTAACTTTGGTGCATCTGCAATGGTTGGTAACCTGAATACTGCATGCACAACATGACTGTATATTCTACCCAGATATTCTGTATATAACTAAACATGATAATGTATTGCACATACAAGGCCAGTGCGTATAAGTGTTCATGAGCAGAGCTGTAATGTACTAGCTACAAATACATGTATTGTACCAGGGGTTAGAAGACATTGAAGACATATTGTCATTATTGAATGGATAATGTATGAAGTTGAAACCATAAGCAGCGAAATCAAAAACTAGTCAATCAATACAGGAAGCCAACCGTGGCTGAGAAATGCATGACCGCAAAGCAAGCTATGCTGAACTTGTCAATGATATTATAGTTTACCATATTAGACAAGACCCATGCAGTACATTCATAATGTGTCCTAACCAGCTGGAGAATTAACTTTGGCACATCTGCAATGGTTAGTAAGCTGAATATTGCATGCACAACGTGATTGTATATTCTAGCCAGAAATCCTGTATAAATAACCATACACTGTTATAATATGGTGTGACCATCACACCAGTCAATGCTTACACCAAGGGTGTGATCAGTCACACTATTATTTTAGTGTGACGTTCACACTGACACCAGTATCCACACTGTCATGTAATTTCTGATAGATTAAGAGACTTTGAAATAATTCTTGACCAAAATGACAAGAGTTTATTTAGAACGCATAATAATATATCTAAGTACATAGCTACCCAGGACACAGCTAAGCCATTTGGTATATGTTGTGTACAATGGTACATCCTCAAACTAAGTATGCCATTTGTGTATTTTAATTGTACTGTTACGTACTTTGTGTTGCAGGAGATGCCGTATTCCCCGGTAAAGTTCACTGGGGTACCAGATGCCCAATGTTTGTAGGGGATGCCCTATTTCCCGTTGAAGTTCATTGGGGCACCTGATGCCCAATGTTCGCAAGGGATGCCGTATTCCCAGTGAAGTTCAATGGGGCACCAGATGCTTGATGTTTGCAGGGGATGCTGTATTCCCCAGTGAAGTTCACTGGAGCACCAGATACCCAATGTTTGCAAGGGATGCCGTATTCCCAGTGAAGTTCAATGGGGCACCAGATGCTTGATGTTTGCAGGGGATGCTGTATTCCCCAGTGAAGTTCACTGGAGCACCAGATACCCAATTTTTGCTGGGGATCTGGATGCCATCACCCACAAACTATCCAGCAAGGTGCATGGTGTGCTGTGTACTACGTACGTAAACTCAAATCCTTAAAGTAGTGTACCATATCTGTAGTGAAATGTACCAGTAAGTGCTTATTCTCTTGCAAACTGTTCCCAAAATGATGTTGTGTACTGCTTGGTTGCAGTGAACATCACACTACAAAAGGGTGTGCTCACTGTGGCAGCCACTTTTTATTGCGATCGTCACTCCCTATTTTTAGCAGTGTAGTAATGTCAGATCAGTGCGTATATACGCGTTCATGAGCAGAGCTGTAATGTACTAGCTACAAGTACATGTGTTGTACCAGGGGTTAGAAGACATTGAAGACATATTGTCATTATTGAATAGATAATGTGTGAAGTTGAAACCATAAGCAGCAAAATCAAAAACTATTCAATCAATACAAAACATGATTCGCTATCAATTTCATAACAGAATATCATCTGGTGGATTCCTTTATCCTATAAACAGCTCGGTCCTCCCATAAACAGCTAGGTCCTCTCGTAAACAGCATATGTACAGTGCATATTGATCAAAGGTCATTCACCTATTCATGCATGCAAGGGTGTGGTAGGGTAGGGGCTGAACACATGCAGAACAAAAACAAGTAACAGCTATTTTAAGCACAGGGTCATCCAGTCAGTGGCATAACTTTGCCGTATACAACAACTTCTGAATCAATTGATTACATTGAGTATGTAAGTTACTGGTGGAATAATATGTTGCTTAACAGCATTAATGCATAATGGTGGTGTTAGTGTGCTGGTGGACAAATCAAGGGGAATATTTGACTGACATAGATAGATATGGTATCTTAACAGGAGTAAGGGATCCTACAGAGTTGGAAGAGAAAGAACAGAAGGAGCTGTCTCTTTGAACAAGGTAGGCTATAATATTTCAGTTTCCCAATGTCAAATACAGACCATGCAATACAGGTATAATCTATACATAGCCAATGAGTCTACAAGGGAGAACATTTGATGGAGCATTCTCTAGTCCTTTGCAGGATACCAGGTTCTCCTTTGCCTTGGATAGTTCTGTGCTGTCTTGTGACAGTTGTCAGGAGTGACAGAGTCATGTGGGTTGACACCAAGGGAGAGGACGGTCCTCAATGCATACACCACACACCAGTAGGTGCATTGATGGCACAGCCACCTCCTAGCAGGTCATGCAGGTCACTGCAGTATGCTCTACAAAGCACTCTGAACAGCACATCTGTCGGAGTTATGTCCTACAATTTCCAAATCTCCGAATGGAGCATTCACAGCAGTCACAAACCTTGTGCAAATGGTGGAAGAATGCATATGCAACCAACTAGCCAAGCAATGCCTTATATGCATGTCACATTATGTCAGGCTTTACACATGTTAATAGTGTTTAGAGTTATAAATTGCATGTGTTTGAAATGATTGACTAACAAATTGTCCCCTATCAGGACAGAACGTTTAAGTCAAATGTGACTGGGTCCTTTCTTCTGTAGTTTTTGCAACAAAACAGGTTCTATGCTTGTGACATATCAGTCCAGTCACCATGTTGTTGAATACTATACTGGACAGTACACAACCAGCTGTGGATTGTTTTGGTGGTCTAGAAATGCAGGCAGACACGGTATAGGTAAGGATAATATTTGTGTTCAATTTGTTGTGTGGTGTGTGCTCATATATATTCACAAAAATTACTAATAAAAATTGCAGGCAATGAATTACACAGTGTTCATAATAGGTTCCATTATCAAGCAATGCGTATTTAATGTCTCACTGTCTAGCAATTATTTAATATGATTTCAAAATAGACACCATGGCAAGCTATGTTGCAATTGAACTTGTCCATGATATTATAGTATGCCATATTAGACAAGACCCATGCACAGTACATTCATGCATAATGTGTCCTAACCAGCTGGAGAATTAACTTTGGCACTTCTGCAATGGTTAGTAACCTGAATATTGCATGCGCAATGTGACTGTATATTCTAGCCAGAATTCTTGTACATGTATAACAAACCATGATAATGTATTGCACATACAAGGCCAGTGCGTATACGTGTTCATGAGCAGAGCTGTAATGTACTAGCTACAAGTACATGTATGATAATGATTATGATAATGATTATTGATAATGATTATTGATATACTAATGATAATGATTATTTGAATAGGGAGTCGCATCAGCAATTTGCTGGTCTTCCTGCGAGCCCTATAATACATACAACACACATAACACATACCCACACATGATCAGTCAGTAGCTAATCAGTTTGTTATTTGTTCAGTGGGAAGTTTGTTGTTGGAGGGGAATTTGTTTCATGGCCAGAGCTTGAGCCTCAAACATCCCATTGTCACTGGATCACTGGACTTGATCTTGACCACCAGACCACCAGCACCCTGTATTTATTGTACTATATAGGTTGGAGGACATTGAAGACATATTGAATGGATAATGTATGAAGTTGAAACCACAAGCAGCGAAATCAAAAACTATTCAATCAATATAGGTCATGATTCGCTATCAATTTCATAACAGAATATCATCTGGTGGATTCCTTTATCCTATAAACAGCTGGGTCCTCTCGTAAACAGCATATGTACAGTGCATATTGATCAAAGGTCATTCACTTATTCATGCATGCAAGGGTGTGGTGGGGTAGGGCTGAACATATGCAGAACAAACACAAGTAGCAGCTATTTTAAGCACAGGATCATCCCATGTTCAGCACAGTGGTATAACCTTGCCATATACAACAGCTTCAATTGCTTACATTGAGTATGCATGTTACCAGTGTAATTTTTGGTTGCTTAACAGCATTAATGCATGCGCATGATGGTGCATGGTGTTTGTGTGCTGGTGAACAAATCAAGTGAATATTTGACTGACATAGATAGATATGGTATGTTAACAGGAGTAGGGGATCCTACAGAGTTGGAAGAGAAAGAACAGAAGGAGCTGTCTCTTTGAACAAGGTATGCTATAATTTTTTAGTTTCCTATTGTCAAATACAGATATAATCTATACATAGCCAAGGAGTCTACAAGGGCAAACACTTGATAGAGCATTCTAAAGTCCTTTGCAGGATACCAGGTTAATTCTCTCTTGCCCTGGATAGTTCTGTGCTGTCTTGTGACAGTAGTCAGAAGTGACAGGTGGGTTGACACCAAGGAAGAGGACCGCCTCAATGCATACACCACACACCAGTAGGTGCACTGATGGCACAGCCATCTCCTAGCAGCTCATGCAGGTCACTGCAGCATGCTCTACAAAGCACTCTGAACAGCACATCTGCCGGAGTTATGTCCTACAATTTCCAAATCTCCGAATGGAGCATTCACAGCAGTCACAAAAGCAGTGCAAATGGTGGAAGAATGCATGTGCAACCAACTAGTCAAGACAGTCAGATACGCAATGCCACAATTATGTGCATGTCACATTATGTCAGGCTTTACACATGTTAATAGTGTTTAGAGAGTTATAACTTGTGTTTGAAATGATTGACAAACAAATTGTCCACCATTAGGACAGAACATGAAAGTCAAATGTGACTGGGTTCTTTCTTCTGTAGTTTTTGCAACTTAATAGGTTCTATGCATGTGACATATCGGTCCAGTCACCATGTTGTCGAATATTATACTGGACAGTACACAACCAGCTGTGGATTGTTTTGGTGGTCTAGAAATGCAGGCAGACACGGCATATAAGTAAGGATAATATATGTGCTCAATTTGCTGTATGGTGTGTGCTCATATTCACAAATGATACCAAATTGTAATATTCGTTGCAGAACAGATGCAGAAACAAAATTAATGGGGGAGCACAGAGTGCACAAGATCAATTAGGTCAGGGGAACTATGGTGATGTGTTCAAAGGACAGTTAGCACTGACAGCCATGTCACCCAGGATCTATGCACACAAGCAAGAAATGGAGTTTGAGGGGAAGTCACACCTGACTGTTGCAGTGAAAATGCTTCTTGTGAGTACGATGAACAATACCAGTGTAGCTATGTAGGAACATATGAAAAACTATGCGGGAACTGTACACACACTGGGTGTGCTCTGCTTATCTTGCTATTATAGGTTTCAGCAGTGATGAGAATAAGAGAAAACTGTTTATGGATGAGATTAACATGATGAAGAGAGTTTCTGTTGGCAACAACCCTCATGTCTTGAAGATGACTGGCAGTGTCACCACCACCCTCCCAGTGATGCTGCATGCTCTTTTCATCTTTGGGCCAAATGATGTCTTCTTCATTGCCATGTGATAGTATGCTCTAAAACCTGTTCCAATGGTGGTACTCTGGACAAGAGTGTGAAAGTGAGGTATACATGCAAATATAGCTGTGCCCATGCACAGTGATGTATACATGTGCAGATACAACCCTCCACATGCACTGCCTATGTATTTGACCATTATTACATGCTGATACCATGCATTCTGGCATAATATGCTATTTAGTCTGTGCAAGTGGCCATGACAGAGGTCCAAAGGTTAGAGTTAACAGGACTGGTGCACTTGAGGAGGTATCAATGGTGTGGACTCTGTATGTGGTACACATGCAGTCCTTGTTCATTGTCCTATGCTCCTACCAAGGTGACCCTGGAGAACCTGGTGAGCCTGGACCCCTTTGTCCAGTAGAACCACCAGGTGTCATTGGGCCAAAGGGAGATCCAGTGAGTTAACTGCATTAAACCGGACACTGTGTATGTCTAAAGTGGCCATGCTAACCAATGTGTACTAGAATGACGCATTGTCTAATACTGCAAATTTTTAAAGCCTGGGTGCTGTTGAAACATAGATTCTGGCTATGTGACAGCCCATGCATGCATAGTTTTCACCACCTTGATGAAATGTGATGTTATCTCCATGCCTATATTATGCATCTAATTGCTACTACAAGGGCAAGGGCAGCCAGGAGAGCCTGGCCTGCCTGGAACTCAGGGGCCTCCGGCCAGGAGAAACAGGATCTTGAGTATATAACACAGTCATCAGTACAGACATTTTTAGCACTCATTTGCACTTGAATCTTTTGCGTATATACCCTTTTGAATACATTAATTCTGATTGATCTGCATGGCTGATTCTGTGGATGTAATGCAAAATGCTATTATATTCTGTACATGTTTTCCATGGTGACCCAGGTCCACCTGGGCTAGCTCTCTGGACAACGTGGCAAGGTAGGCATAGGGGTAAGTCTGAACTTCCTGGAGATGCAATAGTGGGCATCCTTCAGGAGGGTGAAATATGCAACAAGAAGAATGTGGGGTTACTTCGCTTCAACAGCACAAGCTCAATACAAAAACTGTTGGTTTGTGATGGAGAGAGCTGGAAGGTAAGAGCATAATAAATTATTATTATACAAAAAGGATAAGATACAGGCCTCACATTTATGAAAGGTGTAATAACAATCTATCTCTGTCATCTCTCTTATACAAAGTGCATCAGCATAATGGACTGCATGTCTACGGTAGTTACAACCAGATGGTGAAGAGACTCCCGGAAGTGGAATGAACAGCATTAGCAATTCCTTTAATTCAGTATCTTAATTCATATCCATGGTAATTTTATAAACACATTGAGTGTAGTAGAGATGCATTAAGCAAGGTTTGTGATTGTAGCTTCTCTTAGATGTGAATTCAACCTCATGCAGACTATAAATTTTAATTTTTGGCAAATCAATTTTACAGTTCTAATCACTGACATGACTTTCTGTACAAACATTAATTACCATCTCATACAGTAATCAGTTGATCCCCAAGAAAAGCTGTGTAAAGAATGTTTGCAATGTATCCATAATGAAGAATGTAAGAGATAAATTTTTCCATTCTTCACATCCATTGTCTATGTAAGCAAGGTGTAGCTTCTACAGACTGCATGTGAAGGTCATCATGTAAAACCCGCATGAAAAATAAAGTGGTAGACATGACCATGCTTCACATGACCTTCCTCCACTAGAGAACATGCAGTTATGACAGATGCTGCACGATTATACACATTGTTTGCTGTTGTACCACTACGATGAACTCGAGTGAAATAGAAAGTAGAAGTAAATAGACGCCATTTCATGACTGCTAATGAATATTGTTATCATTATGCTTCCCGTGGTTGGTTTCATACTCCACTGGCTGCATGACATTGTAGATATATCCTCCATCTACGATCACACAATCGCAAATCGTCTTGCAGTTAACAGGTCTGCCTGAGTGAGTGTCTTCAGTGACTATGCTGCTCGGAAGGACCCTCCTGTGCTTTATTGCTATTCAGCTTTTGTGCTGTCACCGTGCCGCACCAGAGGATCCGGCACCGCCAAGAATACGAGTGCAAGGAGATTTCGTGGACGTTTTAGTCGATATCGGGACTACGGTTCGTCTTGTCTGCGAGAAGGGGATGGGACCGGTGGGCGCCATATTTTACCGCGACGGACAGGTAGTACGGACTCTCAGCGATGGCGACACTGCAAATTCAAAGATCATCTCATCCATGTCACTCACGTATCAAGGCGCGTACAGGTGCCGACCAAATGATGGTCAAGAGAACAGCACAAACGAAATAGCTATTCTCAGTGAGTGCATACGAAGAGTACAGTAAGAGTATTCTTGGTGTAACCGTGTAGCAGATCTTGCGCGTATGAACGACTTTTAGCTTTCCCCTATTATTTTGTGTTGTCTCGGTGCTTGCCCTTTACAGCTATGTAGCTAAGAGACGGACAGAAAGGCTAGACTAACTACTCTAACATTAACAAACTCGAGCTCATGGTGTTGCTATCAAGAATAAAGTATGTGTTAAAGATGATAGTTTGAGGGGCTTTCTGGTTTTGTAACCATGCATGAGCATCAAATCACTCTTTCCAGCCAGTTGTTTACTGTCAGTGTGGTCTTATAGTATGTACGAGCTGATATAACTGATGTTGCTGAACAGTGTAGCTAGTGTTCCTAGGTTTAATATGTCTTTTCTTTTAGATTACGTAGTTGAGTATTTTTCTTTGTGGAGCAATATGATAGCTATAGCTATAAGTCTTAGTTCAGTCATTAAGGATTAAAGGCCAATGATCACTTATTCACCTATGTCTCCAAGCTATAAGTGTACTGTGTGTCTCAGGGATGTTCCTTAACTGACCTTCAGTTTCGTATGCTAGATGCCTGCAATTTGTACGTATGTTCGTCATGATTGTATTGGAACAAAATGATGTAAACATCTTGTGCTGCGGCTGTCCAAACTTTGGGTCACTTGTAGCTGTCTCAAGTACAGCTTTTACAAATTCCTACTTTGGGTTTCTTATTATATTATGTACTTTTGTACTAGAGCTGCAAGTGACCTACATTTTGAACAGCAATTTGATTCAAACAATCATGATTTTGTGATCAGATAATTTGATCATTACCTGAATGACTATTGATACACAATTTATACAGGCATCAGGTTTGTTCCAGTTCATTAGATGTTCTATATAGCTGTGGAATTACGTATTGGAACTAGCGATTGACAATGATTCTTTTAGCACACAAATCACTAGTACAGGCCAACAGCACAACTACAACATGTGGCACTGTCATGCACTATCACCATAACAGCATAAGGTAAGGTAAAGTCACATGACTAATGAATCTAGTTATAACTACACAGCAGTTTACACAAATATGTTTGTTCTATGTTCAGGTAAGAGTGCTATAGTCAACATTCCTCTTGCTGCCGGAACATACTTCGACAACCAACGTGCGAATCTTGTTGAAGGTACCTGTTGGCAATTCCATTGTCAACATAATTAGCAGCAATCATTTTGGTTGTGGGACAGTTCCTTATTTTGAGTGTTCTATCATTGACCTTGTCCCGAACAAAGTGATACTTGATAGTGATGTGCTTGGAGTGACCATGGAATTGTGAATTCTTTGTCATGGCAATGGCAGCTTGATTATCGTCGAAGACAACAGTGGGTCCACCAGTGAGATATGTAGTAAGTTGTCTCATCCAAACAGCTTCTTGGGCTGCACTGGCCAATGCGACATACTCAGCCTCTGCCGTTGAGAGTGCAACAGTTGTTTGTTTGTTACTCCTCCAGCTCACAGCGGTACCAGAAGTATCCAGAAGATGACTTCCTGTCGTTAAGACCACCTGCCCAGTCAGCATCTGAAAACCCAACACAGTCATAGTTACCTCGTGGAGTGAACTTCAGGTCGAGATCAGCTGTACCTCTCAGGTATCGCATGATCCACTTGATTGCAGTCCAGTGTCGCGCAGTTGGTTTAGCGGAGAACTTGGCCACATTGCTGACTGCAAACGTGATGTCAGGTCTAGTAGCGACAGACAAGTACAGTTGGCTTCCAACTGCAGATTGATATGTGTGTTAATTAAACAACTCGTCTTATTCTGAGGCTTTCACCAGCTTGTTTCCAGGATCAAGGACTGTGTAGGGCTGGCTTTGGCATGCTCCATTCCAAGCTGCTTCAGAAGAGTCTCAATGTAGGCAGGCTGACCGATCCAAACACTCCCGCTTGCCTCGTCTTGCACAATCTGCATGCCAAGGAAGTGATGGTGTTTCCCCAGATCTTTGATGTCGAATCATGAGGCAAGGTCTCTCTTCACTTGGGCAAGACGTTTGTTGGTTTGTGCAGCAATGATGATGTCATCCACATAGACACCAAGATAGGCTAGCTCTCCTGAAGACCTGTAGATGCAAGGATCTGTGGTCATCTGAAGGAAACCCATCTTCTTGAGGTGATTATGAAGAGCACTATTTCAGCAACGTGGAGACTGCTGTAGTCCATAGATGCTCTTCTTTAACTTGCACACTAAATGCTCTATGCCAGGAACCTCAAATCCTTCTGGCTGTTTCATGTACACATCCTCCTCAAGCTTGCCATTGAGGAAGGCTGTGGTGACATCTACCTTATGCAGCTGCAGGTCTTGTTGGACAGATGTTGCAATGAGAGTATGGACGGTAAGGTTTCATCATAGTCTGTCTAGAACTTCTGTGAGAAACCTTGGGCAACCAGTCATGCTTTGTACCGGTCAATGTGACCATCAGCATTGGTCTTTGCCTTGAAAACCCATTTGCTCCCCACTGGCTTGCGATCCTGTGGTAGATCAACCAGCTCCCAGACTTCATTCTCTTGCACAGATGACATCTCCTTCTCCATTGCTTTCAGCCAACAGTCCTACTCGGGACTGCTCAAGACTTCTTCCACAGTAGAGGGCTCTGTTTTGCTGAGGTAGATTCTTTCTCCATAGCAGTCAGGAAAGCATCTCTCTCTTCCTGACCAGCGAACATTCGGCAGTTCCTGAGGCGGTGGCACTGGGGATTGATTGGTGATCATAAGTTCAGTAGATGAATCATTCACACCGTGGAGGTCCAGCTCCACGTATATACAGGTCTCCTCCTGTCTCAGTGACGTTATGTTCCATGCCGCACTCATTCTCATTGAAGGACACATCTCGGCTGAAACAGATCCTCTTCTTCTCAGGGTCATAAAGTCTGTATCCCTTTGTCTCCTCACCATAACTCACAAGGATGCACTTCTTTGCCTTGTTGTCGAGCTTTCCATGCTTGTTCTTTTGGGACTTGTACGTAGGCCTTGCATCTGAAGACACGAAGATATGGGACAGAGGTCTTTGCTTCATCCATGCTTCAAAAGGGGTCATACCATCAACTGCCTTCATTGGGCTGCGGTTCCGGAGGTAGACAGCTGTAGATACAGCTTCAGCCCAAAACTCTGAGGTAAGTTGGCATCTGAAAGCATTAATTGATCGCACAGATTCCACCAGGGTCTGGTTCATCCTTTCGGCCACTCCATTCTGTTCAGGGTTCTTTGGTACCGTCAGTTCATGACGCACCCCAGCACATTGGAGAAATTTCTGGAATTCTTCAGATGTGTATTCTCCACCTCGATCGGTTCACAGAACCTTCAACTTGTGCCCACTTTCATTCTCTACAAGTGCTTTCCTTTTCTGAAACTGATCAAAGACCTCACTCTTCCGTTCTAGTACATACACCCATGTGTAGTGCGTGCAGTTGTCAATGAATGTGAGTAAATGCTCACCTCTGCCAAGTGAGGGTGTGGTCATCTTACCGCACACATCACTGTGGACAATCTCCAATGGTTTGGTTTACTTGTTGCCCCTCGACTTGAATGGGGTCCGCTTTTGCTTGCCATGCGCACAAGCCTCACAGAAGTCAATATCTTCCGACGAAGTACTGTCCAGCCCATGAACAAGCTTGTCTCGAGATAGCTTTTGCAATCCTTGCCCTGAAAGATGGCCACCACCGATGCAACAGAGTGGTCTGGTCAGAGGACTGCTGTGTGATGGTGACACATTCAGCAGCTCTGCAGTCTAAGTAGTACAGACTTCCCCGTTGTTGAGCTCTGGCAATTATGCATCCACTCTTTCGACTATTGTGCAACCATCTTGGTCAAACTTAATATCTTTTCCTCTTTCGGCTGCCTTCGATGCACTCACAAGATTGTATGAGAATGACAGCACGAACAATACCTCACGAAGGCAGCACTTGCTAGAACTTACATCTGGTAGGTGCATCATTAGAGGTACTGTTCCTTGTGCTGTTGCTTGCAGTGTGTGACCGTCACCAAGTGTTATGTCCGTTTTCCTATCCAACGGATGTAGTTCTGAGAAGAGCTTTTCATTGCGACACATGTGACATGTTGCACCGGAATCCACAATCCAATTTCCCATGGCACCAGCCTGAAGCACATGTTCAACCACAAGTGCGTCACACTCACCCTCAGAGTGTTGTCCCACTGATGCCTTGTTAGCTTCAGGTTGACTACTTCTGCTCCATTTGGCTGCTTCCAGGTTAGCAGGTAGCAAACAACACTGCTTCTTGAGATGCCCCAGTTTTCCACAATGAAAACACTTGGGTGCTACCTTCTTCGAACGAGAGACAGACACAGCCTTGGATGAACTGCTGATTGGGCTTTCCTTCTCTTTCTGTTTTCTCTCTTCATGCAGAAGATGCTCCGTGACCACTTCCATCTTTGGAACTTCGGAGTTGGCTTCCAAGGCAGTAATTAAGACACCATAGGACTCTGGCATACTTGCCAACAAGTGGACAACCCTGTCCTCTTCTTCAACTGGGCTACCGATGACTGCCAGCTCAGCAAATATCTCAGTCAATTTGTGAATGTGCTCCTGTACCTAATCCCCTTCTCTCAGCTTAAGAGAGTATAGCCTCTTCCACAGCTGTAGCTTGTTGGCCCAGGTTTTCTTCTGGAACTGGTCAGACAGTTTCTTCCAGACAGCAACAGGGTCATCTGGATCACCAAGCAAGTACAACAGTGAAGGCTCAATGGACAGTACGATGAGTGCTACTGCTCGGTCCCTGCGAGCACTGAACTTCGCGAGCTTCTCTTCATCTCCACCCCCAGGGGCTTGTTCAGTGCCATTGACAATTGACCAGAGGCCTTCTTTCATTAGCACCATGCAACATTGCAGCTTCCATGTGGGATAGTTAGATTCTTTGATAGGAACAATCGAAACAGATTTGATAGCTTCTGCCATTCCTTGCAAACTCGAACAACTGCAAAGAACAACTGTCTAAAGCGCAAGGGGAATGTGGCTTGGGACCATAACCTATTGGAACTTGAGATTGACAATGATTCGTTTAGCACTCAAATCACTAGTATAGCTCAACAGCACAACTACAACATGTGGCACTGTCATGCACTATCACCATAAAAGGCCTAGGTAAGGTAAAGTCACATGACTAATGAATCTAGTTATCACTACACAGCTGTTTACACAAATATGTTTGTTCTATGTTCAGGTAAGAGTGCTATAGTAAACATTACTTAGTGCTGAAAGCATTCAACAGCTAATGTTTTTATAGGTTTTTATAGCAAGTGTCGCTACATAACACACAGTCTCACGCACCAGACCTCCCCGAGGGTCTGGTGTTATTGCATGCACTGACTTGTGTCCAGTTCGAGATCCTGTACTGACTAATCAGATTCGCCAGTTGGTATATGATGTCAGCCTAAATTTAGAGACATTGGTGTTGGCTCACTCAAAACATGTTGTTGGATGTGCTCCTACTTCGCTTGGATACACTCTGAAAGCAGATAAAGAATGAGCAGTACATGCAAAACGATGTGAATGCAGGCAATCTGCACCTCACTCGCCACAATACTGCACTACGGATAACATTTTGTAAGTGTTAACCACAATTATATACACAATGATTACATTCCTGGCCTATGGCACAAGTTGGCTTACACAATACTGCCAAAACCTTGCACAGTGGGTCTTGTGCGCGAGACTACATAAAATTAAACATTTAGATTGCTGCGGAGCTCCGGTATTTATGAAATTTGGTAGCATAATCCCTGGGAGAGCTTAGCACCTGGTATTAAGTGTTATATGCACCACCCATACTTTTGTTCACTACGAATATGGCTAAGATCATGCAAGTTGAAGCTTGGGAGAATAATAACAATGCCAAGGTAGAACAATTTTATTCGACATTGTAGCCAGATGATCTTCGTAAATTGTGTAAGTGGTGGATGCAATTTTAATGGTTAAAATGTGACGTTCCTTGTCATTCTATTGAAATGTTGTTGTCTTTCCTCCAATTGTGATTCAGCAAGTGTCACATTTGCTACAATCTGTTCACAAAGGAGCTTATTAGCACTTGGCTCAGTTCTTTCACCACCAGGACATTTCCCCATCAGAAACAACATAATATTTGTTATGTCATTTTAACCTCAATCCTGAACACAATGAGGACACCCTAGGCCTAGGAGAGAGGCTATAATGTAAAGCCAGTGGTTCAAACACACACATTCATATCTGAGGTGTTTGTTTACTTAAGCTTTATGAATTTACTAAGCAACCTCTGATATTTGGGAAGTGTAGGTATGCATGCCCCCCCTCCCTCCCAATCTATAAAGGAGGGGTCTTCATATAATTGTAGTCCACTCTCCAGCCATTGTATGCAACCCTGACAAATGTCTCCACATGCACAGCCAAGATCCTCAAAGAGAGCAGGCAGATTGAATGATCCAACAGATACTTCTTCTGTTCTGCCACCAGGGCAGTTGTGCTAGAAGGCACTTCAGGTAGTGAGAATTCTTCTGTGGCAATCTTTACCCAAGCCATTTCTGCAGTAATTTGGTCTGCTGTGATTTTGCAAGTTAAGTAACATGTACATACAACTGATAATACTGCAGCTTTACAGCTGCCCATTGGCCGTGGTTTGACTGTATTATGAGAGAGTGTGGTAGCACTGTCTACGTTGGGGAGGTACAAGTTGTAGGGGTATACACGTTTGCCAGTCTAGCTACTTATACATAGCTACATTAGCATAAATACAAATCCCAAATGGAGATGGTAACTGCCATACCAAGGCTAGGTATACAGTTAAGCACAGACAATTCTTAGTCTAAGCTAGCCTGAACACATGTGTATATTCCATTGTCAATTCTAACATTCACTGGATTATCTGATTGGTCGGATGCACTCTGTTACTGACAGATTCTATATATCCTACAAATTCTGTTTCTGTTTCTGCCTATCATCACCTGTCGATATTCAGTTGTACAACTTTGCACAATGAAGCCTGAAATGGGCAAAACATTGCAATCATTTGAAAGTTGATCTTAGCTATAGACTACTTAATGATGTGCTAGTTCTTATAGAATAAGAGTGACTTGTAACTTGAACTTAATACTCCCCAACATTGTTTGTAATATGCAAAATGTCCTGGACAGCGACAACATCATCTGAGTATCTTCTTTTCCATATTGCAGCTGTACCTCCAGATAACACTGTACCATTGATTGCGGCAGAAGGGGAGCAATCTACGCTGTCCTGTCCTCTGAAGATAATTGAGCGTTTTAGCCAGTACTACATGGTAGTTTGGCGTGTGCCAGTGGACAGGACTGTAGCAATAAGTGGCTCAGGAGTAACAGTGCCTTGGGCCCGTCTGAATAGCAATACCTTAGAACTCACTGTTGGCCCATTGAACTCCACATTGCCTCGTGTCTTTGAGTGTGTAGTGTTATCCTTCAGCAGGGGACTGAATTCGCTACCATTTAGCAATTCACCAAAAGGCACTGTGAACATCAGGCTTCTCAGTAAGTTCGGAAGTATGTACGTGACCTTATATAATACATAATAACTTAAAGAACATGTAATATTTGTATAATAATGGTACAAGTATACATGCAGATAAGACTTGTGTTTGCTTTGCATATTTTTGCATGCTCTCGCACAATCCCGTGCAGTTGTGCAATTCATGGCTGGCTCTATATATATTATATATGCTGTACAAAGAAACAATTAACAATGCACAGGATGTGTACATTATATGGACACTACACCAACTGTGCATGTTCTCGTGAAACGTTTTCATAATGCTGGTAATGTTATATATATAATACCTTGCAACTTCAAATTTACCTAATTGCATAGCATAATATTATTAATTATTAGGTGTGTAAAATGTTTCCTCCAAAAACAAGGGCAGATGTGGAGATGGTGTGGTGTGTACCTACAAGGTATATGGCAAAACCACCTGGCTAAAATAATGTAGGAACAAGGAGGAGGGCTGGTCCATGCAAAGAGGGGGGGCAGCCAGTCCATGCAACAAGGAGGAGGGCCGGTCCATACAAAACCCAGGTCATTAACATGTGCTGACTTGGAATATGTTTTCACCATCCCTACATCTGCCAACATTTTCCCATGCTTGTGGTCTTGCTACCGTCCCCTGTTTCTCCACTTGTGCATTATAGTGCAATTGTGAGTGTGCAATAACAAGGACTGCCACAGGAGCCCATTCCAGCCATATATTCCCATGTACATATACCACTTTGTTGCATGCATATATCCATGTACATGACTGAAGTGCTAATGAGGAAAGCCTGAATACTCAGAACTTGCAGTCTGGTGTACACCATGGCGCATGTACAACTGCACTCTGTACGCTGTATAAGCCACTCGCATCCTGGATATAGGGTGTTTGAACTTCACAAATGTTGACAGTGAAGTGTACAATGTTTGTGTTGGTGTACACTGTAAAACAGTGTCGGATTCAGACCGCCATTGGTGGTTTCTCAGGGACTAAAGGTTGTTTGAAACCACTGCTTGTCCCTGAGAACCACCACTGGTGGCTCGAAACCACCACTGTTCTTACAGTGTATAGTGCCAAACAGAGAGGGCCCAAAAGTGGGTGCACCGTTTTTTGGCCATACGTGCAGGTACACACTGCACCATCTCTACATCTGCTCTTGTTTTTGGATACACACCCTTGTTTCTCTACTTTTATGGAATGCAAATTACACATGGGCTGGTTTTCCAAACAACAGTGGCAATAAAGGGATGTTCTCTGAATCTTGGCAGGGTGTGTAGCACAATGTGGGTTGTGTCTGGGTGGGCAGCCTAGGGTATAGGCTGTGGCAGGTGGGTCAAGTATATATTACAATTACCTATGTTTGGATAGGCTGAAAGTTAGCTATATATATAGTTGTGATGCAGGCTAGGGCGGCAAAACAGGGGGGTAGGGGCTATAGCCCCTCCCTCCCCCTCCCCAGAAGAAATACGTGATCTATATAGGAAATATTGTTCATAGTTCCAGCCTGGCTTTGTCACCTAGCAACTTCAATAAACGCAATTTTCTGTCACTGTCAGGAACAATAATACTGGCTTTATGTAGCTAAACCATACAGCTGTACTCACACCACAGGTGGTCTAGATGTATGGCCCCTACATACGAGAGTTGCACCATACATACCTACACCCCTGATGTAAGTTGTAGAGTGAAACTGGAAGTGGCGCGCAGCTAACTAAAGTGCTGGCAGGAAGAAACCGCACAGTAATTGCAAATGGCTGTCAAATGGCACAACCGCAGATGACCTTCAATAACGGCATGCAGACGAACGCCAATCAAAGCTTATGTTGTATTCACCTTAGAACAGTTATCTGACTGCGCTGTGGAAGATTTGAATTAAAACTGGAGGAGGATTAGGTGAATAACCTTGGCTAAAGCTTGTGGAGACAACAACATAAAATGGCGTGTCGAGCGTGGAAGTAAGGTTAGCTCTGTATACTGTACAGCCTCTCTTCCTTGTAAGCGGTTTCTTGTGGCAGTTCTTACTTCTGTTCAGGAGTAGCGCTACATTTCGTTTGTATTACAGCATATAAACAATGACCACCATCCCTACATCGACAGCACAACTGTGCTGTCTGATTTTTAGTCTTAATGAGCAAAATCCATAATTGTTCTTCCATCAAGCATCATACCTGCTTAAAAATAAATAACCGTATACAAATTGAATTGGTGTTTCACTCCCCAACTGCTAATTGTCTACTTGCAAACATGTATTTTGGTGGTGAAATTATATTCTGGAAGATTACTAGATGGTTTTGAGAGCAACCTAAATATGTGTATATAATTATGTGTTCACGTATAATTAATGTTTGCTTGGAGTGTATAATAATTATAGGTCCCCGGGCCGCCAATGGAGCTTCAATGGTGGTTATGATATTACTCCAAAATACGCTTTATAGAGAGCTTAGTGTCTCAATGTGTATCCTTTCTGTCTGTATAAAATTGAGTACCAGTTTGAGGTAGTTACAGATTATAAAATACAGGTTAACTGCTTTGTCTTGTGCTGATTGCTATATAAGAGTATGACAACATCTGGAACAAATTGCAGTAGAGATGCATTATTATATAAATAAGTCTAGAAATAATATAAATTTTCTATAAAAATAGTAAGGATGTAGGGTGGCATAAGAAGGACAGAAGCAAGTAAAGGCTGTTGCACAGAAGAGCATTAACCATGGTCCCTAAGTGCAAGAATGTTGCACCGCGGAGTTCCTACATCCTTGACTGTATGGACGATGGTTAATGCTCCACTGACAGAGTGTGTATATAACAGCCTTTACTTGTTTCTGTCCTTTTAAGCCATCCCTACACCCTTACTAATTTTGTAGACAATAAGTATTTTCTTTATTTCTAGCTTCTGTACTGTTAACAGTATGTAGCTAGCTAAGCTGTAGCTACATACTAAAAACCACAACCATAGGACATTGATGCTGTTATTGGACCTTATTTCTGTATCCCTGGGGCAAACATTAAAATAAATAGCTAAGTACCTGGTTTCTGCACTAAGCCACCAAAGAGAATGCAGGACCGGCGACTGGAAACCAACTGGCTGTAATTAATAATGGCGGGAAATGCACGACCATGCATGTATTTAAAACAGCGTGCCAGCTAACTTCGGCTGAGGCTAGCCACGTGCATACATAACTTCAAATGGCCACACAATGATGCTGTTAAGTAATCAAACTATAATTGTCCAATTACTTTGACTGGGCATGGTAATGCTGTCTATGTACGAATGGTGGTGGTTGTTTGTATGCTGTAATACAAATGAAAATTAGCGCTATTACCTTGTACGGCTAAAAACCAGCAAAAGCTACTTATGGCAAACTGTTGGTTGTATACCATTCAGCACTAACCTTACTTCCAAGTGAAACTACATGCTCCCATCCTAAAACCTCAACTTTCCATGTTTTGTCATCTTCATAATTCTTCATGAAATAATTAGGGCAATTTTCTACAAAATAGCAATGATGTAGGGATGGCATAAGAAGTACAGATACAAGTAATAGTTGTTACACAATCGAACATTAACCATGGGCTCCACATGCAAGAATGTCGCACCTTAGTCCCACATCCTTGAATGTAAGAACCATAGTTAATGCTCTGCAGTGTAACAACTTTTACTTGTACCTATACTTTTTGTGTATTCTTGTGTGTTCTTAGCGTGTTCTTGGGCCTGGATGTCTTCTTTGTTCCCCTTGTGATGTCACAAGACATTCTGGAAGCGGTCTATTTTGTTATGTCACCAATAGAAAAATGTATCCGATTTGGTTACTTGTCGAATTTCTCCCTATTGCATGCATTACTGGCATATATAACTACCATACCAGTTGTTGGTTGATAGTAAGCTATTATTTGCTGGGAAATTTCTTCCTTGTCAGTGGCCCTTTAATGCAACATGCCTATTGTTTGTGCTTCTTCATAGGGACCATTGCCTTTGCTGTGTGGCATCTTTTACTTGTTTCTGTACTTTTTATGCCATCCCTACATCCTTACCATTTTATGATTTCTAGTTACTATATAATTTATGGATTTGAAGAATGATTTCTTTATAATTTCAATGCAGCCCATCCATATTATTTCTCTTCTGCCACATACGTGAAGTATGAGGAGCAACAGGCACTTACACTTGAGCTGATGGCATTCTCACCTGCTGGAGCAGAGTATTCTCTTTTGGTACAATTGAAGGATGGGTCAGCTACATGTAAGTAAATTTTCAGTAAGCATTAATGTATATCCTTGTAATTGTTTCTAACAAGATATATTGTATACTTCTTGAAATTGAATTAATTTGAAACTTCTGAAAGTAGCTTTTTGACTTGAAGACTTCTGAGCGGCTAGGTAACATCAAACACACTTTCTCTGGTAACTACTTTAGCCAATCAAATCGGGGACAATTGTAGGGGTGCAATCAAATGTTTCAACCCTAACCCAAGGGTCCTCATCAGTGAATGGAATTACAAAACAAGGCAGGGCAATTTATATCTGTGGGCGGGAAGAAAGTGACAGATAGGGGCAAAAGGTAAGGGCAGGACATGTGATAACTGGTGGGTGTGGGAATGAAAGTAGCTCTTGTCTTGTATATCAGACAGCACGGTAGTGCTGTCTATGTAGGGATGGCAGTGGTTGTTTGTATACTGTAATACAAACGAAAAGTCCCGCTACTCCTGAACAAGACCGAAAACCGACAAACGAAGCTTACCATGATGAAGCGGGGACTGAACGGTGCACATAACTAACCTTACTTCACAGCGAAGGTGCGCCTACGCGTAGATAGCGCCCTCGACATTTCCCACGTTTTGTCTTCTTCTCCTCCTCCTCCTCCTCCTCCTCCTCCTCCTCGAACCGGAGGGGCCAGGAAAATATTTCTTGCACCATATTGCACCATTTTTGGCTGGCTGCATTCCTTTATAGGTTAGAAGGCGGCGCGAGTTAGTGCGAAAGACAGCGCTTGCCACGACTCCTGCCGTGTTGTTTGGCCAAGCGGGACGGACGCCATTTTCAAATTACGTAATTAAACCGGCTGAAACCGGAGTGACTGGTACCATTGTTAGCAGTTGCAGCAGTTAGCTTGTGCGCAGTTTGAAGGACTTTCGCGGTCGTGCGTGCATTTCCCCGCCACGGTTGGCTTCCGGTCGCCGTTTCTCGCTGGGTTACCGCGGAACCTAGGTGCTAGCCCACACCTTGAGCTCCAGGATTACAGAAATGAGGTATAATGCCTGCACCAATGCCCTATGGTTGAGACTAAGTGTGTTGCTTCAGCTCAGCTGCCCACTATAAAAAGTACAGCAACTAGAAATAATAAAAATTTTCTACAAAAATTGTAAGGATGTAGGGATGGCATAAAAAGAACAGAAACAAGTAAAAGTTGTTATACAGTGGAGCATTAACCATCGTCCCTACATTCAAGGATGTAGGACTATAAGGTGCAAAATTCTTGCATGTAGGGACCATGGTTAATGCTCCACTGTGTAATAACTTTTACTTGTTTCTGTTCTTTTTATGCCATCCCTACATCCTTACAATTTTTGTAGAAAATTTTTATTATTTCTAGTCTGATACTTTTGACATTAATTGCTACACACCACAAGGGCATGTCTCACTGCATCATTTTTGAATTTGTTGTGCAGGTATCAGTATCTATGCTGGATAGTCCCAGTACATTGTTTTAGCTTTTCAATATCCTATGGACCTTGGATACCAAAATAGTAATACTTGCTATTTTGGTATCCAAAATTCCAAAGCATCTGTTCACTATTGCGCCATCGTTGTGATCTACCAACTACAAAGCAGACCCTCATGGGTGACTGCGTTGCATAATGCCAATCTCAAACGCTTCACAATTACTTTGGCCTGGCATCCACTATTATGGTGCCTTTTATAAATCATATGAAGTCATGCACTGTACGTTCAGTACTTATCTGTGAATTATATAAAGAATGCTTTCTACTGAAATTCTGAAATAGTCCATAAGAGGCTCTACCCAAGCATGCACAATTCAGGTCAATACTGTACTACATTAAGAGCATTCCACATCTTATAAATACCATTTTAGGTACCACAAAATTTGCAGCCATAAGGTAACTAGAGGATAAAAAGAATAGTATTAATTCTAACCAATTTGGTTTTTAAACAAATTTTGAATCATTGCAACCAAGTGAGAAACTCTAGGTGACCCTTCAAATAAATGGCTGATAAAAGTGCCAAGTTCAATGAACATCTATGGAATGACGACTAAGTGAATATGTACTAAACATTTGTATCATAACCCACAACAGTATTTGTTCAGGCATTTGATGATCACCATCAATTGTATTAATTTTATATGACACTGTATATAATAGTTGGAAGTGACTATACCACACTTTCTGGAAACGAAAACATCACAGCAGTGTTTCACAAAGGATCAAATACTGCAATAATGGAGATTCTAATTCATCCTGACCTGTTGGATGAAGATGAGGAGAGCTTCTCTGCCACGGTACAGTCAGAATCTGATGACACAAACATATCGACTACTGTTGTCATTCAGGACACAGCTGTAGTACTGTGCGCCTTCAGTAAGTCAGACTATCTTGTCTATGAGTCAGTTGGGAGTGTCAGTCTGACTCTCAACTCCAGCAGGGCCATTCCAAATTCAAACTATTCAAACTATACAGTACATGTGAATACTGTATTTGGCAGTGGAAATGCATCAGGTGAGTATGTGTTTTGGTGCAGAAGTCATGAAGGATGGATACACAACTTCACTTTTGTCATGTCTTAGTGCCTGATGCTGCCATTTGGTACTCATGTGTCCCTTTGCAGCTGGATTTGACTTTAAAGCAGGTTCCTATGTTGGGATCTTCCCAGCCGATCAGACATCTGCAGTGGTAGAAATCCCTATCATTGAAGATCTGAACTCAAATGAAGGCACAGAGCACTTCATTGTGCAGCTATCACCTCCTTCCGACATATATGATGATGTTGTAATTAGTTTGGGAAGTATCCGGGAGGCAAATGTTTACATTCAGGATGAGATTATTGTTTCTTTGGAAGAAGAATATGTTCAAGTGAGGGAAGGAGAACATCTCACTTTGACTGTCACTGCAAGTACTGCCAGTGATGAGGAATTCATCATCACTATGAATATTACTAACAGCACTGCTCATTGTAAGCTAATGCACTGAAGTATATATATACATATAATTATGCATAAAGCCAAATATAATCTATTACTTGTTTATCATCCCTGTCTGTCCCATCTGTATACTAGCCACCTGAATGGTATTTATAGCCCTAACCATAAATGGATAAGGTCTTCTTAAGATAGTAGGTACGGCTAAAGTGACCAAATCAGTTGGCCTTCATTTGTGCATGGTTAAAATATCTTCATCATCAGAAGTCTTAACTAAAAGTTCCAAGTCTGTACTTTCACACTGTCACAAGTTATGAAAGAATGAAAATTCGGTGATTTGTGGCAAACTCTAAGTGTTAATGGTCTGAATTGTAATTGCTGACTGCTGGCAGCTGGGATGTTTATACATAGGATAGGGAAGATGACAGGTGTGAAATGAGGTGTGAAACCACAACTATTTGGCCTTCCAAATCAATGGCGAGGGAAGTATAGCAGACTTCGGCCTCTTGTGGGCGATCGTTCCACTTGCAAAGCTTGAAAGTTAGGTAGCGAGTACGAAATGTTTCAATGGCACTTACTCTGGCATACCACTGTGCGTGCTAAAAATGTTGCAGAGCTATCTAGTCTGAAGCGTTACAACCGATCCAAACGCGGTTTGCTTCATTGTGTAGAGCATTATGTTTCCTATGGCAGCGATTACGGAAAATCGTTTCTGTGATCGAGTTATCGCAACTTTCGTAAGTTAAAAAGGGATAGAGAATAACTCCACAACGAGATGGAACTAGTAAATTGCTGCCATGGGTTTGTGCACTCATGTCTATAGATTGTATATCCCAGGTTTGGTCCATCTCAGCCTTTGGGGGTAGAAGAAGATCGAATTTCCCTGGAGTTGCTTGACTTCAATCCAGGTGATAATTTTTCACTTTCACTTAGATTATCTCATTAAGGGGATCATCGATCAATTAACAAGTGGCATCAAATTATGGAAAATTTACCTGTTTATCACATTTGTAACAATCATCATTGGTGGATTTATGGTTTGAGAGTTGCATAGGCAAAAGTAATGTACCCTAAAGAAAGCTTTTAGCTGTACCTACTACCTTAATATAATAATATATATGTACCTGAAAAGTGAGAAGTCTTAACTGGCACCACAGCTGCAGGTGGCCCTGACCACATGTGATACCACAGGTCACCTTGACCACATGTTGCCCCTGCCTGGCCACACCATCGATGTTACTCTAACCAAGCAACCATCCCCTCTGTGTACCAGCCACCTGTAACGTTTGTACCTGGTTACACATGACGTACACTAACCAATATAAAAATGGACTTACAATTGGACCTCCCTCCCATATCTGATTATCACTGCCAGACAGTAAACAAGTATAATTTTACTTAGCCTAATGATCATTACACTATGGAAGACTTGATTCACTATTTACAATTAATGCTAAACCGTCTCCCTATAGGTATGGATGACATACAATGTGGCATTTATTTGGTTAATTTCACAAGTGGATCAGTTGCTGCAAGTGTGAATATTCCACTGGTGAATGATGATGTTCCAGAGTGTGACGAAACATTCACAGCATCTATCGCAGTTCCTGGAGAAGGATTCAGACTAGGTTCACACCATTTTGCTACTATCACAATTGAAGATGAAGGTATAGTGATATATGATTCCAATATGATTCCATTATTTGTTAACACATATGCATGCATTACATATATGGGACAATTTCTTGGCATTGAAGCTACAGGTATGCCTTGTATTTGAGCACATTGCAGTTGAACCCACAAGCCTACATTAAAATTTTAAAACACTCAAATTGTGTTGGTGTTTACTTGCATTGAAATGTCTGGCATATAATATACATCACTTGCATGACTGTACATTAATTAGATGTACAAGAAGAGTTCTGCTTTGGTGAAGAGGATGATGAAGCAACAGTTGCAGTTGCAAGCTTTTTAGATGTGATTGTGAACATAACCCGGAGCAGTCATGCTTGTGATGCAGCTTCTATTACTCTGAACCTTGTATTCAATAACAGTGAAACACTTGTGTGTAAGTAACTGTGATAATCAGTTCAAGTATAACTAATAATAATATAATTATAATTCATATGTACAGGTAAAGGTAGTTCAAATTTGTTTTGTCTATTGTCTATATACAGCCTTAAACTCAAGCTGCCAATTTCAATCAATGCAAACAGTAAAACAATGTGTCATTGACATTGGACGTAAAAATATGGACTTGCCAACCAGTATAGTCCCAGGAATGGTAACACTCAGTCAGGAAGAATTGGACAACTCTTCCTGCACCCAAATGAAAGATGTTACAATCTTCAGTGGTGAGGGCAGTATAATGTTTGCTCAGTCTATAAAGGCAATGCATAGCTGCACTATTTTAACTTTGACATACAGTTGATTAGTATTTTCCATTTGCTGCTAACTATTTTAGCATGCATGTTTTGTTTGTTATTATAGTCGTTGCACTGTTTAATGCAATGGTAACTGCATCCTCCTTGAATTAATGCAGTCCCTGAATACTACTGGAAGACAACAGAAATTATTGTTAACGTAAATGGGCAGGAATCATCAGTGCAACTGGAAGTGTCTATCATGCGAAGTAGTCTGACAGATTCCACGTTTTGCAAAGGGGAATGTCCTTGTGCAAATTTCAAACTTCTCAATGACAGTAAGTTGAAATGGATATATGCTCTAGTATTGTCTATTCCATGAAGCAACTATATGTAATATTGATACTGTTACCAAGGAAACCATTCCAATTAGGAGTTATATAATGATAGGCTTGAGAAAACATGGTTTCCTTGGTAATGGTATATATAAACATATGTTACATGACTTTATATGCAATATTATTGTAACAGTGCTGAGCGTGGCTTCTCGTCATGTGACTGTCACTTGTCTTTGTACGTGTTGATTCTATGTCATGCTATGAATGTATTTTGTGTAGCGCAGGCCGTGAACACCGCTTTGTCTTTCTTCGTTATGTTGTCTTGTATCCTATATAAGTGCCTGTACACAGTTTGTGATTGCCTTAGTGCTCAGTGCAGTTGCCCAGGTACCCGCGACCGTTGCATGCACGCTCCCTCACAGCGATCCCGGGCCGTCAATCATCGGCCCACGATTACATTATGATGCGTCATAATTATAATGATTTGATGGATGTTCTTGAAAGTTCAGACAGTTGCATAGCACGGCGTGGTCTTTGAGCACTCATATAGGAAGCCATTTCACACCCATTTCACAACCAAATCTTAGATGTGACTTTTGATGTTTGCATAATGCATACATGTAGCTATATCATATTTTCTATGTTTCTGCATATTTGTACGTCATTATAGGTTTCCAACTTGCACAAGATCATTGCTGTTTCTTTCTGATGAATGATACTGAAGTCACTTGTACCATAAGTGTCACTGGTCTGCCATCTTTCAAGGCTGGAGAACAGAGCTTACTAGTAGTAGAGATGTCACCTTCAAATTACAACTGGGTGTCCAACCGGAATCAGTTGATGGTGTTTGTGGAAAACATTGCGACAGGTATATTGAATGTTTGCAAGGTCTGGCATTCAGTGACTGTATGTATAAGAATCTTGCTACAGTTTAGAAAATGGATCATGCATACATTTTGTACTTTGAAACCAATACCTGCAGAGATCGTCTTACCGCCTAGTGCAATGGCACCAACCAACAGTGCTACCATCGTGGCAGTTGTGGTTGCTGTGTTTCTGTCTGTTGGGGGAGCTTGTGTGCCTATTGCAGTCTGCATCTGGTGCAGAACCAGAAAATGCAGAAGACAGAAGACAGAGAGGTAGTGCACTTGTACATTGGGTATATATATTGTACTAGTAGCATTCATGAGGAGATCAGCACACCGTGCAGCATTCAACAGTTTCATTTATAAGGAGGTCCTCGATCAGCTCACTTCTGTGTATGGGGGACATACTGTCAGAGTTGTGAGTATACTACTCCAGTGATCATAACTGCATGATGCATTTTCGATGCATTCCTTTTGGATCCACTCTAGTTAGCTCTCTAA
This sequence comes from Ianthella basta, assembly GCA_964019415.1. Lineage (NCBI taxonomy): Eukaryota > Metazoa > Porifera > Demospongiae > Verongiida > Ianthellidae > Ianthella > Ianthella basta. The sequence goes on along the minus strand of OZ025871.1, from coordinate 9,892,379 downwards.
TACTTGAAGGGCATATAATTATACTGACCTGCAGTATAATGATATAACCATATGCATAGAGTTACCATTCTACTGTCTGTTTTATGTAAATTATTGAATACTGCAGGATGGTTCCATCAGCACAGTACCATGCTAGTGTACAGAAAAATAACGAGGTATGATATTATTGAATTGATGGAAAATAAGATTCATCAGTTCTATCATTTGCGTGTAGTTTTGTGCATTACAATTTTATCAAAGAAGATAAACTGCCAGAGTACCATAATAATTATTGTTATGCATGATGAATTCAATGACATGTAAGCACATTCATAAAATTACTCATACACGTTCACATGGCCATTCACAATTTGAACACAGGCAGTGCACTTCTTATCTGATGCCAATGGAGATGCTTGGGAGCTTTCCAGAAGTGTGATTACAGTTGGAGACAAATTAGGTCAAGGCAACTATGGAGCTGTGTTCAAAGGAAAGCTATCAGTGACAGCCATGTCACCCAGGATCTATGCACACAAGCAAGAAATGGAGTTTGAGGGGAAGTCGCACCTGACTGTTGCAGTGAAAATGCTTCGAAGTGAGTGCTGAGATTCACTTGCTCAGGAACACATTAAATTTTTGAATGTCATAATGCGTTGCCTGTCATTTCTGTTGCAGGTTTCAGCAGTGATGACAATGAGAGAAAACTATTTATGGATGAGATCGATTTGATGAAGATAGTTTCGGACGGCAATAATCCTCATGTTCTGAAGATGATCGGTTGTGTCACCACCACCCTTCCAGTGATGCTCATCATGCAGTTTGTTCCTCATGGGAGCCTGAAAGACTATCTCAGAGCAAAGAAGGTAACTGCTGAACTAAGGGATACTGAAACTTAATTTTGTCTGTTTCCTGAGTAGTGATGGGTTGATCAGTGGCTTATCTCAGCAATTATAGTAATATACCATTTTAACAATTTTATCCAATGCATAAATTTTATACAACACATTTATACAATGTATACAACACAAAAGTTTCAGGCAAATGCATTCCATTACTTACATGACATGCACTCAAAGCATTGCATTTTACTGAGGATTATGTTGCAATTCAAAGAATGTTCAACAACTATACTGCTACAGATGTAGACTCTGCTTCCTTCCACCCATTAGACGCAAGTACCTGACATTAGTCAGTACCTCAAGAGCTTAACTTGCTTTGGCTGGCAAATTGCTAGTGGAATGGTGAGGTATTATTTTGTTAGATAAACAATCATGGGTCCTCATTTCAGCGGGGCAGACGTAAAGTTGATCATGGTTTTACTATTTGTGGAACATTGGATTTCATATGTCCACCAATGTTCAGGAGTACCTGCTATCTAAAGGAGTGATCCATCGTGACCTTGCCTGCCGCAACATCTTAGTAGGGGACAATGAACTACTTAAGATAAGTGATTTTGGACTGGCAAAAGAGACCTTGGAGTACACTTCAACTGGAAGGACTAGACTTCCAATTCGCTGGATGCCACCGGAAACATTCCTCAAGGGAGAATTCAGTGAAAAATCAGATGTGTGAGTCTTAATTCAAGTAATATACAAACTTCAATCATGTATTTCCAAGGTTTACCTATGCATAACACATTTCTGTTATATATTGGCCATGCAGGTGGGCTTATGGCGTCTGCTTGTGGGAGATCTTCAGTCTAGGTTAGTCTATGGAAGTATGTATATGAATGAATCCACTTGTTGCATTTTAAGTAATATATAATGTGTATAATTATACATGTTCCAGCCCAGTGTTATTGTATATAGTCCATTATAATATCATTGTATCATCTCTATTGTGCACATGACAGGTGATATGCCATACACTGAATTTGGCAACACAGTTATCCTCTCCAGGGTGATGACAGGCTACAGACTGGAGTCTCCTAAAGGGTGCCCGGAACAAATGTAAGCTAATGGTAATGATATGTGCGTACATACATGAAGTGCACTGTGTTGTTGTACATATTAACCCTCTGTATTGTGGGCGGTGGGTGTCCTATAGGTGCACTGTTAGACCATATATCACTGATCTGCATGCTATACACCATGTTATATTCAGAATTTAGCCAGCATACTTTTATAGATTCTGTACAATTATTTGCATAAACACACTTATCTGTAATGTAGCTATTCCATAATGAGAAAGTGCTGGAGTGATGACAAGGAGTCAAGGCCCACCTTCCAGGTGCTGAAGAAAGAGTTTGATGATCTAATTTCACATGCAAAAGGGTACAAGTATATGCCCTTGAGTGGTTTGGCGACCAAGGCAGTCCCTGATCCAGCTGAGGAAAGTATGGAGAGACCTCCTCACATTCACCCCACAGCATTCAGTGACTGTCAGCATCAAGCAAGTACAGGAGTTGCCACTGAAGGGAATGATGCTTGAACTACAACTAGCTAACAGCTTTAATTGCAGCTATTGCAGTATTGATATGTGCGTACATACAACAAGTGCACTGTGTTGTTGTACATATTAACCCTCTGTATTGTGGGCGGTGGATGTACTATATATAGGTGCACTGTTAGACCTTATATTACTGAACTGCATGCTATACACCATGTTATAATTAGAATTTAGCCCACATACTTTTAAAGATTATGTAAAATTATTTACATAAACACACATATTTGTACTGTAGCTATTCCATTATGATAAAGTGCTGGAGTGATGACAAGGAGTCAAGGCCCACATTCCAGGAGTTGAAACAAGAGTTTGATGATCTCATTTCACATGCAAAAGGGTACAAGTACATGCCCTTGAATGGTTTGGCAACCAAGGCAGACCTTGATCCAGCTGAGGAAAGCGTGGAGGCACCTCCTCACATTCACCCCACAGCATTCAGTGACTGCCAGCATCAAGCAAGTTCAGGAGTTGCCACTGAAGGGAATGATGCTTGAACAAGAACTATAGCTAACAGTTAGAATTGCAGCTAATGATCATACCGCAAATTGTTCACTTTCTATTATTCACTGTTCTATTCTTTGCTTAATAATTTACCACATGTTATTCACTAATTAAGCCTATACTTCCCATTATTCTGCACAAATAGAAAATTGCATGAAATCTAGCCATGCATATGCAAATTCCAAACAAGGAATTTCACTTTGTACATGTACAAACTTCGCTGCCAGGCCTGGGCAGCTAAGAGGCAACACAGCTCTTATTATTCAGTTGCTGGCAACATGAATTGCACAGTACCTATAAATTCTATTATCCAGCAATGTGTATTTGTTTTACTTAGATGGTAAATTATAATGTCTCACTATCTAGCAAGTATTTAATATGCTTTAGAATAGGCATATATAATAACAAGCCATGTTGAACTAGTCAAAATATAGTATGCGATGATATTACACGAGACCCATGCATGCAGTACGTTCATAAAGTGTCCTATAATATAACAAGAGAATTAACTTTGGCACATCTGTAATGATTGGTAACCTGAATATGGCATGTATAACATGACACTATATTCTAACCATAATAATTATGTATTGTACACACTAGACCAATACGGATGTGTTCACACGTAGCCCTCTATTGTAGCTACAAGTGCATGTATCGTACCAGTTTGGAGGACATTGCAGACATACTTAATGGATAATGTATGAAGCTGAAACGATAAGCAGTTGAATCAAAACCTATTCAAACAATACAGGTTATGATTCGCTGTCAGTTTCATAGAGAACATGCATCACCTGGTGGATTACTTTATCCTATAGCTATAAAAGGTCCTACTGTAAACATGTTGATCAAAGGTCACACTATATTCATCATGTGGGGTGTGGAGTAGGGGCTGAGCACATGTACAACCGAATACAAGAGACAAGTAGTTAAACATTGGCTTATTCCATGCATTCAGCACAGAAGTAAAACCATGGTGAACAGCTTCAACTGACAACACTGTGTAAGTTGGACACTGGTGGAATATTTACCCGCTCAATAGCTTTAAAGCATGGTGATGATGGTGGTGTTTGTGTGCTGGTGGGATGCAAGGGAATATATATTTCAGTAACTGTGGTAGGAAGTAGAGCTAGGCAGTATGTAAGGGGATCCTGTGTAGCAGAAAGAAAAGAACAGATGGAACTGTCTCTCTGAACAAGGTATGCTCATTCCTCATCTCGAATACAGTTCCCTGTACATGTAGTAGCCACACTGTCAGAAGAGACAAAATCAAATTAATGGAACAACTTGAAGTCTACCACAGGCTGCCAGGTTCTCTCCTACAGTGGATGTTGCTGTGCTGCATTGTGATAATTGTCAAGGGTGACAGGTGACTGAGCTAATTGACATGCACCAAGGGAGAGGATGGTCCTCGATGCATACACCACACACCAGTAGGTGCACTGATGGCACAGCCACCTCCTAGCAGGTCATGCAGGTCACTGCAGTATGCTCTACAGATATAGTCAAATACACATCCGGTAAAAATTGGTTGTGTACCTGCATGCACATGTTATTATTTTCCTGACATATAGCTAACCAACAGGCAAAATAATTGCACATGCCATGCTGGTGAGAGAATATACTGCACAACTAGCCAAAAAAGCAAGCAACATGCAGCAAGTGTTCTTCAGCTAAACGAATTCATCCCTGCCTTGGATATGCTGTCCAATTGTTACAATGAATACAGATAATTAATATGAATTTAGCTGCTGCATCATATAACAGTCTGGCCCACTGGACCCAAACTCTCATCATTGCGCGAGGAAGGAAGAAAGGTTCTCTTTCTTCCCTGTGCAGTAGTGAGACATTGGGTCTAGCGGGTCAGACACTTCATGGCACGGACATATTGTTAAGCACAATGCAGCCACGGACGCAGGTATGGTGAGGTAGCTCATGATTATTATTGAATTCAATACCACATGATAGAACACATTAATATAAAATGTATAATTCAATGTGATGCTGTGAGGAATGCGCAATCACTACGTACTTTTCCCAATTGTGTCACATTAGCGAGCTAATTAGGAGGATAATAATAAGAATCTAATGTTTGTATAGCTAGTGTTTATTACTAATACAATACCAGCCACCTGCATGTTACACATCAATGGTATTCACAGGGAATAATTTCACATAAAGAAGTGGGAAGAGTGCCAATTGTCCATTTGTAACATCATGGTCTTCAGTACTTTCACCAGATCTTTCCTCTTTTGTAGCTTTTGCAATGAAACTGGATCAATGACTGTGGCATATCAGTCCAGTTACAGTGTTGAGCAATACTATACTGAATATTACTATACCAACTGTGGCCTTTTTGGATGGGCTAGATGCAGTCAGTCAAGGCAAAGGTAATGTATGTGATTTTCTGCATGTATGAGAAATGTTCACAAAAATGTATTTATACGAGTCTCAGACAACATTAAATCTACTACTCAAGTTAGAAATTTGTCAAAAGGAAGTTTGAAAGGGGAGTGTAACACTTAAGCAGCTCATTAATTGTATATCTTGTTCACCACTTTTTTGGCTGGAGGTGAACAGGTTAGCAATAGCTAGGTGAGTGTTGGGCGGTTTGGGCCAGATAGTGTCTGAGTACAGAATGTAGTATACATAGGTCTCTCAACAGCAGTAGGTGCCTAGTAGTTATTATACGTGTTTTCTTACTCATTAATGATAGCTTGTACACAACATGACACAATTTATACAGAACGCACTGTATCATCAACCCACCAACCTGACACTGGTGTCTTTACTTCTGATGATGGAGGAGTGATGAGTTGTGTTGAGACCCACACAGCCAACAGCAGGATTAGATACAGGAAGAACATATGCACCGTTGTTTGCAAAAGGTGAGTGACATGTCCTGCAGCATTTCTCAGTCCTGCAATGCTAATGATGCTTCGTGGATAAGTTGGGTGTTGAAGACACACTTGATCTCTATACCAATTGTGGGAGTGCCTCATGTTCTACCATGGCACAGAAAGAGAGAACTGGTTGAGCAGTGCTTGCATGTTTGCACAACTAGAGGAAAAATTGTCAGTAGGAATGATCCACCAGTAAAATGTGCAGTACAGAAATGAGATGAGCAGCACTCTCAGACAAGGGATGACATGTACTGAGTGACTCGGCCACGCTACAACGCCATTTTCTCAACAAGAAATGGCAGAACCGAACTTCCGAACTGCCCGCTCCACACGCAAAGGTGCATGATGGACGGAATCCAGCCACAGATTTTACTTTAACCTGATCAGTCCTGCATTCACGAATGAGGACTTTGTCCTTGACTACACTACAAACTGTTGAAACCTCCATGCACGCGCGACAGTTTTGCCAACTGTGTGAATCATCTCGTGCTTCGTCATCGCACTTGAACGAGTCTCCTAGAGAGTCCCTACACTACCACGTACTTCTGCAGCGGCAGTACAGCCATTGCATCATTAGCTGTCGCCTGTCGGTGGTCCAGCCTCGAGTTAAGTCTTCAGTCGCCATGCTTTTGTAGCGAGTGCTTAGTCGGGTCTTCCACATCACAATCGAGGAAAAGTCATTGCTCATTTTCGTCGCCAGACAATGTAGTAGTCGTCTAACCCACAGTGCAGCTGACAACCTTCAAGGTAACCAAAGCACGAACCGAACTTGCCGTGCACATGTAGCTAGCTGGGTACACTGAGAGTTGACCCAAGTGGAAACGTAGTTTTAGGCATTATAGTATTAGGCTTGTAGTTGCAACAGTACGTTCTTCAGGTACAGCAGACTCCCAACGACTCACCTAGCTTGCGTACACTGACCCACTATATACGGATGGAATTCTTTCCGAGCATAGATGCGAGTCTTTGGTGGGAGGGGTAACTACGCGTCTTGTGGGAGGGGTGCGCGTCTTGTGGGAGGGGCTGGGTGCACGTGTGTTTTATAGCTTTGAAAAATGACGGCTGTGTACCTGGAACCGTGCACTCGCAGACAGAGCGTGCACGTGCATTTATGCATATGCATGCAGGAGCCCACCCAACACCTAATGCTGGTTAACAATTATAACTTACCTCATGATCTAGCATGTACACTGAATAGATTTGTTGGAAGAAATTGAAGCTTGTATAATCAATGCAGAGTGTGTGCATGCATTGTGTAAGTAGTATAGTCCGAGGCAGCCATTTGTATACTATACAACAAGATGTATTTAGTAAATAAGCATCTGAGCACTGTATGCACATATCATCCATGGCACTATGTGCAGTTGACAGCTAACTCCTGATTGAGCTCAAGCACGTCCACGTGCACGAGTGGGCCATGGTGTGGTCCATTGACAGCTCTTAGCTACGTAGACTCAGTCACATCTGGAGGATGGAGAAACCACAGACACACAGACACGCAAACACACAAGTACACAAGGTCAGCATACTATAGCTATTGTGTGGTCCTCCTTCACCAGTCCCTTCTTCCTCCACCTATTTTCCTCTTGATCTTTTCTCCCCTCCCCCTCCCTCACCAGGCTGCATGGCTGCTGCTGGGTGCTTGTACAGTCTCTGGGATGGGGGGGGGGGGGGGGGGGAGCTGGCTCTGTAGGAGGAGTCAAGGTAGGCTGGTCAGTGGGCAGTAGTAATAGCTACACATGTAGCTAGTGCATGTGTGTGTGTGTGTGTGTGTGTGTGTGTGTGTGTGTGTGCGACGTCACCAAAATGGCGGGTGGTACGCCACGAAGTCGCTAGGGAAGACACCAAACCCGGACTTTTGCGTTGAAGTGGCACCATCTCCTATCGATGGAAGGGACATCCGGCGTACAAGGCACCTGGAGTGACAGCGTTTCTGTTCCTCATCGGCGGCGAGTCCCATTCCAGCGCGTCTCAAGTTCGAGGGCCACCCACTCCTAGCGACCAACGTAACGTGGCGTCCTACCGCCAGGACCAACTAGCCACCACACCCACTGGGCCCTCGTTTGGGTCGGCTGTGTAACGGTCTACCAGCGACGGTCCTTAGCGGCCATGGTGTCCGTGGGCGACCAACAACGGCTACGAATAGCCACGGCGCCCAGCAGCCACCCAGCCCAGTGTGTCCAGCGTGGGTCTAGCCAACCCACCCTTTCGAATGGACTGGCTTCCAAAACAGGACCCCAGACCTTCGGTGTGTGTGTGTGTGTCAGTGATTGTACTTGTGTGACATGTCACTAATGTCGTAGCTATCACTGTGTGCATCACTATGTCTACATATGTCAACATGTCCTGTGCACACCACATCTCTCTCCATCCCTACCTGAGCTGTGCTGTAGCTTCTGCTGACTCCAGAGGCACCATGAGAGGAGTGGGCACTGCTGGTCAATGATGACTGGTGAGATGTGGGCCGACCCACTTCTATTGACAGGGGGAGACAGAGAGGGGTACACACACAAGGAGATAGAGAGGGCCATATGCATATAAAGGAGACACACACAGAGAGGCACATGCAATCTGCAATGGAGAGAGCTGTGGAAGAGGTACACATGTCCAAGGCATGGAGAGAACTGAACAGACAACGCCACACAATTGCAAATTGGAGCATCCATGAATTCACATATATAACATATATACACCATCTTGTTGATACTGATAGACCCTTCAATCTCCTGCTGAGACATTACAGTCACACACGAGTCTGGTCCCTTCAACTTTCCAGGCTCTCCCACCTGCTCACTGGAGGGGGATCTCCCCAGCCTGCCCCCCTAGTCCTCTCTCACCAGCCTGCAGTCTCTTGTAGCTGGGGTTGAAAGCAATTTATGGAGAGGTCACAGACTATCTCATTGAACTCCAGGAAGCAGACCTGAAGGGGGGAGGGGAGGGGAGGGGAATGACGATAGTGACAGCTGTGTGGTGATGATAGTGATGGTCACATGTGATGACGATAGTGACAGTCCTGTGTGATGACAATAGTGATTCATGTGACAGTCATGTGACTAATGTGCGATGGTCATGTGACTATCATGTGACTTCACCCTGGCCTTCAAGTTGTAGTCTCCGTCATCCAGTGCAAGAGGGTTATCCTCCACTAGTATCTGAATGGCCTCCTTACTGGAGAGGTGGGATGGATGGCTGGCGTCAGGTCCAATAGGGTCATCAGAAAGTGTGTTGAACAGAGCGAGTAACTCCATCTCATGAGCAGTGAAGATGTCCACTGTGTGTGGATGTGACAGTACTACTATTCCTATGAACAGGGGAGAGGGGAGGGGTAAGTGGGAGACTGCAGTTCTTAATTATAAGGTCTTACCTCTGACAGCAATGTCTTGTGTGAGGTATTCTTGTATCAATGCATCAAAGCACGAGGCAACTCCTCCACTGACCAGGGGAAGGGAGAGGGGGAGGGGGTAATACACACACACACACACACACACACACACACACACACACACACACACACACACACACACACACACACACACACACACACACACACACAATGAATAAGTTATATAAATTAAGAAAATGCGCTCAAAAATCAATTTATGAGCACATCTGACCAGAGGCAAAGGAAATATAAGGTATAGATTTGCAGGTTAAAAGATAATTTACTCCTATTTCTAGCTATAAACAGTGAATGGTTAGATCTTGAACTTCAACCGGAGATGTCGGTCGATGAGGATTGAACCTGTAGCTGCTTGCAACAATGCAGGACACTGTTCGTGTATTTTTGGATAGTCTAGCATGCTAAACCCATTCCGCCTCCAGAGTGCTTTCCTTTGGGGAGGGTAGAGTGGGGTCTAGCATGGAATAATTATTTCTAAGGCCATGCATGTCTTAAGGAAAGCTATGACTGCTGACATAATGGGTATAAGAATGTCATGCAACTCATGAAACAGATTAATCTGGTCCATCAAGTACACGCAAAGAAAGGCAAGAGGCTCTCGCGAGGCACTTGCGAGGCAGTCGGCATTCGTATAAATGTATTCTTGCAAATATTCTGTGCTTTACATTTTCAGTATTCAAATACATAAAAAAACTATTACATATTGTACCATTATATATAACCTGGTGAGCATTCGCGAAAATAAAAATGCGAATTATCCTTTCAAGTGGCAATTCACAAAATTTTTGTCCTACGCAAATTAGAGCTTACACTGTATGCGCTCTTCAGTGCTTGCTCAATACACTTCTGTATATGCTTGTACTGTCACGCTCGCACAATATATACCTGCGCAAGACTGAGGTCAAATTGTGTTTCCGTGGCCAATTTAGGCCCCTTCCATGGCTCGAGCCAGCCTCGCACAGCAAGTGCCGATTGCAAGCAATTTTGCCACTTGGCTTACAGCAGTCCCAGTGACATTCTGGGGCGTAGTACAAAGGACTACAGCATGCCAGGTAAGGCCTCCTTCTGCGTACTGTCCTTGCGGGATTGGCAGTAAAAGCCAATGGACTGTTGAAATAAACCCATTAGCTTCGAAGACAAACATGCAGATCGCAAGCTTTAATTTCTTTACTCATGCAGGCACGCTGCCTATATCAGCTGAGGATGCCTTTTTCTCAATTCAAGCCACCTACAGTATGCCATTTCGATTGACTATGTACGTCTGCAAGTGTTTATGGCCTGGGTAGATGTTATGATTATTCAGCGAGGCCTATTGAATTCTTATGTATTCCCGGTGTACACATATTGGCTTGTGCATCTTTATTAATTCACAGTGTCTTATGTTGTTTATATTGGAAAATTCAATAAATCAATGCTCAGTGGGCATCAATATCCTCAGTAGTGGGGATCATCCATTACAAGTAGACATAAGAGGTTCAAAGAAAGAAAAGGACACATACTTGTAAAGGTTAATGTAACTGCATGGACATTGTACAGCTACGGAGTTTATATAGTTTACATCCTACTGTCTCAGAAGAGCTCTCACCATCTCTTCCAGGGATGTCCTCTTGGTCTCTTTCCTATTGCTCCCCGTCATCACATTATCCACCACACTTACCCTATGGCTCTCCACCTTTTCATTCCAGCATTCTGCACCTGTTCTAGTCTTAACCTCTTCCTCACTGTCTCATTCCTAACATGGTCCAACCTCGACACACCAGCAATCTTTCTCAGCACCCTCATCTCCGCTGCCTGCTTCCTGGACTTTACCCTCTCCTTTAGAACCCATGACTCGCACCCATATATTAGCGTTGGAACTGCCCCTGCTTTAAATACCTCTACTTGTGCTCCGTCTGTTGATTTCATACACCTTCTTTATCGCTCCCACTGCTTGCATTGTCATTCCAATTCTCCTTTCCACCTCACTCTCCATCTTCCCATCCTCACTCAGCTTTACACCCATTACTATTGATCATAGTTAAACATCGTTTGCCGGGAAACATCAGACTAGTGCAAGGGTTAGCTTTGAAAATGTATAATTATTCTAAATCCCAATCACCAAAAAACTGATTCTGCTTCCATTTGGTTCTATGTATATTAATTTTTGTTGTCTGAGACCGTCATATATTCATGAGATGTAGTTAAATATTTATGCTTCGCCACTGGTTCCACCTGAGAGAATGTTTAATTAATAAAGGGGGCAATGTACAAGCAAGTGATGCAAGTGAGAGGTAGTCAGACATTTCAGACTGTTTGTCAGGATGATGTGATGCCATTATAGAACTAATGTGTTAGGGGAAATGATGACAAGCTAATCACACAGCTGCAGGACGAAGTATAGGCTTCTTTCCTACAGTAACTTGAATTGTGAGATGGAAGCCGTGCTATAATTACAGCTGCAGGATGAAGTATAGGTTTCTTTCCTACAGTTAATTGGATTGTGAGACGGAAACCATGCTATCTTACAGCTGCAGGATGAAGTATAGGTTTCTTTCCTACAGTAACTTGGATTGTGAGACGGAAGCCGTGCTATCCCACAGCTGCAGAATGATATAATATTACAGGTAGTCTTTTCAACAGTAAATTGGATTGTGGGACAGAAGCCAAACTCACAGCAGAGATCTAATTATTCCAAGTAATACATTATTATGTTATGGAATACCAGTGAAAAGTTACTGTCAAGTCTGTAGTAGTCTCTTCTCCTTTCCTAAACCATGCCTGTTAAGATTATAAAACAGTTACAGTAAAATGTATATACTTTCCTTCCATCTCACCCCACACTTAGGAAGCAGTGTAAGTGGTACTATTGGTGCAGGCATAGGAGGATTCATTGGAGGTATCTTGCTGACAGCAGCCATTGGTGGAACTGTTGCTGGAGCTGGGTTGTATAGAAGTAAAAGAGAACTGTCAGCACTTAGTCTAGCTAATTATAAGTGAGTTTGAATTTATGCCACATGCACGCATGCACGCACACACGCATGCACACACGCACGCACGCACACACACTCACATACACACATTACACTATCAACTTCTTCTATTTCTTCTTTGCTATTTTCTTGTAGAAGACAGAGTTGACATCATGCAAACTTGTGCTGTTTGAAATATATCTGGAAGGGAAGGGGAATATCAAGGCCTTACATAAGCTGTGTACATAGGCATCTTCCACACGTACATAGATACACGTGAAATTCCACACCACTGTCAGTATGATACCATGATGTGGTATGTAGGGGCTCTAGTGTGGTAAGAGCTTGAGAGTTGCTGACAAAGACTTTTGGGTTGAAATGTCGTATCAACCGCTATACGTGGCAGCTCATGTTGGAACTCTCAAGTATTGTTCATACCACTTCTATATTATTGCACTTGCATCCAGAAGTGTGCTTGTGGCAAGAGATCAACATTGTTATTGATATGGCATTCCCTATTTTCAGCAAGCCAGAAAAAGTGTAGGAAGACCTCCAGCCCTTAGGAGAAGAGTAATATATATATATGAGTTAATAGAGTAATGAATAACATACAGTATCTTAGCATGAACAACAACTTAGATTTTGCTTACCATTATAACTTTTCCAACTTGTATGCTTTATAAAGGTTTTTCCTGTTTACACTTGTATACTTAAGTGGTATATGTCACTGAAGAGCAGACTGTGTGGAAAAAGGTTGACCTGAATGAGGAATTGCAAAGAAAGCTGATACCAGGTCACGCTGTACTAAGTCTTAACATAGATAGGTGAGTTAATTAGAGTTAATGTTATATAACATAGTTATACACACACGCACACACACACAAGCACACGGTATAAACTCGCTATAAGCAAGGCCAGAGGAGACAAATATGTCTTCGATCATCGTAAAACCTGACGTCTACTAACACGTACTGGTTCGTCTTGTGCCAGCTACATTTTGTCCCTGCAAGAGCAGAATTGGTCAAGATAGAGACCCCGTCTCTGCCGGCTGCCCCACGCGTACGCGGTCGTTGAGGTAGTATATACGTACGCTAGCGCGGATCGAGAAATTTTTATTTCCAACACACAAAGGTATAGCTATTAGGAAGCATAGGCATTATAAGACTGATACATGATCATACTAGCCAGGGGTGATCTGACCAGTTTCTGGAAACCTAGGAAACCCGGCCCCCTGGATCCGCCCTTGCGTACGTAGGTTTGCGCACAACTGAAACGCCGCTACGTTCCCAGCACCAGCTGACTTCTTAAAAGCGGAATACCCGTACTAGGCCAGGAGTCCCGCAGGGACGGTTTCGCAGGGGGGAACTGAAATATTAAAGGGGGACCTCCAGTTCTTGGATTCCAGTTCCGGGGGAACTGATATCCGGGGGGAACTGATATCCTGTTACACCGGATTTGGGGGGGACCTTTATCGGAACGACATGCCAAGCACTTCGACACATGACCATATATGCACATGTGGTTTTGCAAGTGCAGTCTCTGGCAAAGCATAATATCCTGTGTGGGACAGAATCACCTGATGCATACACATATATATGTTGAAGTTATAGCTTGTAGACTGTATAGAGGATGCACGTTGAACTATCAGCTACCCGTACGTAGCTAGCTATTATCGATACCAACTAAAGGACTCCTGGATAAAAGGCGCTAACAAGGTGACAAGGCGCTAACAAGGTACTCACGGAGATAAGATTCAGAATGATGGTAATAATAGTGGCTTAGCCTATATAAAACATTGGACTACGTAAATAACACGGAAAACGTTTATTATGTGTATACTTTAAATTGCTTTGCCCAAATTCTTTAAACCTAGCTACTTGAGCTTGCAATTGCTGTATGTGCTGCTGCTGTGTCCATGCACGTAAATCCTACCTTCTCAATTAACGTACGTTCCGTTTCATGTTTGGCAGGGACAATAGCGGACCGCGCGACAACGATTCAAACTAATGACATGGAACGACATGGATCAGAATGGATGATCGCCCTTCGTGACAGGACGCATACGGTTATAGTGTTCAGTCAGGTTGAGGATCGAAATTTATGGACCAGCACATCAAAACCATTCCGCAGGCCTTCGGTACATGATATTAATGGAGAAGGAGGAAACCATCTCCACCGGCCATCAAAATACCTGGCACTCCCGGATGAGTTGGATTTCGTGGGCGACTACGACGCTATACGATTCCGCGCACCTTCGCACACTTGGCCTCGTGCTCAAGGGGCGCGCGCCTGCCGCCTATAAATTCACCTGCCAGGGGGCAATTTAGACACTGACTTTCCATGGCTGCTGCACAGCTTATTAGTGTTCAATCACACAGAATTAGTATATAGCCTTCTCAGTATTGCAATTCTCACACCTAACTATGGGGTACGAGTCAGTTCAACTATGACGAGTCCAATTTGAAGGTCTGATCAATCTTGCTGTGTGGGAGTGACTCCTTCAATTATTTATACATGCAAGGTAGCGAGTCCTCAATGACCACTTTAGGACTGTAACTTTGTTGAGTTCAGGGCTTCAAAGAGTGCAATTAGTCAACAGTCATATCCATATTCACCCTTCCCTGTTTCAAACACACCTGCATGCCTCAAGTGGCAGGGATGTCAGGAACACCTGCATGAGTTCTTAGTGTTGTATATGTTATATATATAATTATTATGCCTAAAAAATGTAGTGATAGTTACATTTGTTATGAAACAATTAAATATAAGTATCAATTGCAGTGGGAAATGGGAAAATACATTAATTCTCACGCTTCAACTGTTAACACTATGTGCATGTCTTCTACTTTAACTTTTGCAGGAAAGTTCCTGAACAAATGTATTTTTCTATGCGCAATAATGGCATGGTGCTAGTGTTACTACTGGCCAGTTGTGGTAAGTCCATTCATGAGTTATTGGAAACGAGTGACTGGGGAGCTAGTGAATGCATGCACAATGTGATGTGCATTTCAAGTAATATCAAATGGTAGATTAGAGAGTGATTCAGAAGCAGTGTAGTAGTGGTCTGAAATTCATATAATTCTAGCATGAAATTGTTGTCATTTGGGTATTAACCTGCACGACACTTCCCACTATTTAAAACTCTCTATTAGCTATAGTCTGTGTTGTGATATTCTTTTTATTTCTTTTATTTTCATTCTAATAATGTAATTATTAATGAAAGTAACAGATTCCAACATTTCTGGAAGGATACCAACCTAAGCTAAAATTATCTCTAATGGCATTTCACTGTCTCTCTCAATCGACTGGAATGTGTTCAAGAACATGTGTTATTTGAGCGATACTCGTAAAAAGCTTAACAAAAGATGCTACTGCGCCCGAGACACAACTTCAAATATCATGGAAGTTTTTTAACTCCAAATCCTAGTGTCACCATGTGCCAATAGCATGGATTCCTATAATTGAGTAAGCACTGTTAGTGGCTAATGTGACGACTGCATGGTGCCCATGTGAAAGGCATGCATGTGTAAAACCCAGTGGTCAGACTTGTGTATGCGACTCACCATATTTAGGCTGTAAGCTCACCTCAATCATCCTGCACCATCAATCTGTCTGTGAAACGTAGTGTTAGTAACTTACTTGCAACTGCAATTTGCTTAGACTGGTTGCAACAGGTCATTCATCTGACTACTATTTAAGATGATCTTTGTCAGCTAGATGCTGTTTGGTGTGTATGTAGTGTCATTTGAATTGACTCGATTGAGTTCCCCGGTGCAGTTACTGAGTTGCAAAATTCAGCCAGCGTGCATACCCAGCATGTTACATATGCATGAGTGTATAATTAATATATAATAGTCACTACTATCAATGCCGTACCACATTTACTGCACAAGTCACGAGGGCAGGAAGCACCCAAGGGCGAGTGTAGTAAATATGCCGTACACAATAGTCTCGTCCCAAGCCACCTTCTGGTCGCCCGTTTTTTGGCCTGAAAGGTGGTCTGGTGACTTTGGTCGACATTGGCATTGCACCTTGGGTCAATAGGTCGTCTTGTCAAGCATTAGTCAAATTGATAAAATAAATAACATTGTATGTATGACACAATTATGTACCACAAATCATCAGGAGATTATATTGAAGGTCATTACACTTTCATCCACATATCATATTAATGCTAGTCCTGCTCTGTATGCAATACTAGTTGATGGTTTCACGTTTGTACTTCCTTGTTCATCCATTTTTCATTATCTGTTTCTGATTATAATCATTTCCAGGCCTGAAACCTTGAATGGATAAGCCTTAAGCTTCCCTGTGCCCATGTGAAGGGCATTATGCAGTTAGTGTGTGTGCAGTACAAAGTGGTAGAAATGTCTTCACTATGTATGTATCATTAAATACATGGACTGTTGCTTGTTGAAAGTATAAAATGTGAAATAATAATGTATATACCATACTTATGCAAAGTTCATTGCTTCTACTCATGATCAGGTGCAATTGCTGCCATCATCCCAGTGAATATCTTATACAGCTGTGGCTGGGAACACAACTGTAGAGGCTACACTACTGCTGTGGCATGGTGTCGGGATATGGCCGTACCTGTGTCGAGTACAAGACAGCTGAACATAACCTCTGCAAGGATTAGTGACAGTGGGGTGTACCATTGCTGCAGCGTTCCCAATTGCTGTGATGCTGCAGCACAATCTGAGAATATTTTTCTGGACGGCATATTGAATGTAATTGTTTACAGTGAGTTAACATTAGTAAAAGAAATGCCGTTATAATATTAAAAATTGTCCTGAAGCATATCAATGATATAATTTGTGTATGCTAAAAGCTGTAAAGGATGCCTGTTGTCCGTCAATGCTCCAATTAATGCTTTTAGTCACTTTCCATTGGATGATCATCTTATAGTTAGCAAGTGCAAAGGATAAGAGTTCTTGTGACATATATACAGTACACCTTTGCAGCATTATCATGCTAGTAGGGAGTAGCTTTATCTGTAGTTACATTGACTTCATACTATATTTTCCCTACACTAGTGCATGTAAACACTCATGCATGTCAAGCATGCACAATGCCATAACTATACCTTTGGTCTGCCTGATATCATTGCTAACCTGCAGGTCATGCCATTGTTTCTCCAGCTAGTGCAACATGTAATGGTCAGGATCCATGTATTGTACCGTATGACTTCATACAGCCCTACATTGAGATCTCCAACATCATTGGCTATTATCCTTCAAACACTGCGGAATCTAATAAGCAAGGCATTCAATATGGCGTCTGGACTGTAGTGGACCCTGCACAAGTCGTGAATATCATCTACAGATGTCGTAACTATTCCTGTGAGAGTTGGACAACTCATATTAACATTGGCTCATTGACTTTCACAGGTGAATTTGGACAGAATGCTGTAATAAAGGACTTGGATAGACTGAACCCCAATTTACAGCTGGTCTACCATATTGATGCAACACCTATTAGCTCATACCGATGCACATTTACAGCACAAACCGCTGTGACATACACTTTTGAAGGTAAGCACTTGTAGAACTAGAAGGTATATGCATGTGTACATCTTGTGTGAGCAAAGTAGAGTGCATGTGAAGATTTTGGAGAATGTATTCACATTCACATGAGAATGGCCAATTCCACTTTTCCTCCATAACACAATAATGCAAGCTAGCGATGTCATGAATAGGTCGCAAATGTACACACCACGAAGTTCTATATCTGCACAATATGTAAAGTTTAGTCTATTCTATCATGCCAGACCCACTGCACCCTGATCATGGAATAATAGGGACAAGATGATAGCAGATTTGGAAAGACTGAACAGTGACATATGACTTCATGAAACTGCCTAAGCACATTCATCTTGCACTATAATGTCCTGTGTACGCAGTAGGAGGTAATTTAAGTGCTTGCCAATAGGGAGAGAATATCTGGTGCCTTTATTATACTCTTTCTTATGAACATGTGTGGGCTGCAGATGATGTTGCATACTGCATATTTAATAGATCATTGTATGGTATAGCTACAAATAATGCTACTTTGCAAACTTCACAATTAATAATTCCGTGCGTGTATGAAGTTAGCCTGAATTTAATGTGTGGTTAATGTTTCAGAAGAAGATTTTACTTGTGAGAAGATTGACAGAACTTAATCGACAATGTATACTTTGTCCTTCACATTCAATCCTTTGTCTGTGATTAATGGTGTACAGTCTTGGGAACCTTGACAATCAAGGTCAAGTCATCTTCCCAATAATTGCAATAGACCAGGATATACTGTAGAAAATGTAATGTATAGTAATATGTAATTGCGTGTTTAAACAATGGATTGAAGGTCATAATGCTTGCAGCAATTTTATCCCGTACAGTACTTATAAGGGCATAACTCTCTCCCAAATAATGTATTCTTTCTATAGTGTTTGGTGATTGGCAAACTTTGTGAACTGCCTTTTTTGGCACATCCCGAATTCTCTTGGATATATCTATGTACAGGAATGTACTTTGTAGCACCCTTGTATGTGCATAGTTTGATTGAAGTTTCTAGGAAAGTTTGCTTCTGAATAGAAACTGAATGTCCATGGTCACTGCACCTGTATGAATTGGCCTGCACCAGCATTGATTTACCATCATTAGTGTGATAATTCCTAGCAAAGAGATTGTAGAGTGCAGAGAGAGTGACTGTTCTGTCTATGTATAATGCTAATACACACACTGTATGTGAAGGCATAATTATATGCTGAGCTGCAAATTAGCAGCCTGTGTGAAGATGAAACAAGATGAAGTGACAAAGAGCAGATTCATGTACAAACACACAGTTAAATTGGGTGTGACAACAGTCAGCCATGACGCCAATGGTTTAATTGTTCACACTGGTGTATGGTGTGACAATTGCACCATGCTACACACATTGATGTTTGTTTGTGAAGAGCACATGGTAGGTAGCAGTGTGGGCAGAGTGCCCATGCAGTAGAGATCGACCAGCACTTTCTTGCCCACACCTAGCAGCAGGCAAGAGCCAAAGGGAATCCCAAGATAGAAAGCCAGATTTGACCTGGATGACCTGCTATGCACACTAATTGGCTGTGTTTTCAATCATATATTGCCTTCCTCCATCTGACTGCTAGACACAGCTCACCTCATTGTGCATTGGTCATCTTCACAGAGGCACATTTTCCTCAAAAACAAAAACGGAACCTTTAGGATTGAAGCACTATACACGTCATCTCATTTCAACTCAAAGAGACATACGCTGTACCAATAATGATAGTCTGTGTCTGCATGTATATGCGTGTGTATCTGTAAGACTGTACATGTATGTTTGTGTGTGCACATGTTGTGTGTGTATGGTGATGTGTGTGAGTGCGTGTGTGGGCGTGTGGGTGTGGGTGTGTGGGTATATTTCTGTGTGTACACCTGTACGTTCATTTGTGCTTGTGTGTGCATGCACACATATGCGTATGTGCATGTGCATGTATCTATGCAGATATGTGTCACGTGTATATTGCTGTGTACTTTATTTGTCCAAACAGAGGCATAGGGCTTCATTCCATATACTCTTGACTTGGCCAGTATTAACCCATTAGATTCAAAGTTTAAACTACGCGCCAGCTCCCAGCTCTGGAAAATGTCGACGCAAGTGAGGAATTCGACGAGTATGTGTTCACACTTTCAGACCCTTTTAGCTGAGCAATGCAGCGTGGACGAAGATGACCCTGTTTGCTGCCGCTACCCAAGAAGAGTGCATGCAAAATACGGTGTTTCACTGCACGTTGTGGGCACGAAGCGTGGACAAGGCATAGAGATTGGGAGAAGCTCTGCCACTGCTGTGTGTCCTCCGAGATAGACAAGCGCATACAAGGCAATGAAATATTCAATGTTGGATGAGGGGAACAAGGGGGCTCTGAAATATTAGCAAAAAGTGAGTAGCCAGCCATGCTAGCAAACTGAAGCAGAGTGGCCAAAGGAAAACAGGGTTTTCTGCACAATCCACATTCCAGCTTAAATGGGGCTAAAAGGTTAATAGCTGGTACAAATGGTCTGATCCTTTAGCCATGTTTCTTTTACATGGCTGCCTGTTGATTTCCACACACTTAGCTCTTTCTAATATTAATGGCTAAAGTTGTGACCAGTTGTTGCAGCTATAGACACAAACTGACATGTTTGCTTGCTGTGCAGCCATGCGTGTGTGTCAAATTATGACTCGGTCTATTCATGTCTACTTCAATTATTCTTATTCATTCCAGCCTATAAATTGTTGTAGAGGTTTTAATACTTCATAATTTTTAATGTTATGTAGTTGAATTATTCAGTATATATTAATCAAATTGAATGACTCCATGCACATGCCATCTACAGCTTATACTTTCTCCGCTGCCAAGTATGAGATACATGAAGTACAACAGTCAGTTACACTTCAGTTAGTATCAGCCTTGACAGCCGAAGAACAATATTCCGTGTTGGTACACTTGAGAAATGGATCAGCAATGTGTGAGTATACAAGCACATATATATTATGTAATGACCTGGAAGTCTTTGTCAACTGAGTATATACAGGAATTATACAGTAACCATTGACAAAAACCTCCCAGTCTTTGAGATATGATTGGCAGTTGCAGTAATATCACAAGGTATTACAGTATATATAGTGCAATTAGGTTCTGGATCAATGATCGGCAAACAGAACATAATTATACTGAATTATGCCTTATTTAATAGCTGAATCTCAGCCTTTATTCATAGTAACTGCTTAATTGATTATATTCTCCACTTTATGGATAACATTCAGACAAGTCTGATTCTATTTCCATACTATTGTGGCCCTCATGAGAATATCAATGTATGCGCAAACTGCAGTTAGCTAACACTGGTCATTTGACACTAGGCCATCCTTTCTGTTTTGCTGCATGATTATCATGACCTTGAGATCATCGTAATCCTATACAGCGGATTCACGCAATCTTATCAAAACTGTTTGGTTCCAAAAAATCATTGCAAACCGTTGGGCAGTCATTACCTAGTACAGACTGTGTGACATCATAGTTGTCTACAGTTTTGGTTCATAACCTAGGTAACAACTACCCACAGTTTGGGAACCTGTTGCTTTAAGACTGCGTGAATCTGCTGTAATAACAGCCACTCTCTGTTATTGACTACACGAGCTGAATGCCCGCCCTATGGGCAGGTTCCAGCTTATTGCAAGCCAGTGAGTCGGTACCTTGCCAGTTTTGAAATATCTGCACAGGTAGCAACGAAGCTGCTATAACGACGGTAGAGTTTAATTCGAACGTTTGCCGACAACGAATAAGATCTTCCATAACCGAAAGTCCCAGAAACCAATAATTAAAAATGGCGTCTCAGCCCGCGGGAAAAAAGGAAGCGCTTTCTTCGGCTGCAGGGCAGCTAGGTCATGTACCCCCACCCCCTTAACTGGCATGGCTCGTATCAAGTACGTCAATGACCGGTAGTGGAAGGGCCGGTCGATAATGTTAAAATTGGCGTATCGGCCCGCGGAGAATTGACGAAGGACATCTCCCTTTTCGGCCACAAGGCAGCTAGGCGAACGGTATCCCTCTAAGAACCTGGCTCCCAAGTCCCTCCACTGGCACGGAGCGTTTCGGGCCGATTCCCGGGAAGGCGCCGATTTTATGGCTGAACAAACATACATCCAAATTCTAGATCCCGTGAATTATAGTAGGATTATTCCATCCTGGTAAATATCTTCACACATCATGGTTACTGATACATAAGTTAAATGATCCTTATCAATTCTTTGTAACAGTTGGAAGTGACTATACAACACTTACTGGATCTGAAGATATTGAAGCAGTGTTTTCCAAAGGATCAAATACTACAAAACTACAGATTCTAATTCACTATGACCCATTGGATGAGCATGAAGAGTACTTTACAGCAGAGTTACAGTCAGAGTCCAATGATCCAATTGCTTCTGCTACCATCATCATTCAACACACTGCAGTTGTACTGTGCACCTTCAGTCAAGGAGACTACCTTGTCTATGAGTCAGTCGGATTTGTCAATCTGACTCTTAACTCCAGTAGGCCCATTCCACATGCAAACTATTCAGTACAAGTGGATACTGCATATGTTGGAAATGCATCAGGTGAGCGTTGATGCAGTAGCCTTAAAGGATGGATAGATACCTACCAGCATGTATGTCATAGAAGTGTGTGATGGCTATAGTCTATATAATTGCACTCCTGCAACTCTATTGTAGCTGGCTTTGACTTCAAAGGAGGTTCCTATGTTGCCGTCTTCTCCTCAAATGCAACATCTGCCATGGTTAACATTCCTATTGTTGAAGACTTAAATTCAAATGAAGGCACAGAGTTCTTTATTGTGCAGCTGGCAGGCCATTCTGTTATTTCAGGTGATCTGGTAATAAGCTTTGGAAATGTCAAGGAAGCAACTGTTTTCATTCAGGATGAGATTATTATATCTTTGCAAGACGAAAGTGTTCAAGTGGAAGAAGGAGGAAATCTCACTTTGACTGTTACTGCAAGTATAGCCAGTGATCAAGAGTTCAACATTACTATGATCATCACTAACAACACTGCTCATTGTAAGTAAATCTATACATAAAAAGCATGGTTTGACAGAATGATCTTCAATATAGGTGATCATGACGTATATTAATATTTGATTGCATATGTGATTATAGGTGTGGGTGACATACAATGTGATACGTATACGGTGAATTTTGTAAGTGGATCCGTTACTGCAAGCGTGAACATTTCACTGGTGAATGATGATGTACCAGAGTGTGATGAGACATTCACAGCATCTATTACAGTTCCTGGAGAAGGATTCAGACTAGGTTCACACCCTTCAGCTTCCATCACAATTAAAGATGAAGGTATAGTGTTGTTCCATTATAATTCCATACTTTGTCATTCACCCCATTTGCATGCATTACATACATGGGACAACAATATAATTGGCATTGAAGCTGTACACATCTTGGTAGACAGCCTTGTGTGTGGGTACTTTCCTATTGAACTCACAAATGTATATTTAAAAACACTCAAATTGTGTTGTGTGTACACTGAATGTCTGGCATATGCATCAACTGCATGACTGTGCATTATTTAGATGTACAAGAAGAGTTCTGCTTTGGTGAAGAGAATGTTGAAGTGACAGCTGCAGTTGCAAGCTTTAAAGCTGTGGTTGTGAATATAACACGGAGCAGTCCTGCTTGTGGTGCAGCTTCTATCTCTCTGAACCTTGCATTCAAAAACGGCGAAATACCTGTGTGTAAGTAACTGTGATCATCAGTTCAAGTATTATGTACTGGTTAAGGTAATTCAAATTTGTTTTGTCTATTGTCTATATAAATATATGCAGCCTTACACACAAGCTGCCTATTTGACCAAATGCAAACACTAACAGAATGTGTCATTGACATTGAAAGTAAAAATGTGGACATGCCAACCAGTACAGTCCTAGGATTGGTAACACTCAGTCAGGAAGAATTGGACAACTCCACTTGCACCCAAATGAAAGAGGTTATGGTCTTCAATGGTGAGGGCAATTAGATGTTTGCTCAGTCTATGAATTAAGATAATGCATAACTAAGTCATTTTCACTTTGACATGAATTTGATGAAATATTTCATTTGCTACAAAATTTTTCAGCATGCATGTTTCCTTTGTTCGGAAAGCACTATATAATAGCACTGTTTAATGCTTTAATACAGTCCCTGAATACAACTGGAAGACAACAGAAGCTAGTGTTAATGTAAGTGGGGAGGAATCATCAGTGCAACTGGAAGTGACTATCATGCGAAATAGTCTGACAGACCCTATGTTTTGCGAAGGGGAATGTCCTTGTGCGAATTTCAGACTTCTCAATGATAGTAAGTTGAAATGGATATGCACTAGTATTGTCTATTCAATGAGGCAACTGTTACCATTAATAGTGACTTTATTGTGATTTGTTGTT
This sequence comes from Ianthella basta, assembly GCA_964019415.1. NCBI lineage: Eukaryota > Metazoa > Porifera > Demospongiae > Verongiida > Ianthellidae > Ianthella > Ianthella basta. The sequence goes on along the minus strand of OZ025871.1, from coordinate 9,868,228 downwards.
TACTCTCGTAAGTTTATACATTTGTATAGCATGGTCTTTGAGCACATCCTTGGACTGCTTGAACATAAGAGAAGCAGTCATACAGGATATAGCTGAAATGATATTCTTTATTAGATATTTGCAATGTATTACTCTAATCCTGTATGCCTGTAAATCTTTGCAATCACAAATGTTCGCGATTTCTGTGAATGGGGCACAGTTGCGTATGTTTTTATTGCTATTATTTATGTACATAATAATTATGTATGCTATATTAATAATAGGAACTGTCATAAGTCTGGCATAGTAGTGAACCTCGACAAGCACGTGTTTGTTCATTCTCAGAAGCTACCACTCCCAATGTTGGTCACAGACTAATTATAAGAAACCCTTAGTTGTCAATGTAGCATAGTCTCCTTTGCAAAATTTTGTTTGTAAAATAGTATTTTTGACCCACACTTTGAAAGTACTTCGTAAAAAGATGTGACATACATGCAATGTCACTAGCAATCACCTGTTCCATAATTAGGCAGCGTTGTACCTGGTGACAGGTGTCATTGCAATGCAACATGGAATGTATACTTGTGTATACAAATTGACATGCATATCATTATGTATCACATAATTATGTTAATTATCCATCACTGAGGTTTATATCCATAGCACTGCATTATATATGCCAATGAAACGATGAATAAGAATTTTCTGCAAAGAATGTACTCGAATCACTCTAAGTGCAAGCATAGCTCAATTTGAATTGGCAGCACCAGATTGTCTTTTCATGCATGCACATAGGACATGGAAATGCAAACCTTAGACAGAATGTTGTCACTACATACCAATTATACAGTGCCACCAATTTCAGCTCTACATTTAATAGGTACTCAACTGCTTTATGCATGATGCAATATCACAAGATACTTTCTAAACCTTTCTTCATGATTTAGATGTATAATACATTATGACTTGAGATGTTTGCATAATGTACACGGGTATATAGCTATATCATCAATATGTTTATGCACTTTTGTACAATGTCATTCTTATAGGTTTCCAACTGGCACAAGATAATTGCTGTTTCTCTGTTACGAATGATACTGAAGTCACCTGCACCATAAATGTCACTGGTCTGCCATCTTCCATGGTGGGAGATAAGAGCTTACTAGTATTGGAATTGTCTCCTTCAAATTACAGCTGGATATCCAACTCAAGTCAATTGATGGTGCTTGTGGAAAACATTGGGACAGGTATATGGGCCATTGGCAGGGCATTCAATGACTGTATGTATAAGCATCTTGCTATATTATAGATAGAGTGTGCATGCATTTGTACTTTGAAACCAATCCATGCAGAGATACCACCTAGTGCAATGGCATCAACCAACAGTGCTACCATCGTGGCAGTTGTGGTTGTTGTGTTTCTGTTTGTTGGGGGTGCTTGTGTGCCTATTGCAGTCTGCATCTGGCGCAGAGCCAAAAAATGCAGAAGACAGAAGATAGAGAGGTAGTGCACTTGTACACTGTGTATAAATATTGTACTAGTAATGGATGTGGAGATCAGCACACCGTGCAGCATTCAACAGTTTCATTTATAAGGAGGTCCTTGTTTAGCTCACTTCTGTATGTGGGGGATATACTGTCAGAGTTGTGAGTATACTACTCCTATGCTCATGACTGCGTGATGCATTTTCGATGCATTCCTTTTGGATCCACTCTATATATAGTTAGCTCGGTAGTACTTGCAAGGCATATAATTATACTGACCTTCAGTATAATGATATAACCGTGCACTTACTGTTCTACTGTCAATTTTATGTAAATTATTAAATACTGCAGGATGGTTCCATCAGCACAGTACCATGCAAGCGTGCAGAAAAATAACGAGGTACAATATTTATGAATTGAAGGAGCATAAGATTCATCAGTTCAAATGTTTGCATGCAGTTTTGTGCACTACAATTTTATTAAGATAAACTGCCAGAGTACCATTTATGCATGACAATTTGAACACAGGCAGTGCACTTCTTATCTGATGCCAATGGAGATGCTTGGGAGCTTTCCGAAAGTGTGATTATAATTGGAGACCAATTAGGTCAAGGCAACTATGGAGCTGTGTTCAAAGGAAAGCTCTCGGTAAAGGCCATGTCACCCAGGATCTATGCACACAAGCAAGAAATGGAGTTTGAGGGGAAGTCACACCTGACTGTTGCGGTGAAAATGCTTCGAAGTGAGTAAGCTGAAATTTACTTGCTCAGGAACACATTGAAGGTTTGAACATCATATCTAGCATATACACTCATGTAGAGCCTGTCATTTCTGTCGCAGATTTCAGCAGTGATGATAGAGAGAGAAACCTATTTATGGATGAGATTAATGTGATGAAGAGAGTTTCTGATGGTAGCAACTCTCATGTCCTGAAGATGATTGGCTGTGTCACCACCACCCTCCCAGTGATGCTCATCATGCAGTTTGTTCCCAATGGGAGCCTGAAGGACTACCTCAGAGCAAAGAAGGTAACTGCTGAAGTAAGGGATGCTGAAAGTTAGTATTGTCTGTTTCCTGAGTAGTGATGGGTTAATCAGTGGCTTATCTGAGCAATTATAATAATAATTATTATTATTATACAATTATAACAAATTTATGCGACACATTAATTTTATACAGCACATTTATAAAGCGTATACAACACAAAATTTGTAGGCAAATGCATTTCATTACTTACAAGACATGCACATGAAGCAATGCATTTTACTGAGGATTATAATGTTGCCATTCGAAGAGTGTTCAACAACTATACTGCTACAGATGTAGACTCTGCTTCCTTCCACCCATTAGACGCAAGTACCTGACATTAATCAGTACCTCAAGGGCTTAACTTGCTTTGGCTGGCAAATTGCTAGTGGAATGGTGAGGTATTATTTTGTTAGATAAACAGTCATTATGGGTCCTCATTTCAGCGGGGCAGACATAAAGCCGATCATGGTTTTACTATTCATGGAACATTGGATTTCATATGTCCACCAATGTTCAGGAGTACCTGCTATCTAAAGGAGTGATCCATCGTGAAGTTGCCTGCCGCAACATCTTAGTAGGGGACAATGAGTTACTGAAGATAAGTGACTTTGGACTGGCAAAAGAGACCTTGGAGTACACTTCAACTGGAAGGACTAGACTTCCAATTCGCTGGATGCCACCGGAAACATTCCTAAAGGGAGAATTTAGTGAAAAATCAGATGTGTGAGTCTTCAATTCAAGTAATAATATTTTATACAAACTTCAACAATGGATTTCTATGGTTTACCTATGCATAACACATTTCTGTTTATATATTGGCCATGCAGGTGGGCTTATGGCGTCTGCTTGTGGGAGATCTTCAGTCTAGGTTAGTCTATGGAAGGATGTATATTAATGAATCCACTTGTTGAATTTTAAGTAATAATGTGTATAATTATACATGTTCCAGCCCAGTGTTATTGTATATAGTCCATTATAATATCATTGTATCATCTCTATTGTGCATATTGCAGGTGATATGCCATACACAGAATTTGGCAACACAGTTATCCTCTCCAGGGTGATGGCGGGCTACAGACTGGAGTCTCCTAAAGGGTGCCCGGAACAAATGTAAGCAAATGGTATTGATATGTGCGTACATACAACAAGTGCACTGTGTTGTTGTACATATTAACCCTCTGTATTGTGGGCGGTGGATGTACTATATATATAGGTGCACTGTTAGACCTTATATTACTGAACTGCATGCTATGCACCATGTTATAATTAGAATTTAGCCCACATACTTTTAAAGATTATGTAAAATTATTTACATAAACACACATATTTGTACTGTAGCTATTCCATTATGATAAAGTGCTGGAGTGATGACAAGGAGTCAAGGCCCACATTCCAGGCGTTGAAGAAAGAGTTTGATGATCTCATTTCAAATGCGAAAGGATACAAGTACATGCCCTTGAATGGTTTGGCAACCAAGGCAGACCTTGATCCAGCTGAGGAAACTGTGGAGGCACCTCCTCATGTTCACTACACAGTATTGAGTGACTGTCAGCATCAAAGAAGTACAGGAGTTGCCACTGAAGGGATTGATGCTTGAACAACAACTAGCTAACAGCTTTAATTGTAGCTAATGATCATACCACAAAATTGTTCACTTTCTATTATTCACTATTCTATTCTTTACTAAACAATTTACCACATATTATTCACTAACTGGGCCTGTACTTACCATTATTCACAATCAGCACAATTAGAATATTGTATAAAATCTAGCCATGCATTTGTAAAGTGTCCAACTCATTTTATGCAAGTACAATATACACATATGCCAGGGCAGCTGAGAGACAGCAAAGCTTTTACGATTCAGTTGCTGCAACATGAATTGCACAGTGTTCATAATGGATTATCAAGCAATGTGAATTTATATAAGTGTTAATTATAATGTCTCATTGTCTAGCAAGTATTTAATCATGATTTTAAAATAGACACCATGGCAAGCTATATAATTTTGTTGAACTTGTCAATGATATTATAGACTATTAGTAAGTATACCATATTAGACAAGACCCATCCAGTACATTCATAACATGTCCTAACAAGCCGGAGAATTAACTTTGGTGCATCTGCAATGGTTGGTAACCTGAATACTGCATGCACAACATGACTGTATATTCTACCCAGATATTCTGTATATAACTAAACATGATAATGTATTGCACATACAAGGCCAGTGCGTATAAGTGTTCATGAGCAGAGCTGTAATGTACTAGCTACAAATACATGTATTGTACCAGGGGTTAGAAGACATTGAAGACATATTGTCATTATTGAATGGATAATGTATGAAGTTGAAACCATAAGCAGCGAAATCAAAAACTAGTCAATCAATACAGGAAGCCAACCGTGGCTGAGAAATGCATGACCGCAAAGCAAGCTATGCTGAACTTGTCAATGATATTATAGTTTACCATATTAGACAAGACCCATGCAGTACATTCATAATGTGTCCTAACCAGCTGGAGAATTAACTTTGGCACATCTGCAATGGTTAGTAAGCTGAATATTGCATGCACAACGTGATTGTATATTCTAGCCAGAAATCCTGTATAAATAACCATACACTGTTATAATATGGTGCGACCATCACACCAGTCAATGCTTACACCAAGGGTGTGATCAGTCACACTATTATTTTAGTGTGACGTTCACACTGACACCAGTATCCACACTGTCATGTAATTTCTGATAGATTAAGAGACTTTGAAATAATTCTTGACCAAAATGACAAGAGTTTATTTAGAACGCATAATAATATATCTAAGTACATAGCTACACAGGACACAGCTAAGCCATTTGGTATATGTTGTGTACAATGGTACATCCTCAAACTAAGTATGCCATTTGTGTATTTTAATTGTACTGTTACGTACTTTGTGTTGCAGGAGATGCCGTATTCCCCGGTAAAGTTCACTGGGGTACCAGATGCCCAATGTTTGTAGGGGATGCCCTATTTCCCGTTGAAGTTCATTGGGGCACCTGATGCCCAATGTTTACAAGGGATGCCGTATTCCCAGTGAAGTTCAATGGGGCACCAGATGCTTGATGTTTGCAGGGGATGCTGTATTCCCCAGTGAAGTTCACTGGAGCACCAGATACCCAATTTTTGCTGGGGATCTGGATGCCATCACCCACAAATTATCCAGCAAGGTGCATGGTGTGCTGTGTACTACGTACGTAAACTCAAATCCTTAAAGTAGTGTACCATATCTGTAGTGAAATGTACCAGTAAGTGCTTATTCTCTTGCAAACTGTTCCCAAAATGATGTTGTGTACTGCTTGGTTGCAGTGAACATCACACTACAAAAGGGTGTGCTCACTGTGGCAGCCAATTCACACCACTTTTTATTGCGATCGTCACTCCCTATTTTTAGCAGTGTAGTAATGTCAGATCAGTGCGTATATACGCGTTCATGAGCAGTGCTGTAATGTACTAGCTACAAGTACATGTGTTGTACCAGGGGTTAGAAGACATTGAAGACATATTGTCATTATTGAATGGATAATGTGTGAAGTTGAAACCATAAGCAGCGAAATCAAAAACTATTCAATCAATACAAAGCATGATTCGCTATCAATTTCATAACAGAATATCATCTGGTGGATTCCTTTATCCTATAAACAGCTCGGTCCTCCCATAAACAGCATATGTACAGTGCATATTGATCAAAGGTCATTCACCTATTCATGCATGCAAGGGTGTGGTGGGGTAGGGGCTGAACACATGCAGAACAAAAACAAGTAACAGCTATTTTAAGCACAGGGTCATCCAGTCAGTGGCATAACTTTGCCGTATACAACAACTTCTGAATCAATTGATTACATTGAGTATGTAAGTTACTGGTGGAATAATATGTTGCTTAACAGCATTAATGCATAATGGTGGTGTTAGTGTGCTGGTGGACAAATCAAGGGGAATATTTGACTGACATAGATAGATATGGTATCTTAACAGGAGTAAGGGATCCTACAGAGTTGGAAGAGAAAGAACAGAAGGAGCTGTCTCTTTGAACAAGGTAGGCTATAATATTTCAGTTTCCCAATGTCAAATACAGACCATGCAATACAGGTATAATCTATACATAGCCAATGAGTCTACAAGGGAGAACATTTGATGGAGCATTCTCTAGTTCTTTGCAGGATACCAGGTTCTCCTTTGCCTTGGATAGTTCTGTGCTGTCTTGTGACAGTTGTCAGGAGTGACAGAGTCATGTGGGTTGACACCAAGGGAGAGGACGGTCCTCAATGCATACACCACACACCAGTAGGTGCATTGATGGCACAGCCACCTCCTAGCAGGTCATGCAGGTCACTGCAGTATGCTCTACAAAGCACTCTGAACAGCACATCTGTCGGAGTTATGTCCTACAATTTCCAAATCTCCGAATGGAGCATTCACAGCAGTCACAAACCTTGTGCAAATGGTGGAAGAATGCATATGCAACCAACTAGCCAAGCAATGCCTTATATGCATGTCACATTATGTCAGGCTTTACACATGTTAATAGTGTTTAGAGTTATAAATTGCATGTGTTTGAAATGATTGACTAACAAATTGTCCCCTATCAGGACAGAACGTTTAAGTCAAATGTGACTGGGTCCTTTCTTCTGTAGTTTTTGCAACAAAACAGGTTCTATGCTTGTGACATATCAGTCCAGTCACCATGTTGTTGAATACTATACTGGACAGTACACAACCAGCTGTGGATTGTTTTGGTGGTCTAGAAATGCAGGCAGACACGGTATAGGTAAGGATAATATTTGTGTTCAATTTGTTGTGTGGTGTGTGCTCATATATATTCACAAAAATTACTAATAAAAATTGCAGGCAATGAATTACACAGTGTTCATAATAGGTTCCATTATCAAGCAATGCGTATTTAATGTCTCACTGTCTAGCAATTATTTAATATGATTTCAAAATAGACACCATGGCAAGCTATGTTGCAATTGAACTTGTCCATGATATTATAGTATGCCATATTAGACAAGACCCATGCACAGTACATTCATGCATAATGTGTCCTAACCAGCCGGAGAATTAACTTTGGCACTTCTGCAATGGTTAGTAACCTGAATATTGCATGCGCAATGTGACTGTATATTCTAGCCAGAATTCTTGTACATGTATAACAAACCATGATAATGTATTGCACATACAAGGCCAGTGCGTATACGTGTTCATGAGCAGAGCTGTAATGTACTAGCTACAAGTACATGTATGATAATGATTATGATAATGATTATTGATAATGATTATTGATAATGATTATTGATATACTAATGATAATGATTATTTGAATAGGGAGTCGCATCAGCAATTTGCTGGTCTTCCTGCGAGCCCTATAATACATACAACACACATAACACATACACACACATGATCAGTCAGTAGCTAATCAGTTTGTTATTTGTTCAGTGGGAAGTTTGTTGTTGGAGGGGAATTTGTTTCATGGCCAGAGCTTGAGCCTCAAACATCCCATTGTCACTGGATCACTGGACTTGATCTTGACCACCAGACCACCAGCACCCTGTATTTATTGTACTATATAGGTTGGAGGACATTGAAGACATATTGAATGAATAATGTATGAAGTTGAAACCACAAGCAGCGAAATAAAAAACTATTCAATCAATACAGGTCATGATTCGCTATCAGTTTCATAACAGAATATCATCTGGTGGATTCCTTTATCCTATAAACAGCTAGGTCCTCTCGTAAACAGCATATGTACAGTGCATATTGATCAAAGGTCATTCACCTATTCATGCATGCAAGGGTGTGGTGGGGTAGGGCTGAACATATGCAGAACAAACACAAGTAGCAGCTATTTTAAGCACAGGATCATCCCATGTTCAGCACAGTGGTATAACCTTGCCATATACAACAGCTTCAATTGCTTACATTGAGTATGCATGTTACCAGTGTAATTTTTGGTTGCTTAACAGCATTAATGCATGCGCATGATGGTGCATGGTGTTTGTGTGCTGGTGAACAAATCAAGTGAATATTTGACTGACATAGATAGATATGGTATGTTAACAGGAGTAGGGGATCCTACAGAGTTGGAAGAGAAAGAACAGAAGGAGCTGTCTCTTTGAACAAGGTATGCTATAATATTTTAGTTTCCTATTGTCAAATACAGATATAATCTATACATAGCCAAGGAGTCTACAAGGGCAAACACTTGATAGAGCATTCTAAAGTCCTTTGCAGGATACCAGGTTAATTCTCTCTTGCCCTGGATAGTTCTGTGCTGTCTTGTGACAGTAGTCAGAAGTGACAGGTGGGTTGACACCAAGGAAGAGGACTGCCTCAATGCATACACCACACACCAGTAGGTGCACTGATGGCACAGCCATCTCCTAGCAGCTCATGCAGGTCACTGCAGTATGCTCTACAAAGCACTCTGAACAGCACATCTGCCGGAGTTATGTCCTACAATTTCCAAATCTCCGAATGGAGCATTCACAGCAGTCACAAAAGCAGTGCAAATGATGGAAGAATGCATGTGCAACCAACTAGTCAAGACAGTCAGATACGCAATGCCACAATTATGTGCATGTCACATTATGTCAGGCTTTACACATGTTAATAGTGTTTAGAGAGTTATAACTTGTGTTTGAAATGATTGACAAACAAATTGTCCACCATTAGGACAGAACATGAAAGTCAAATGTGACTGGGTTCTTTCTTCTGTAGTTTTTGCAACTTAATAGGTTCTATGCATGTGACATATCGGTCCAGTCACCATGTTGTCGAATATTATACTGGACAGTACACAACCAGCTGTGGATTGTTTTGGTGGTTTACATATGCATGCAGGCAGACACGGCATATAAGTAAGGATAATATATGTGCTCAATTTGCTGTATGGTGTGTGCTCATATTCACAAATGATACCAAATTGTAATATTCGTTGCAGAACAGATGCAGAAACAAAATTAATGGGGGAGCACAGAGTGCACAAGATCAATTAGGTCAGGGGAACTATGGTGATGTGTTCAAAGGACAGTTAGCACTGACAGCCATGTCACCCAGGATCTATGCACACAAGCAAGAAATGGAGTTTGAGGGGAAGTCACACCTGACTGTTGCAGTGAAAATGCTTCTTGTGAGTACGATGAAAAATACCAGTGTAGCTATGTAGGAACATATGGAAAACTATGCGGGAACTGTACACACACTGGGTGTGCTCTGCTTATCTTGCTATTATAGGTTTCAGCAGTGATGAGAATAAGAGAAAACTGTTTATGGATGAGATTAACATGATGAAGAGAGTTTCTGTTGGCAACAACCCTCATGTCTTGAAGATGACTGGCAGTGTCACCACCACCCTCCCAGTGATGCTGCATGCTCTTTTCATCTTTGGGCCAAATGATGTCTTCTTCATTGCCATGTGATAGTATGCTTTAAAACCTGTTCCAATGGTGGTACTCTGGACAAGAGTGTGAAAGTGAGGTATACATGCAAATATAGCTGTGCCCATGCACAGTGATGTATACATGTGCAGATACAACCCTCCACATGCACTGCCTATGTATTTGACCATTATTACATGCTGATACCATGCATTCTGGCATAATATGCTATTTAGTCTGTGCAAGTGGCCATGACAGAGGTCCAAAGGTTAGAGTTAACAGGACTGGTGCACTTGAGGAGGTATCAATGGTGTGGACTCTGTATGTGGTACACATGCAGTCCTTGTTCATTGTCCTATGCTCCTACCAAGGTGACCCTGGAGAACCTGGTGAGCCTGGACCCCTTGGTCCAGTAGAACCACCAGGTGTCATTGGGCCAAAGGGAGATCCAGTGAGTCAACTACATTAAACCGGACACTGTGTATGTCTAAAGTGGCCATGCTAACCAATGTGTACTAGAATGACGCATTGTCTAATACTGCAAATTTTTAAAGCCTGGGTGCTGTTGAAACATAGATTCTGGCTATGTGACAGCCCATGCATGCATAGTTTTCACCACCTTGATGAAATGTGATGTTATCTCCATGCCTATATTATGCATCTAATTGCTACTACAAGGGCAAGGGCAGCCAGGAGAGCCTGGCCTGCCTGGACCTCAGGGGCCTCCGGCCAGGAGAAACTGGATCTTGAGTATATAACACAGTCATCAGTACAGACATTTTTAGCACTCATTTGCACTTGAATCTTTTGCGTATATACCCTTTTGAATACATTAATTCTGATTGATCTGCATGGCTGATTCTGTGGATGTAATGCAAAATGCTATTATATTCTGTACATGTTTTCCAGGGTGACCCAGGTCCACCTGGGCTAGCTCTCTGGACAACGTGGCAAGGTAGGCATAGGGGTAAGTCTGAACTTCCTGGAGATGCAATAGTGGGCATCCTTCAGGAGGGTGAAATATGCAACAAGAAGAATGTGGGGTTACTTCGCTTCAACAGCACAAGCTCAATACAAAAACTGTTGGTTTGTGATGGAGAGAGCTGGAAGGTAAGAGCATAATAAATTATTATTATACAAAAAGGATAAGATACAGGCCTCACATTTATGAAAGGTGTAATAACAATCTATCTCTGTCATCTCTCTTATACAAAGTGCATCAGCATAATGGACTGCATGTCTACGGTAGTTACAACCAGATGGTGAAGAGACTCCCAGAAGTGGAATGAACAGCATTAGCAATTCCTTTAATTCAGTATCTTAATTCATATCCATGGTAATTTTATAAACACATTGAGTGTAGTAGAGATGCATTAAGCAAGGTTTGTGATTGTAGCTTCACTTAGATGTGAATTCAACCTCATGCAGACTATAAATTTTAATTTTTGGCAAATCAATTTTACAGTTCTAATCACTGACATGACTTTGTGTACAAACATTAATTACCATCTCATACAGTAATCAGTTGATCCCCAAGAAAAGCTGTGTAAAGAATGTTTGCAATGTATCCATAATGAAGAATGTAAGAGATAAATTTTTCCATTCTTCACATCCATTGTCTATGTAAGCAAGGTGTAGCTTCTACAGACTGCATGTGAAGGTCATCATGTAAAACCCGCATGAAAAATAAAGTGGTAGACATGACCATGCTTCACATGACCTTCCTCCACTAGAGAACATGCAGTTATGACAGATGCTGCACGATTATACACATTGTTTGCTGTTGTACCACTACGATGAACTCGAATGAAATAGGAAGTAGAAGTAAATAGACGCCATTTCATGACTGCTAATGAATATTGTTATCATTATGCTTCCCGTGGTTGGTTTCATACTCCACTGGCTGCATGACATTGTAGATATATCCTCCATCTACGATCACACAATCGCAAATCGTCTTGCAGTTAACAGGTCTGCCTGAGTGAGTGTCTTCAGTGACTATGCTGCTCGGAAGGACCCTCCTGTGCTTTATTGCTATGCAGCTTTTGTGCTGTCACCGTGCCGCACCAGAGGATCCGGCACCGCCAAGAATACGAGTGCAAGGAGATTTCGTGGACGTTTTAGTCGATATCGGGACTACGGTTCGTCTTGTCTGCGAGAAGGGGATGGGACCGGTGGGCGCCATATTTTACCGCGACGGACAGGTAGTACGGACTCTCAGCGATGGCGACACTGCAAATTCAAAGATCATCTCATCCATGTCACTCACGTATCAAGGCGCGTACAGGTGCCGACCAAATGATGGTCAAGAGAACAGCACAAACGAAATAGCTATTCTCAGTGAGTGCATACGAAGAGTACAGTAAGAGTAGTCTTGGTGTAACCGTGTAGCAGATCTTGCGCGTATGAACGACTTTTAGCTTTCCCCTATTATTTTGTGTTGTCTCGGTGCTTGCCCTTTACAGCTATGTAGCTAAGAGACGGACAGAAAGGCTAGACTAACTACTCTAACATTAACAAACTCGAGCTCATGGTGTTGCTATCAAGAATAAAGTATGTGTTAAAGATGATAGTTTGAGGGGCTTTCTGGTTTTGTAACCATGCATGAGCGTCAAATCACTCTTTCCAGCCAGTTGTTTACTGTCAGTGTGGTCTTATAGTATGTACGAGCTGATATAACTGATGTTGCTGAACAGTGTAGCTAGTGTTCCTAGGTTTAATATGTCTTTTCTTTTAGATTACGTAGTTGAGTATTTTTCTTTGTGGAGCAATATGATAGCTATAGCTATAAGTCTTAGTTCAGTCATTGAGGATTGAAGGCCAATGATCACTTATTCACCTATGTCTCCAAGCTATAAGAGTACTGTGTGTCTCAGGGATGTTCATGTTTGCTGTACTGACCTTCAGTTTCGTATGCTAGATGCCTGCAATTTGTACGTATGTTCGTCATGATTGTATTGGAACAAAATGATGTAAACATCTTGTGCTGCAGCTGTCCAAACTTTGGGTCACTTGTAGCTGTCTCAAGTACAGCTTTTACAAATTCATACTTTGGGTTTCTTATTATATTATGTACTTTTGTACTAGAGCTGCAAGTGACCTACATTTTGAACAGCAATTTGATTCAAACAATCATGATTTTGTGATCAGATAATTTGATCATTACCTGAATGACTATTGATACACAATTTATACAGGCATCAGGTTTGTTCCAGTTCATTAGATGTTCTATATAGCTGTGGAATTACGTATTGGAACTAGCGATTGACAATGATTCTTTTAGCACACAAATCACTAGTACAGGCCAACAGCACAACTACAACATGTGGCACTGTCATACACTATCACCATAACAGCATAAGGTAAGGTAAAGTCACATGACTAATGAATCTAGTTATAACTACACATCAGTTTACACAAATATGTTTGTTCTATGTTGAGGTAAGAGTGCTATAGTCAACATTCCTCTTGCTGCCGGAACATACTTCGACAACCAACGTGCGAATCTTGTTGAAGGTACCTGTTGGCAATCCCATTGTCAACATAATTAGCAGCAATCATTTTGGTTGTGGGACAGTTCCTTATTTTGAGTGTTCTATCATTGACCTTGTCCCGAACAAAGTGATACTTGATAGTGATGTGCTTGGAGTGACCATGGAATTGTGAATTCTTTGTCATGGCAATGGCTGCTTGATTATCGTCGAAGACAACAGTGGGTCCACCAGTGAGATATGTAGTAAGTTGTCTCATCCAAACAGCTTCTTGGGCTGCACTGGCCAATGCGACATACTCAGCCTCTGCCGTTGAGAGCGCAACAGTTGTTTGTTTGTTACTCCTCCAGCTCACAGCGGTACCAGAAGTATCCAGAAGATGACTTCCTGTCGTTAAGACCACCTGCCCAGTCAGCATCTGAAAACCCCACACAGTCATAGTTACCTCGTGGAGTGAACTTCAGGTCGAGATCAGCTGTACCTCTCAGGTATCGCATGATCCACTTGATTGCAGTCCAGTGTCGCGTAGTTGGTTTAGCGGAGAACTTGGCCACATTGCTGACTGCAAACGTGATGTCAGGTCTAGTAGCGACAGACAAGTACAGTTGGCTTCCAACTGCAGATTGATATGTGTGTTAATTAAACAACTCGTCTTATTCTGAGGCTTTCACCAGCTTGTTTCCAGGATCAAGGGATGTGTAGGGCTGGCTTTGGCATGCTCCATTCCAAGCTGCTTCAGAAGAGTCTCAATGTAGGCAGGCTGACCGATCCAAACACTCCTGCTTGCCTCGTCTTGCACAATCTGCATGCCAAGGAAGTGATGGTGTTTCCCCAGATCTTTGATGTCGAATCATGAGGCAAGGTTTCTCTTCACTTGGGCAAGACGTTTGTTGGTTTGTGCAGCAATGATGATGTCATCCACATAGACACCAAGATAGGCTAGCTCCTCCTGAAGACCTGTAGATGCAAGGATCTGTGGTCATCTGAAGGAAACCCATCTTCTTGAGGTGATTATGAAGAGCACTATTTCAGCAATGTGGAGACTGCTGTAGTCCATAGATGCTCTTCTTTAACTTGCACACTAAATGCTCTATGCCAGGAACCTCAAATCCTTCTGGCTGTTTCATGTACACATCCTCCTCAAGCTTGCCATTGAGGAAGGCTGTGGTGACATCTACCTTATGCAGCTGCAGGTCTTGTTGGACAGATGTTGCAATGAGAGTATGGACGGTAAGGTTTCATCATAGTCTGTCTAGAACTTCTGTGAGAAACCTTGGGCAACCAGTCATGCTTTGTACCGGTCAATGTGACCATCAGCATTGGTCTTTGCCTTGAAAACCCATTTGCTCCCCACTGGCTTGCGATCCTGTGGTAGATCAACCAGCTCCCAGACTTCATTCTCTTGCACAGATGACATCTCCTTCTCCATTGCTTTCAGCCAACAGTCCTACTCGGGACTGCTCAAGACTTCTTCCACAGTAGAGGGCTCTGTTTTGCTGAGGTAGATTCTTTCTCCATAGCAGTCAGGAAAGCATCTCTCTCTTCCTGACCAGCGAACATTCGGCAGTTCCTGAGGCGGTGGCACTGGGGATTGATTGGTGATCATAAGTTCAGTAGATGAATCATTCACACCGTGGAGGTCCAGCTCCACGTATATACAGGTCTCCTCCTGTCTCAGTGACGTTATGTTCCATGCCGCACTCATTCTCATTGAAGGACACATCTCGGCTGAAACAGATCCTCTTCTTCTCAGGGTCATAAAGTCTGTATCCCTTTGTCTCCTCACCATAACTCACAAGGATGCACTTCTTTGCCTTGTTGTCGAGCTTTCCATGCTTGTTCTTTTGGGATTTGTACGTAGGCCTTGCATCTGAAGACACGAAGATATGGGACAGAGGTCTTTTCTTCATCCATGCTTCAAAAGGGGTCATACCATCAACTGCCTTCATTGGGCTGCGGTTCCGGAGGTAGACAGCTGTAGATACAGCTTCAGCCCAAAACTCTGAGGTAAGTTGGCATCTGAAAGCATTAATTGATCGCACAGATTCCACCAGGGTCTGGTTCATCCTTTCGGCCACTCCATTCTGTTCAGGGTTCTTTTGTACCGTCAGCTCATGACGCACCCCAGCACATTGGAGAAATTTCTGGAATTCTTCAGATGTTTATTCTCCACCTCGATCGGTTCACAGAACCTTCAACTTGTGCCCACTTTCATTCTCTACAAGTGCTTTCCTTTTCTGAAACTGATCAAAGACCTCACTCTTCCGTTCTAGTACATACACCCATGTGTAGTGCGTGCAGTCGTCAATGAATGTGAGTAAATGCTCACCTCTGCCAAGTGAGGGTGTGGTCATCTTACCACACACATCACTGTGGACAATCTCCAATGGTTTGGTTTACTTGTTGCCCCTCGACTTGAATGGGGTCTGCTTTTGCTTGCCATGCGCACAAGCCTCACAGAAGTCAATATCTTCCGACGAAGTACTGTCCAGCCCATGAACAAGCTTGTCTCGAGATAGCTTTTGCAATCCTTGCCCTGAAAGATGGCCACCACCGATGCAACAGAGTGGTCTGGTCAGAGGACTGCTGTGTGATGGTGACACATTCAGCAGCTCTGCAGTCTAAGTAGTACACACTTCCCCGTTGTTGAGCTCTGGCAATTATGCATCCACTCTTTCGACTATTGTGCAACCATCTTGGTCAAACTTAGTATCTTTTCCTCTTTCGGCTGCCTTCGACGCACTCACAAGATTGTATGAGAATGACAGCACGAACAATACCTCACAAAGGCAGCACTTGCTGGAACTTACATCTGGTAGGTGCATCATTAGAGGTACTGTTCCTTGTGCTGTTGCTTGCAGTGTGTGACCGTCACCAAGTGTTATGTCCGTTTTCCTATCCAACGGATGTAGTTCTGAGAAGAGCTTTTCATTGCGACACATGTGACATGTTGCACCGGAATCCACAATCCAATTTCCCATGGCACCAGCCTGAAGCACATGTTCAACCACAAGTGCGTCACACTCACCCTCAGAGTGTTGTCCCACTGATGCCTTGTTAGCTTCAGGTTGACTACTTCTGCTCCATTTGGCTGCTTCCAGGTTAGCAGGTAGCAAACAACACTGCTTCTTGAGATGCCCCAGTTTTCCACAATGAAAACACTTGGGTGCTACCTTCTTCGAACGAGAGACAGACACAGCCTTGGATGAACTGCTGATTGGGCTTTCCTTCTCTTTCTGTTTTCTCTCTTCATGCAGAAGATGCTCCGTGACCACTTCCATCTTTGGAACTTCGGAGTTGGCTTCCAAGGCAGTAATTAAGACACCATAGGACTCTGGCAAACTTGCCAACAAGTGGACAACCCTGTCCTCTTCTTCAACTGGGCTACCGATGACTGCCAGCTCAGCAAATATCTCAGTCAATTTGTGAATGTGCTCCTGTACCTAATCCCCTTCTCTCAGCTTAAGAGAGTATAGCCTCTTCCACAGCTGTAGCTTGTTGGCCCAGGTTTTCTTCTGGAACTGGTCAGACAGTTTCTTCCAGACAGCAACAGGGTCATCTGGATCACCAAGCAAGTACAACAGTGAAGGCTCAATGGACAGTACGATGAGTGCTACTGCTCGGTCCCTGCGAGCACTGAACTTCGCGAGCTTCTCTTCATCTCCACCCCCAGGGGCTTGTTCAGTGCCATTGACAATTGACCAGAGGCCTTCTTTCATTAGCACCATGCAACATTGCAGCTTCCATGTGGGATAGTTAGATCCTTTGATAGGAACAATCGAAACAGATTTGATAGCTTCTGCCATTCTTTGCAAACTCGAACAACTGCAAAGAACAACTGTCTAAAGCACAAGGGGAATGTGGCTTGGGACCATAACCTATTGGAACTTGAGATTGACAATGATTCTTTTAGCACTCAAATCACTAGTATAGCTAAACAGCACAACTACAACATGTGGCACTGTCATGCACTATCACCATAAAAGGCCTAGGTAAGGTAAAGTCACATGACTAATGAATCTAGTTATCACTACACAGCTGTTTACACAAATATGTTTGTTCTATGTTCAGGTAAGAGTGCTATAGTAAACATTACTTAGTGCTGAAAGCATTCAACAGCTAATGTTTTTATAGGTTTTTATAGCAAGTGTCGCTACATAACACACAGTCTCACGCACCAGACCTCCCCGAGGGTCCGGTGTTATTGCATGCACTGACTTGTGTCCAGTTCGAGATCCTGTACTGACTAATCAGATTCGCCAATTGGTATATGATGTCAGCCTAAATTTAGAGACATTGGTGTTGGCTCACTCAAAACATGTTGTTGGATGTGCTCCTACTTCGCTTGGATACACTCTGAAAGCAGATAAAGAATGAGCAGTACATGCAAAACGATGTGAATGCAGGCAATCTGCACCTCACTCGCCACAATACTGCACTACGGATAACATTTTGTAAGTGTTAACCACAATTATATACACAATGATTACATTCCTGGCCTATGGCACAAGTTGGCTTACACAATACTGCCAAAACCTTGCACAGTGGGTCTTGTGCGTGAGACTACATAAAATTAAACATTTAGATTGCTGCGGAGCTCCGGTATTTATGAAATTTGGTAGCATAATCCCTGGGAGAGCTTAGCACCTGGTATTAAGTGTTATATGCACCACCCATACTTTTGTTCACTACGAATATGGCTAAGATCATGCAAGTTGAAGCTTGGGAGAATAATAACAATGCCAAGGTAGAACAATTTTATTCGACATTGTAGCCAGATGATCTTCGTAAATTGTGTAAGTGGTGGATGCAATTTTAATGGTTAAAATGTGACGTTCCTTGTCATTCTATTAAAATGTTGTTGTCTTTCCTCCAATTGTGATTCAGCAAGTGTCACATTTGCTACAATCTGTTCACAAAGGAGCTTATTAGCACTTGGCTCAGTTCTTTCACCACCAGGACATTTCCCCATCAGAAACAACATAATATTTTTTATGTCATTTTAACCTCAATCCTGAACACAATGAGGACACCCTATATAGGCCTAGGAGAGAGGCTATAATGTAAAGCCAGTGGTTCAAACACACACATTCATATCTGAGGTGTTTGTTTACTTAAGCTTTATGAATTTACTAAGCAACCTCTGATATTTGGGAAGTGTAGGTATGCATGCCCCCCCTCCCTCCCAATCTATAAAGGAGGGGTCTTCATATAATTGTAGTCCACTCTCCAGCCATTGTATGCAACCCTGACAAATGTCTCCACATGCACAGCCAAGATCCTCAAAGAGAGCAGGCAGATTGAATGATCCAACAGATACTTCTTCTGTTCTGCCACCAGGGCAGTTGTGCTAGAAGGCACTTCAGGTAGTGAGAATTCTTCTGTGGCAATCTTTACCCAAGCCATTTCTGCAGTAATTTGGTCTGCTGTGATTTAGCAAGTTAAGTAACATGTACATACAACTGATAATACTGCAGCTTTACAGCTGCCCATTGGCCGTGGTTTGACTGTATTATGAGAGAGTGTGGTAGCACTGTCTACGTTGGGGAGGTACAAGTTGTAGGGGTATACACGTTTGCCAGTCTAGCTACTTATACATAGCTACATTAGCATAAATACAAATCCCAAATGGAGATGGTAACTGCCATACCAAGGCTAGGTATACAGTTAAGCACAGACAATTCTTAGTCTAAGCTAGCCTGAACACATGTGTATATTCCATTGGCAATTCTAACATTCACTGGATTATCTGATTGGTCGGATGCACTCTGTTACTGACAGATTCTATATATCCTACAAATTCTGTTTCTGTTTCTGCCTATCATCACCTGTCGATATTCAGTTGTACAACTTTGCATAATGAAGCCTGAAATGGGCAAAACATTGCAATCATTTGAAAGTTGATCTTAGCTATAGACTACTTAATGATGTGCTAGTTCTTATAGAATAAGAGTGACTTGTAACTTGAACTTAATACTCCCCAACATTGTTTGTAATATGCAAAATGTCCTGGACAGCGACAACATCATCTGAGTATCTTCTTTTCCATATTGCAGCTGTACCTCCAGATAACACTGTACCATTGATTGCGGCAGAAGGGGAGCAATCTACGCTGTCCTGTCCTCTGAAGATAGTTGAGCGTTTTAGCCAGTACTACATGGTAGTTTGGCGTGTGCCAGTGGACAGGACTGTAGCAATAAGTGGCTCAGGAGTAACAGTGCCTTGGGCCCGTCTGAATAGCAATACCTTAGAACTCACTGTTGGCCCATTGAACTCCACATTGCCTCGTGTCTTTGAGTGTGTAGTGTTATCCTTCAGCAGGGGACTGAATTCGCTACCATTTAGCAATGCACCAAAAGGCACTGTGAACATCAGGCTTCTCAGTAAGTTCGGAAGTATGTACGTGACCTTATATAATACATAATAACTTAAAGAACATGTAATATTTGTATAATAATGGTACAAGTATACATGCAGATAAGACTTGTGTTTGCTTTGCATATTTTTGCATGCTCTCGCACAATCCCGTGCAGTTGTGCAATTCATGGCTGGCTCTATATATATTATATATGCTGTACAAAGAAACAATTAACAATGTACAGGATGTGTACATTATATGGACACTACACCAACTGTGCATGTTCTCTTGAAACGTTTTCATAATGCTGGTAATGTTATATATATAATACCTTGCAACTTCAAATTTACCTAATCGCATAGCATAATATTATTAATTATTAGGTGTGTAAAATGTTTCCTCCAAAAACAAGGGCAGATGTGGAGATGGTGTGGTGTGTACCTACAAGGTATATGGCAAAACCACCTGGCTAAAATAATGTAGGAACAAGGAGGAGGGCTGGTCCATGCAAAGAGGGGGGGCAGCCAGTCCATGCAACAAGGAGGAGGGCCGGTCCATACAAAACCCAGGTCATTAACATGTGCTGACTTGGAATACGTTTTCACCATCCCTACATCTGCCAACATTTTCCCATGCTTGTGGTCTTGCTACCGTCCCCTGTTTCTCCACTTGTGCATTATAGTGCAATTGTGAGTGTGCAATAACAAGGACTGCCACAGGAGCCCATTCCAGCCATATATTCCCATGTACATATACCACTTTGTTGCATGCATATATCCATGTACATGACTGAAGTGCTAATGAGGAAAGCCTGAATACTCAGAACTTGCAGTCTGGTGTACACCATGGCGCATGTACAACTGCACTCTGTACGCTGTATAAGCCACTCGCATCCTGGATATAGGGTGTTTGAACTTCACAAATGTTGACAGTGAAGTGTACAATGTTTGTGTTGGTGTACACTGTAAAACAGTGTCGGATTCAGACCGCCATTGGTGGTTTCTCAGGGACTAAAGGTTGTTTGAAACCACTGCTTGTCCCTGAGAACCACCACTGGTGGCTCGAAACCACCACTGTTCTTACAGTGTATAGTGCCAAACAGAGAGGGCCCAAAAGTGGGTGCACCGTTTTTTGGCCATACGTGCAGGTACACACTGCACCATCTCTACATCTGCTCTTGTTTTTGGATACACACCCTTGTTTCTCTACTTTTATGGAATGCAAATTACACATGGGCTGGTTTTCCAAACAACAGTGGCAATAAAGGGATGTTCTCTGAATCTTGGCAGGGTGTGTAGCACAATGTGGGTTGTGTCTGGGTGGGCAGCCTAGGGTATAGGCTGTGGCAGGTGGGTCAAGTATATATTACAATTACCTATGTTTGGATAGGCTGAAAGTTAGCTATATATATAGTTGTGATGCAGGCTAGGGCGGCAAAACAGGGGGGTAGGGGCTATAGCCCCTCCCTCCCCCTCCCCAGAAGAAATACGTGATCTATATAGGAAATATTGTTCATAGTTCCAGCCTGGCTTTGTCACCTAGCAACTTCAATAAACGCAATTTTCTGTCACTGTCAGGAACAATAATACTGGCTTTATGTAGCTAAACCATACAGCTGTACTCACACCACAGGTGGTCTAGATGTATGGCCCCTACATACGAGAGTTGCACCATACATACCTACACCCCTGATGTAAGTTGTAGAGTGAAACTGGAAGTGGCGCGCAGCTAACTAAAGTGCTGGCAGGAAGAAACCGCACAGTAATTGCAAATGGCTGTCAAATGGCACAACCGCAGATGACCTTCAATAACGGCATGCAGACGAACGCCAATCAAAGCTTATGTTGCATTCACCTTAGAACAGTTATCTGACTGCGCTGTGGAAGATTTGAATTAAAACTGGAGGAGGATTAGGTGAATAACCTTGGCTAAAGCTTGTGGAGACAACAACATAAAATGGCGTGTCGAGCGTGGAAGTAAGGTTAGCTCTGTATACTGTACAGCCTCTCTTCCTTGTAAGCGGTTTCTTGTGGCAGTTCTTACTTCTGTTCAGGAGTAGCGCTACATTTCGTTTGTATTACAGCATATAAACAATGACCACCATCCCTACATCGACAGCACAACTGTGCTGTCTGATTTTTAGTCTTAATGAGCAAAATCCATAATTGTTCTTCCATCAAGCATCATACCTGCTTAAAAATAAATAACCGTATACAAATTGAATTGGTGTTTCACTCCCCAACTGCTAATTGTCCACTTGCAAACATGTATTTTGGTGGTGAAATTATATTCTGGAAGATTACTAGATGGTTTTGAGAGCAACCTAAATATGTGTATATAATTATGTGTTCACGTATAATTAATGTTTGCTTGGAGTGTATAATAATTATAGGTCCCCGGGCCACCAATGGAGCTTCAATGGTGGTTATGATATTACTCCAAAATACGCTTTATAGAGAGCTTAGTGTCTCAATGTGTATCCTTTCTGTCTGTATAAAATTGAGTACCAGTTTGAGGTAGTTACAGATTATAAAATACAGGTTAACTGCTTTGTCTTGTGCTGATTGCTATATAAGAGTATGACAACATCTGGAACAAATTGCAGTAGAGATGCATTATTATATAAATAAGTCTAGAAATAATATAAATTTTCTATAAAAATAGTAAGGATGTAGGGTGGCATAAGAAGGACAGAAGCAAGTAAAGGCTGTTGCACAGAAGAGCATTAACCATGGTCCCTAAGTGCAAGAATGTTGCACCGCGGAGTTCCTACATCCTTGACTGTATGGACGATGGTTAATGCTCCACTGACAGAGTGTGTATATAACAGCCTTTACTTGTTTCTGTCCTTTTAAGCCATCCCTACACCCTTACTAATTTTGTAGACAATAAGTATTTTCTTTATTTCTAGCTTCTGTACTGTTTACAGTATGTAGCTAGCTAAGCTGTAGCTACATACTAAAAACCACAACCATAGGACATTGATGCTGTTATTGGACCTTACTTCTGTATCCCTGGGGCAAACATTAAAATAAATAGCTAAGTACCTGGTTTCTGCACTAAGCCACCAAAGAGAATGCAGGACTGGCGCCTGGAAACCAACTGGCTGTAATTAATAATGGCGGGAAATGCACGACCATGCATGTATTTAAAACAGCGTGCCAGCTAACTTCGGCTGAGGCTAGCCACGTGCATACATAACTTCAAATGGCCACACAATGATGCTGTTAAGTAATCAAACTATAATTGTCCAATTACTTTGACTGGGCATGGTAATGCTGTCTATGTACGAATGGTGGTGGTTGTTTGTATGCTGTAATACAAATGAAAATTAGCGCTATTACCTTGTACGGCTAAAAACCAGCAAAAGCTACTTATGGCAAACTGTTGGTTGTATACCATTCAGCACTAACCTTACTTCCAAGTGAAACTACATGCTCCCATCCTAAAACCTCAACTTTCCATGTTTTGTCATCTTCATAATTCTTCATGAAATAATTAGGGCAATTTTCTACAAAATAGCAATGATGTAGGGATGGCATAAGAAGTACAGATACAAGTAATAGTTGTTACACAATCGAACATTAACCATGGGCTCCACATGCAAGAATGTCGCACCTTAGTCCCACATCCTTGAATGTAAGAACCATAGTTAATGCTCTGCAGTGTAACAACTTTTACTTGTACCTATACTTTTTGTGTATTCTTGTGTGTTCTTAGCGTGTTCTTGGGCCTGGATGTCTTCTTTGTTCCCCTTGTGATGTCACAAGACATTCTGGAAGCGGTCTATTTTGTTATGTCACCAATAGAAAAATGTATCCGATTTGGTTACTTGTCGAATTTCTCCCTATTGCATGCATTAGTGGCATATATAACTACCATAACAGTTGTTGGTTGATAGTAAGCTATTATTTGCTGGGAAATTTCTTCCTTGTCAGTGGCCCTTTAATGCAACATGCCTATTGTTTGTGCTTCTTCATAGGGACCATTGCCTTTGCTGTGTGGCATCTTTTACTTGTTTCTGTACTTTTTATGCCATCCCTACATCCTTACCATTTTATGATTTCTAGTTACTATATAATTTATGGATTTGAAGAATGATTTCTTTATAATTTCAATGCAGCCCATCCATATTATTTCTCTTCTGCCACATACGTGAAGTATGAGGAGCAACAGGCACTTACACTTGAGCTGATGGCATTCTCACCTGCTGAAGCAGAGTATTCTCTTTTGGTACAATTGAAGGATGGGTCAGCTACATGTAAGTAAATTTTCAGTAAGCATTAATGTATATCCTTGTAATTGTTTCTAACAAGATATATTGTATACTTCTTGAAATTGAATTAATTTGAAACTTCTGAAAGTAGCTTTTTGACTTGAAGACTTCTGAGCGGCTAGGTAACATCAAACACACTTTCTCTGGTAACTACTTTAGCCAATCAAATCGGGGACAATTGTAGGGGTGCAATCAAATGTTTCAACCCTAACCCAAGGGTCCTCATCAGTGAATGGAATTACAAAACAAGGCAGGGCAATTTATATCTGTGGGCGGGAAGAAAGTGACAGATAGGGGCAAAAGGTAAGGGCAGGACATGTGATAACTGGTGGGTGTGGGAATGAAAGTGGCTCTTGTCTTGTATATCAGACAGCACGGTAGTGCTGTCTATGTAGGGATGGCAGTGGTTGTTTGTATACTGTAATACAAACGAAAAGTCCCGCTACTCCTGAACAAGACCGAAAACCGACAAACGAAGCTTACCATGATGAAGCGGGGACTGAACGGTGCACATAACTAACCTTACTTCACAGCGAAGGTGCGCCTACGCGTAGATAGCGCCCTCGACATTTCCTACGTTTTGTCTTCTTCTCCTCCTCCTCCTCCTCCTCCTCCTCCTCGAACCGGAGGGGCCAGGAAAATATTTCTTGCACCATATTGCACCATTTTTGGCTGGCTGCATTCCTTTATAGGTTAGAAGGCGGCGCGAGTTAGTGCGAAAGACAGCGCTTGCCACGACTCCTGCCGTGTTGTTTGGCCAAGCGGGACGGACGCCATTTTCAAATTACGTAATTAAACCGGCTGAAACCGGAGTGACTGGTACCATTGTTAGCAGTTGCAGCAGTTAGCTTGTGCGCTGTTTGAAGGACTTTCGCGGTCGTGCGTGCATTTCCCCGCCACGGTTGGCTTCCGGTCGCCGTTTCTCGCTGGGTTACCGCGGAACCTAGGTGCTAGCCCACACCTTGAGCTCCAGGATTACAGAAATGAGGTATAATGCCTGCACCAATGCCCTATGGTTG
Source organism: Ianthella basta (assembly GCA_964019415.1). Classification (NCBI taxonomy): domain Eukaryota; kingdom Metazoa; phylum Porifera; class Demospongiae; order Verongiida; family Ianthellidae; genus Ianthella; species Ianthella basta. Next base: position 9,843,173 of record OZ025871.1, on the reverse strand, counting down.
GGACTAAGTGTGTTGCTTCAGCTCAGCTGCCCACTATAAAAAGTACAGCAACTAGAAATAATAAAAATTTTCTACAAAAATTGTAAGGATGTAGGGATGGCATAAAAAGAACAGAAACAAGTAAAAGTTGTTACACAGTGGAGCATTAACCATCGTCCCTACATTCAAGGATGTAGGACTATAAGGTGCAAAATTCTTGCATGTAGGGACCATGGTTAATGCTCCACTGTGTAATAACTTTTACTTGTTTCTGTTCTTTTTATGCCATCCCTACATCCTTACAATTTTTATTATTTCTAGTCTGATACTTTTGACATTAATTGCTACACACCACAAGGGCATGTCTCACTGCATCATTTTTGAATTTGTTGTGCAGGTATCAGTATCTATGCTGGATAGTCCCAGTACATTGTTTTAGCTTTTCAATATCCTATGGACCTTGGATACCAAAATAGTAATACTTGCTATTTTGGTATCCAAAATTCCAAAGCATCTGTTCACTATTGCGCCATCGTTGTGATCTACCAACTACAAAGCAGACCCTCATGGGTGACTGCGTTGCATAATGCCAATCTCAAACGCTTCACAATTACTTTGGCCTGGCATCCACTATTATGGTGCCTTTTATAAATCATATGAAGTCATGCACTGTACGTTCAGTACTTATCTGCGAATTATATAAAGAATGCTTTCTACTGAAATTCTGAAATAGTCCATAAGAGGCTCTACCCAAGCATGCACAATTCAGGTCAATACTGTACTACATTAAGAGCATTCCACATCTTATAAATACCATTTTAGGTACCACAAAATTTGCAGCCATAAGGTAACTAGAGGATAAAAAGAATAGTATTAATTCTAACCAATTTGGTTTTTAAAAAAATTTTGAATCATTGCAACCAAGTGAGAAACTCTAGGTGACCCTTCAAATAAATGGCTGATAAAAGTGCCAAGTTCAATGAACATCTATGGAATGACGACTAAGTGAATATGTACTAAACATTTGTATCATAACCCACAACAGTATTTGTTCAGGCATTTGATGATCACCATCAATTGTATTAATTTTATATGACACTGTATATAATAGTTGGAAGTGACTATACCACACTTTCTGGAAACGAAAACATCACAGCAGTGTTTCACAAAGGATCAAATACTGCAATAATGGAGATTCTAATTCATCCTGACCTGTTGGATGAAGATGAGGAGAGCTTCTCTGCCACGGTACAGTCAGAATCTGATGACACAAACATATCGACTACTGTTGTCATTCAGGACACAGCTGTAGTACTGTGCGCCTTCAGTAAGTCAGACTATCTAGTCTATGAGTCAGTTGGGAGTGTCAGTCTGACTCTCAACTCCAGCAGGGCCATTCCAAATTCAAACTATTCAAACTATACAGTACATGTGAATACTGTATTTGGCAGTGGAAATGCATCAGGTGAGTATGTGTTTTGCTGCAGAAGTCATGAAGGATGGATACACAACTTCACTTTTGTCATGTCTTAGTGTCTGATGCTGCCATTTGATACTCATGTATCCCTTTGCAGCTGGATTTGACTTTAAAGCAGGTTCCTATGTTGGGATCTTCCCAGCCGATCAGACATCTGCAGTGGTAGAAATCCCTATCATTGAAGATCTGAACTCAAATGAAGGCACAGAGCACTTCATTGTGCAGCTATCACCTCCTTCCGACATATATGATGATGTTGTAATTAGTTTGGGAAGTATCCGGGAGGCAAATGTTTACATTCAGGATGAGATTATTGTTTCTTTGGAAGAAGAATATGTTCAAGTGAGGGAAGGAGAACATCTCACTTTGACTGTCACTGCAAGTACTGCCAGTGATGAGGAATTCATCATTACTATGAATATTACTAACAGCACTGCTCATTGTAAGCTAATGCACTGAAGTATATATATACATATAATTATGCATAAAGCCAAATATAATCTATTACTTGTTTATCATCCCTGTCTGTCCCATCTGTATACTAGCCACCTGAATTGTATTTATAGCCCTAACCATAAATGGATAAGGTCTTCTTAAGATAGTAGGTACGGCTAAAGTGACCAAATCAGTTGGCCTTCATTTGTGCATGGTTGAAATATCTTCATCATCAGAAGTCTTAACTGAAAGTTCCAAGTCTGTACTTTCACACTGTCACAAGTTATGAAAGAATGAAAATTCGGGGATTTGTGGCAAACTCTAAGTGTTAATGGTCTGAATTGTAATTGCTGACTGCTGGCAGCTGGGATGTTTATACATAGGATAGGGAAGATGACAGGTGTGAAATGAGGTGTGAAACCACAACTATTTGGCCTTCCAAATCAATGGCGAGGGAAGTATAGCAGACTTCGGCCTCTTGTGGGCGATCGTTCCACTTGCAAAGCTTCAAAGTTAGGTAGCGAGTACGAAATGTTTCAATGGCACTTACTCTGGCATACCACTGTGCGTGCTAAAAATGTTGCAGAGCTATCTAGTCTGAAGCGTTACAACCGATCCAAACGCGGTTTGCTTCATTGTGTAGAGCATTATGTTTCCTATGGCAGCGATTACGGAAAATCGTTTCTGTGATCGAGTTATCGCAACTTTCGTAAGTTAAAAAGGGATAGAGAATAACTCCACAACGAGATGGAACTAGTAAATTGCTGCCATGGGTTTGTGCACTCATGTCTATAGATTGTATATCCCAGGTTTGGTCCATCTCAGCCTTTGGGGGTAGAAGAAGATCGAATTTCCCTGGAGTTGCTTGACTTCAATCAAGGTGATAATTTTTCACTTTCACTTAGATTATCTCATTAAGGGAATCATCGATCAATTAACAAGTGGCATCAAATTATGGAACATTTACCTGTTTATCACATTTGTAACAATCATCATTGGTGGATTTATGGTTTGAGAGTTGCATAGGCAAAAGTAATGTACCCTAAAGAAAGCTTTTAGCTGTACCTACTATCTTAATATAATAATATATATGTACCTGAAAAGTGAGAAGTCTTAACTGGCACCACAGCTGCAGGTGGCCCTGACCACATGTGATACCACAGGTCACCTTGACCACATGTTGCCCCTGCCTGGCCACACCATCGATGTTACTCTAACCAAGCAACCATCCCCTCTGTGTACCAGCCACCTGTAACGTTTGTACCTGGTTACACATGACGTACACTAACCAATATAAAAATGGACTTACAATTGGACCTCCCTCCCATATCTGATTATCACTGCCAGACAGTAAACAAGTATAATTTTACTTAGCCTAATGATCATTACACTATGGAAGACTTGATTCACTATTTACAATTAATGCTAAACCGTCTCCCTATAGGTATGGATGACATACAATGTGGCATTTATTTGGTTAATTTCACAAGTGGATCAGTTGCTGCAAGTGTGAATATTCCACTGGTGAATGATGATGTTCCAGAGTGTGACGAAACATTCACAGCATCTATCGCAGTTCCTGGAGAAGGATTCAGACTAGGTTCACACCATTTTGCTTCTATCACAATTGAAGATGAAGGTATAGTGATATATGATTCCAATATGATTCCATTATTTGTTAACACATATGCATGCATTACATATATGGGACAATTTCAAAAATTGGCATTGAAGCTACAGGTATGCCTTGTATTTGAGCACATTGCAGTTGAACCCACAAGCCTACATTAAAATTTTAAAACACTCAAATTGTGTTGGTGTTTACTTGCATTGAAATGTCTGGCATATAATATACATCACTTGCATGACTGTACATTAATTAGATGTACAAGAAGAGTTCTGCTTTGGTGAAGAGGATGATGAAGCAACAGTTGCAGTTGCAAGCTTTTTAGATGTGATTGTGAATATAACCCGGAGCAGTCCTGCTTGTGATGCAGCTTCTATTACTCTGAACCTTGTATTCAATAACAGTGAAACACTTGTGTGTAAGTAACTATGATTATCAGTTCAAGTATAAATAATAATAATATAATTATAATTCATATGTACAGGTAAAGGTAGTTCAAATTTGTTTTGTCTATTGTCTATATACAGCCTTAAACTCAAGCTGCCAATTTCAATCAATGCAAACAGTAAAACAATGTGTCATTGACATTGGACGTAAAAATATGGACTTGCCAACCAGTATAGTCCCAGGAATGGTAACACTCAGTCAGGAAGAATTGGACAACTCTTCCTGCACCCAAATGAAAGATGTTACAATCTTCAGTGGTGAGGGCAGTATAATGTTTGCTCAGTCTATAAAGGCAATGCATAGCTGCACTATTTTAACTTTGACATACAGTTGATTAGTATTTTCCATTTGCTGCTAACTATTTTAGCACGCATGTTTTGTTTGTTATTATAGTCGTTGCACTGTTTAATGCAATGGTAACTGCATCCTCCTTGAATTAATGCAGTCCCTGAATACTACTGGAAGACAACAGAAATTATTGTTAACGTAAATGGGCAGGAATCATCAGTGCAACTGGAAGTGTCTATCATGCGAAGCAGTCTGACAGATTCCACGTTTTGCAAAGGGGAATGTCCTTGTGCAAATTTCAAACTTCTCAATGACAGTAAGTTGAAATGGATATATGCTCTAGTATTGTCTATTCCATGAAGCAACTATATGTAATATTGATACTGTTACCAAGGAAACCATTCCAATTAGGAGTTATATAATGATAGGCTTGAGAAAACATGGTTTCCTTGGTAATGGTATATATAAACATATGTTACATGACTTTATATGCAATATTATTGTAACAGTGCTGAGCGTGGCTTCTCGTCATGTGACTGTCACTTACGTGTTGATTCTATGTCATGCTATGAATGTATTTTGTGTAGCGCAGGCCGTGAACACCGCTTTGTCTTTCTTTGTTATGTTGTCTTGTATCCTATATAAGTGCCTGTACACAGTTTGTGATTGCCTTAGTGCTCAGTGCAGTTGCCCAGGTACCCGCGACCGTTGCATGCACGCTCCCTCACAGCGATCCCGGGCCGTCGATCATCGGCCCACGATTACATTATGATGCATCATAATTATAATGATTTGATGGATGTTCTTGAAAGTTCAGACAGTTGCATAGCACGGCGTGGTCTTTGAGCACTCATATAGGAAGCCATTTCACACCCATTTCACAACCAAATCTTAGATGTGACTTTTGATGTTTGCATAATGCATGTAGCTATATCATATTTTCTATGTTTCTGCATATTTGTACGTCATTATAGGTTTCCAACTTGCACAAGATCATTGCTGTTTCTTTCTGACGAATGATACTGAAGTCACTTGTACCATAAGTGTCACTGGTCTGCCATCTTTCAAGGCTGGAGAACAGAGCTTACTAGTAGTAGAGATGTCACCTTCAAATTACAACTGGGTGTCCAACCGGAATCAGTTGATGGTGTTTGTGGAAAACATTGCGACAGGTATATTGAATGTTTGCAAGGTCTGGCATTCAGTGACTGTATGTATAAGAATCTTGCTACAGTTTAGAAAATGGATCATGCATACATTTTGTACTTTGAAACCAATACCTGCAGAGATCATCTTACCGCCTAGTGCAATGGCACCAACCAACAGTGCTACCATCGTGGCAGTTGTGGTTGCTGTGTTTCTGTCTGTTGGGGGAGCTTGTGTGCCTATTGCAGTCTGCATCTGGTGCAGAACCAGAAAATGCAGAAGACAGAAGACAGAGAGGTAGTGCACTTGTACATTGGGTATATATATTGTACTAGTAGCATTCATGAGGAGATCAGCACACCGTGCAGCATTCAACAGTTTCATTTATAAGGAGGTCCTCGATCAGCTCACTTCTGTGTATGGGGGACATACTGTCAGAGTTTTGAGTATACTACTCCAGTGATCATAACTGCATGATGCATTTTCGATGCATTCCTTTTGGATCCACTCTAGTTAGCTCGCTAATACTTGAAGGGCATATAATTATACTGACCTGCAGTATAATGATATAACCATATGCATAGAGTTACCATTCTACTGTCTGTTTTATGTAAATTATTGAATACTGCAGGATGGTTCCATCAGCACAGTACCATGCTAGTGTACAGAAAAATAACGAGGTATGATATTATTGAATTGATGGAAAATAAGATTCATCAGTTCTATCATTTGCGTGTAGTTTTGTGCATTACAATTTTATCAAAGAAGATAAACTGCCAGAGTACCATAATAATTATTGTTATGCATGATGAATTCAATGATATGTAAGCACATTCATAAAATTACTCATACACGTTCACATGGCCATTCACAATTTGAACACAGGCAGTGCACTTCTTATCTGATGCCAATGGAGATGCTTGGGAGCTTTCCAGAAGTGTGATTACAGTTGGAGACAAATTAGGTCAAGGCAACTATGGAGCTGTGTTCAAAGGAAAGCTATCAGTGACAGCCATGTCACCCAGGATCTATGCACACAAGCAAGAAATGGAGTTTGAGGGGAAGTCGCACCTGACTGTTGCAGTGAAAATGCTTCGAAGTGAGTGCTGAGATTAACTTGCTCAGGAACACATTAAATTTTTGAATGTCATAATGCGTTGCCTGTCATTTCTGTTGCAGGTTTCAGCAGTGATGACAATGAGAGAAAACTATTTATGGATGAGATCGATTTGATGAAGATAGTTTCGGACGGCAATAATCCTCATGTTCTGAAGATGATCGGTTGTGTCACCACCACCCTTCCAGTGATGCTCATCATGCAGTTTGTTCCTCATGGGAGCCTGAAAGACTATCTCAGAGCAAAGAAGGTAACTGCTGAACTAAGGGATACTGAAACTTAATTTTGTCTGTTTCCTGAGTAGTGATGGGTTGATCAGTGGCTTATCTCAGCAATTATAGTAATATACCATTTTAACAATTTTATCCAATGCATAAATTTTATACAACACATTTATACAATGTATACAACACAAAAGTTTCAGGCAAATGCATTCCATTACTTACATGACATGCACTCAAAGCATTGCATTTTACTGAGGATTATGTTGCAATTCAAAGAATGTTCAACAACTATACTGCTACAGATGTAGACTCTGCTTCCTTCCACCCATTAGACGCAAGTACCTGACATTAGTCAGTACCTCAAGAGCTTAACTTGCTTTGGCTGGCAAATTGCTAGTGGAATGGTGAGGTATTATTTTGTTAGATAAACAATGGGTCCTCATTTGAGTGGGGCAGACGTAAAGTTGATCATGGTTTTACTATTTGTGGAACATTGGATTTCATATGTCCACCAATGTTCAGGAGTACCTGCTATCTAAAGGAGTGATCCATCGTGACCTTGCCTGCCGCAACATCTTAGTAGGGGACAATGAACTGCTTAAGATAAGTGATTTTGGACTGGCAAAAGAGACCTTGGAGTACACTTCAACTGGAAGGACTAGACTTCCAATTCGCTGGATGCCACCGGAAACATTCCTCAAGGGAGAATTCAGTGAAAAATCAGATGTGTGAGTCTTAATTCAAGTAATATACAAACTTCAATCATGTATTTCCAAGGTTTACCTATGCATAACACATTTCTGTTATATATTGGCCATGCAGGTGGGCTTATGGCGTCTGCTTGTGGGAGATCTTCAGTCTAGGTTAGTCTATGGAAGTATGCATATGAATGAATCCACTTGTTGCATTTTAGAAATAATGTGTATACTTATACATGTTCCGGCTCAGTGTTATTGTATATACTCTATTATAATAATTATCATTGAATCACCTCTAATGTGCACATGACAGGTGATATGCCATACACTGAATTTGGCAACACAGTTATCCTCTCCAGGGTGATGACAGGCTACAGACTGGAGTCTCCTAAAGGGTGCCCGGAACAAATGTAAGCTAATGGTAATGATATGTGCGTACATACATGAAGTGCACTGTGTTGTTGTACATATTAACCCTCTGTATTGTGGGCGGTGGGTGTCCTATAGGTGCACTGTTAGACCATATATCACTGATCTGCATGCTATACACCATGTTATATGCAGAATTTAGCCAGCATACTTTTATAGATTCTGTACAATTATTTGCATAAACACACTTATCTGTAATGTAGCTATTCCATAATGAGAAAGTGCTGGAGTGATGACAAGGAGTCAAGGCCCACCTTCCAGGTGCTGAAGAAAGAGTTTGATGATCTAATTTCACATGCAAAAGGGTACAAGTATATGCCCTTGCATGGTTTGGCGACCAAGGCAGTCCCTGATCCAGCTGAGGAAAGTGTGGAGAGACCTCCTCACATTCACCCCACAGCATTCAGTGACTGTCAGCATCAAGCAAGTACAGGAGTTGCCACTGAAGGGAATGATGCTTGAACTACAACTAGCTAACAGCTATAATTGCAGCTAATGATCATATCGCAAATTTTCACTTTCTATTATTCACTGTTCTATTCTTTGCTTAATAATTTACCATATATTATTCACTAACTAAGCCTGTACTTCCCAATATTCAGCACAAATAGAAAATTGCATGAAATCTAGCCATGCATTTGCAAATTCCAAACAAGGAAATTAAACTCACTTTGTACATGTGCAAACTTTGCTGCCAGGCCTGGGCAGCTAAGAGGCAACACAGCTCTCCATTGCTGGCAGCATCCAGTGTTTGTATTGCATCCTATTATTAGACAATACGTATTTATTTAGAATTATTTATAATGGTTGACAAAATGATTATATTATACGTTGTCTAGCAAGAATATGGTATGCTTTTAGTATAGACACCAAGCTATGAACATAAATTATACCACAGTACACCAGAACCATACATGCTGTGCTTTTATAAAGAGCTAACTTTGGCACATCTGCTATGGTTAACATTAGTAACACGAATACTGCACATCATATATTCTATCCAGAATTCCTCTATATGTAGCCCTAAATAATGCACACACAAGACCAATACGTATCACTACTAGGTGTTCATGTGTAGTGCTGTATTGTGGCTACAAGTACATGTATTGTATACTATATAGGTTGGAGGACATTGAAGACATATTGAATGGATAATGTATGAAGTTGAAACTACAAGCAGCCAAATCAAAAACTATTCAATCAATACAGGTTATGATTCGTTATCAGTTTCATGGTAGAACATCATCTGGTGGATTACTTTATCCTACGAAAATGACCTCCTGTAAACAATGGTAGCACATGTATATGCTGTTGATTAAAGGTCACACTATTCATGTGGGGGGTGGGGGGAGTAGGGGCTGAACACATGCAGAAGAAAAACAAGCAACAGCTATCCCACGCTCAACACAGAGGAATATATAACCTTGGCATATACAACAGCTTCAGTTGATTACATTGAGTAAGTAAGTTACTTGTGGAATATTTTCTTGCTCATTAGCATTAAATGCATGCCTGATGGTGGGGCACTCTGTCTGTGTGGTGGTGGGAGAAATCAAGAGAATATTTCAGTGACATTGTTAGGCATAGTATGTTAACAGTAGAAGGGGATCCTTCAGAGTTGGAAAACAAAGAGCAGAAGGAGCTGTCTCTTTGAACATGTTGTGGTATAATTATAATTTCTTATGTCATCATAGCCACAGAGTTTCTAGGGAGAACACTTGATGGAGCATTCTCAAGTCCATCGCAGGATATCAGGTTACCTTCTGCCCTGGATAGTTCTGTGCTGCCTTGTGACAGTAGTCAGAAGTGACAGGTGGGTTGACACCAAGGAAGAGGACGGTCCTCAATGCATACACCACACACCAGTAGGTGCACTGATGGCACAGCCACCTCCTAGCAGGTCATGCAGGTCACTGAAGTATGATATATGGAGCCAAGCACAGTCATTGAGCATATATGCATGCCACATTTCATGGCCTTACTTATTAATATTGTTATGATAGTTATAACTTTTGTTTGAAATGATTGACAAACAAATTGTCCACCATCAGGACAGAACTTGTAAGTCAAATTAGTGTCACTGGGTCCTTTCTTCTGTAGTTCTTGCGACAAAACAGGTTCTATGACTGTGACATATCAGTCAAGTCACTATGTTGTTCAATACTATACTGAACAGACCGGAACCAGCTGTGGTCGCTGGTTTCGGACATGTCGACGAACAAGGAATATTACTAAGTAAGTAAGGAGATTAAGTAAGTAAGTAAGGAAAATATATATATGTGTTCAATTTCTTGTATGGAGTGTGATCATATTCACAAATTGCAGAACATTTAGAAGCAAGTGGTCTGGGGGAGTGCAGAGTGCATGCAACATCTCACAGTGACTATAATAATGAAATTCGGTATGCATTTTAATTATATCATGCATCAAAATGGCTCTAGGCTGCTTGACCATGGAAAATTATTCAGCAGCTCGTACGAGAATGGTAGTTTACAGTTTGGAATGTTTGCTGGTATTCAGCTGTGTGCAATGCATCTTGTGCCAATGGAAGAATATGTGCATCCCCCAACACATGCTCCTGTGAACCAGGATGGACAGGGGCCACCTGTAATCAGCATGAGTTGTTATTTAAATTGAGATGTTGCTATCATTTGTTAGGCTGCTTTGCTATAGGTTCATTCTTTCGTAACAATATTTTTGTTTTGTGGTACGTATCTTTCTATTAGGACTAAATCAGCTGTTAGGTACTACACTAGCTATTGGACAGTATGCTGCACTGGATACCAGACACTGGGGCAAGAGTGTGTTCGTGAGTTTATATCTTCAGCATATCCCAGTTGCTAATTCACTATGACACAAAATTTAATTCCACTGATACTCGCATGCATGCATGCATGCCGAAAAACTCCTATTAATATTATATATAATTAGTACTCATCGTTGTGATAGAAACTGACTATACATAAGTTCCTGCATACATATACAGGTCCAAATCACTCATCCCAATAGCTTATTATAATTATGAACATTCAAGCAGATGCCTTTGCTGCATTACAGTTAGCTAGGCCTGCTAAGCAATCTACTCACATTTGACAACTCAGCCATTATTCAGCAGTGGAGACAACTTACACAACATTTTGGAAGAGAGGTCAATATACATAGTTTTGCATATTCAATATGCATTTTAATTATATCATGCATCAAAATGGCTCTAGCTGCTTGACCATAGAAAAATATTCAGCAGCTCGTATGAGAATGGTAGTTTACAGTTTGGAATGTTTGCTGGTATTCAGCTGTGTGCAGTCCATCTTGTGCCAATGGAGGAACTTGTGTGTCCCCCAACACATGCTCCTGTGAACCAGGATGGACAGGGCCCACCTGTAATCAAAGTGAGTTGCTATTAAACTCTGGGCATAAGCATGTCAGTAAGTGCTTAGCTATATGTAACATGTAGGCAATGCGCTGTGGATGATTTTTATCAGTATTATGCATGAGGCAGTAGGTGCCTGCCGTAGTTTGCCTGGAGTTTCTTTGTGTCGGCTTTATAAGATATGGATTACCTGATACTGTGTAAGATCTACTTCTTTTTCCTTATAAGATAAATGTTTCATGAAAGGATATTTAGAAGGGCATACAAAATTTGTATCTTCATTATATAGCTACCTATAATAGTATAGTAAGATTTGCAATGCATTTATAATATTGAATGTGTAAAGCACGAAATGTTCATGACAATAAATTTGATGAATACCAACAGCCTCTTGAAATTATGGGGGTGGTACTAAATTGTATATTGTTAACACATATACATTGTCACAATTGTAAATGCACGCCGTGCACTGAATGTGTACTGTGCACATCAGACTGTCTTTCTGTATCTCTCCATGTATACTATTGTATGAGAGGATGGTGATCATTACCAATGCTTGCTATTATTGCCTTGCACAACATAAAGCTGTAATCCATACAACATTAACCTGATGTAAACTTCTGTAAGACTTTTACATTGATTATTATGACAGATGTACGTGATGAATTCTGTTTTGGTGAGGAAAGGGCTAAAGTGCCCATTGAAAGCTTTAAAGCTCTGTTTGTGAATGTTACTCGGAACAGTCCAGCCTGTTGTGTAGCATCTGTTTCTCTCAGTCTGTCATTTGAAAACAATGGAATAGCTGTGTGTAAGTTAATTCATCAGATTTATCATTTCAGAGAATTCAAACAGTTTGGTCTCTATCTACAGACTTGAAGACGAGCTGCCAATTTCATCCATGGCAATTATTTACAAACTGTGTCATTGACATTGAAGGTGAAAATATGGACATGCCAAACTGTACAGTTCCTGGTTTGGTAACAATCAACCAGGAACTAGTGAGCAATACCTCTTGCAACCAAACAAAGGAGTTTATTATATTCAATGGTGAGGGCTTGCATTGAAATGTTTGCGGTCTTAGTAACAAAGTCATGCCTTTTAATATTGATACGTTGGTGGTACTATTTCAATGATATTATTTCTGCAGAACTTTAATGTGCATGTTTCATATTTCTCGCTACAACAGTATACTATTTGAACCAATTGGCACATTCCCCACTTCAATCATCAATGCAGTTCCTGAATACTCCTGGAAGACAGCAGACACTTCAGTTAATGTCAGTGAGGAGGACACAGCGATGCAACTAGAAGTTCCCATCATTCGAAGTAGTCTCATTGACCCTAAGTTCTGCAATGGGGTTTGCCCTTGTGTGAAATTTAGACTTCTCAATGAGAGCATCGGCAGTAAGTAGAGATGAGTCTGCACTATCTACAAAATCACTGAGGCAGCTATCTGAACTCAGAATACTGTCATGTTACAATTATGGTTAAAATGTTAGACAGATGTATTGTGCAGTCCTTGAATACATGCTATAGTGTTTATAAGTATACATGATTCGATTCATTTGCAATAGCCACTGCATACGGTTATCAGAAATGGCACAAAGTACCTACTCAAAACAGGGTATGAAATTGTAATAGAAGTCTTTGTTAGTGGTTTGCAATCTTTATTTTGCTTGCACAACAATTTTCCAGCCATTTCTTCATTCTTATTTGTACAGCTCAATAGTGTTTTTAAGTTTGCACTTCAGACTTGTGTTGAATGAATAATTCTTGGTGATTCTCATTAAACTACTCTTTGCACCAACAAAATGCTATTATAGGTTTCAAACTAACAGAAAACCCTTGCTGCTTCTTTGACATGAATAATACTGAAATCTGGTGTACAGTGAATGTCACTGATCTGCCACCTTCCATTGTGGGCGAAAAGAGCTTACTGGTACTGGAGTTGGTTCCTACAGATTACAACTTTGTATCCAACTGGAGTCAGCTATTGGTGTTTGTAGAACGCATTGGGGCAGGTAATTAGTATGCGAGTTGCTTACATAGTCTGATATATATGATAATTATAATTTTATGTAGATTATTATACTACATCAATGGTAATCACTGCATGCAAGGTTATTTTGCCAACCTAGCTATCAACTACACCAGTAAATTGCTCATGCATATATAATTTTGTATACAATGTTGAAATTTGGCTTGTAAGACAGTATTCTTAAACCCATACATGTGCAGTGAGATTCCCGCCAAGTACTGTGGAAACACCAACTGACATTACTACCGTTCCCGGTACCATCATTCTGGTTCTGGCTATTCTACTACTGTTTGCTGGTGGAGCTTGTGTGCCTATCGCGGCTTGCATCTGGTTCAGATTCAGAAAAGCTCAAAAGAAGAAGACAGAGAGGTATTTTAGAAATGTACCCTGGGTATACAGTATAGTATTGATATATAAAAGAACATTGACTGACATAGATTTAGCACAACAATACAGCCACACTTTGAATCTGCTGTACGTACAAGATGGACCATGTTTTGTCAGTCACAGTTAATGTGTAATGCACTTTAATTCGCTCTAGCAAGTTGTTTGTGTTTTCTAATGCAGGATGACTCCATTAGCACAGTACCCTACGGATGTACATGTACAAGAATATGATGAGGTAATTTTAATATCTTTCGCAAGTCATGCATATTACATAAACATTATCCTCTAATAAACATGTGCATTCAGTTTTTGTGCATTTTAATACAGGCAATTTGTATGCTATAATTGTATAAGCATACACATGCACTGTGTTTGTTCATACGCTTGAACACAGTTAGTCCCTGAAGCGCATGGAGATGCTTGGGAGCTCTCCAGAAATGAGATTGAAATTGGAGATCAATTAGGTCAAGGGAACTATGGTGATGTGTTCAAAGGACAGCTAGCAGTGACAGCCATGTCACCCAGGATTTATGCACACAAGCAAGAAATGGAGTTTGAGGGGAAGTCACACCTGACTGTTGCAGTGAAAATGCTTCAACGTGAGTAAGGTGAAATATACCAGTGTAGCTATGTAGGAACACATGCAAAACTACACAGGAACTATACACATTATACTGGCTTTGCTGTGCCTATCATACTGTCGTATACATGCAGGTTTCAGCAGTGATGACAGTGAGAGAAAACTGTTCATGGATGAGATTAACGTGATGAAGAGAGTTTCTGTTGACAACAACCCTCATGTCTTGAAGATGATTGGCTGTGTCACCACCACCCTCCCAGTGATGCTAGTTATGCAGTATGTTCCCCATGGGAGCCTAAAGGACTACCTCAGAGCAAAGAAGGTATATACATAGTATTTAGGTACTTGTAAGCATCTCAATTAAATGGTAGTGTCCTACCACTCATTTTATAGACACAAGCACCTGACATTGATCAACATCTCAAGAGCTTCATTTGCTTTGGATGGCAGATTGCTAGTGGAATGGTGAGAGTGTTACATTAGAATCTAGCATAAATGTACTACTACTGTATACACACTGTGCATGTTCATTGAACATTGCAATGTGTATAGGAGTATCTGCAATCAAAAGGAGTCATCCATCGTGACCTTGCCTGCCGCAACATCTTAGTAGGGGACAATGAGCTACTGAAGATAAGTGATTTTGGACTGGCAAAGGAGACCTTGGAGTACACTTCGACTGGAAGGACTAGACTTCCAATTCGCTGGATGCCACCCGAAACATTCCTCAGTGGAGTTTTTAGTGAGAAGTCAGATGTGTGAGTCAAGATCAGTAGAATTGAATTCATAATAATATAATTGTACAATGTGTTGTCTCTGCAAACATTTTAACACTAGGTATTGCATACTTCATAGTTTCTTTTGCCTGTGTATGTAGGTGGGCATATGGTGTTTGCTTGTGGGAGATTTTCAGTATTGGTAAGTCTTTGTTTATAGTCACCAGTGTTGTCATTCAAGAAGACAAATTCGTGTTCCATATATATAACCGCAGAGAGACAGTTTAGTTTGTGGTCTGTTAATTCCATAATTTTATTATTTACAATATATATTATATCATGTACTTTCCAACTGTATAATTAACAGGTGATATGCCATATATGGGATTCAGCAACACAGTTATCCTCTCCAGGGTGATGGCGGGCTACAGACTGGAGTCTCCAAAAGGGTGCCCGGAACAAATGTAAGCAATTGTAATGGATATAATTATATACATGCAGCTTGAATCCACTGTGGTGTTTAACCTCTACACTAATTGTAGTAAAATTATTGCATAATCATGTTGGTAGACCATACAATGTTACCCTGACCAGAATGTGTTAGGAGAATATCATTATGCTTGTGTTCTATATATATAATACCTTAGCTATTCCATAATGAGAGAGTGCTGGAAAAATGACAAAGAGTCAAGGCCCTCCTTCCAGGAGTTGAAAGAAGAGTTTGATGATCTCATATCACATGCAAAAGGGTACAAGTATATGCCTTTGAGCAGTTTGGAAGCTGAAGCATGCCTTGATCCAGCTGAAGAGCTGGTGATTGTGGAGACACCTCCTCATGATCAACTCACTGCATGCAGTGATTTGCAAGCAACAAGCAAATCTAGAAGTTGCCACTAATACTGAAAGCACCCACTGACTAAAATTAATAGTTCCAACTTGGCATAATTATTATTCACATTTAAAATGTTATTTCATTCATGATTATAGTGAAGTATGGCTGTGCTTCGAAATTGTATAATATTCACAATCACTTCTGATCTCCACCTTATAGCTTTAGCTTTGATTCATAGTGTGCAATGCTTGATAAGTTTTGATCAGTTAACAAAATTATCTCTGACAAAATATGATCAGTTCAGTTCTCATTTGTCATAACAGCATTGAGTATATTATAGCCAGGGAAGTTTCATAATCATTGGGGAAATTTGAATGTGGGTTTGATTTGCAAGTGGGCATAAAGGCAGACAATGTATCTGTGGTTATTGTGATGATGCCATAGATGTTGCATTTGAATCATGCAAATGAGATTTTGGTTATGCATTAATTTTAGTGTAGTTGTGTCAACTACTAACTTTTAGTAGTGCACTGGCCTTTATGTATTGTGTGTCTTCAAGACTTAGTGATAGTCCATTTGTGTACATGGCTGTCAGGAGCATAATTACAGCAGATATTCATGAATTCTAAGTCATACAAAAAATTCTAATACCTAAATGTCCGTCTTTGGAACAGAATGTAATGCACCAAATTGCAATTGCTTGTGACATTCTTAAATTTCTACTACAGTCTGCAACATGTGTATAATAATTTGTGACAATATTGATTTATACAGTTGAGACACCACAATCAGCATGTCATAATGTAAGAATGTAACTCGAACTCCGCATGCTCCTTCCACTAATATATTTGAGACTAATGATGAATTTGCCATGTAATAGCTTGCTCCCAAACTTGTTCCAATAGTAGCTCATTGGACTCCTCCTCCTGCACCTGTAACTGTCCTAATGAGCACTCTTGACAAGAGTGTGTGAAAGTGAGATACATAACTTTTGTGCAGATACAATGTTATCCCTGCCCATGCACTGCATGCTTTTTTAACCCTAATTGCCATGCAATCTGACATACTACTGTTATATAATACAGGGCCGTGGCACCAAGATAAAAAACGGTCAGATCGTAGATGACGTGATGCAAACTAGGGGGGTCTGGGGGCATGGCCCCCCAGGCAACATTTCTAAATCTAGATGTTCTGTGAGTACTTTTGGGGCAATTCTAGGCCCATCAACACTGCTTCATACTACTTCTACTTCATACGTACATTTTGCTATCTATATATCACCTACAGACTAACAAGCTATGGTCTGGGCAAACAGTATATCTAGTGGTTGAACTATTACAAGTGTTACTTAAAATTAAAGTGTATACTACAATAATACCAGGAAAGTAGATGAGTATCAATGTGCATGGGTTGTGATGTCCAGCACCCTGTTATGATCCTTTACCTCCCCCATCCTCTCCCCACCCAATGGACTCACTAGTTGCCATTGTCCCACTGAGCTATCCTCAAAGATGCCAGAACTGTCCACACTCCTCACACTAGTGACAACAGCTGCACTGTGGACCAAAAGATAGCCTCATATCTAAACTGATCTAGTACAGTACACACAACACACTTTACCACTAACAATCTCACTGAATAGACCTGCTTAGCTCCTGGCCTCTGAGGGGGCTAGTGCCACAAAGACTGAAGCTCTAAATCTGCAGTGTCATCACACAGACACACACACACTGCTATGGCACTTCCTCCACAAACAGGAAATGTAATTCAAGCATTTCACCTCAGGGAAAGCCCATTTCACTGTATAATGAAGTGAGCATGTGCCAGTTGGCCACCTCACCATACATAGACCAGAGGGAGAAATTAGTGGGTTCACAAACTGCAATGTATGAAGTCCTACAAGTGCATATAAATTTATACACAGGATTAGCTATGGTAACTGTATACTAGTGGACACATCGGGCACATGCATACATGAGCTTCTAATCAAATTAATTCTGAACAGGAGTAGTCTTTCGACATATGCATGTATTATACATACATGTACACTGGTAGTCCAGGAACAAGCGATGATAATTATTGTTTATTAATAATGTGTAGGGAGTATACAAGTGAACCTCCTTATGAAGGACATGTCTCTAATGAGGACAGTGCCTACTGTCCTGGCTAACAAGAAGAACATTACCTTTGAAAGAATACATCTGGACAGTGTTGCAATAGTAGATACTACCTACATACAGTGAACACATCTCTTGCATGGGGACCTGTCTCAAACTGTCACTATTGTGTTTGGAATAGCGAAATCAGCGAATGAATGTTCACGTTACATATGCGTCAGTATTTCTGTATGCAAAGCACATACATAAATGTATATATATAAACAAGTTTTTAAGTTACATGTAACTAAACGCACACAATTGTATAGTGTATGTGTACAGGTGTATGCATTGTCAGATGTAGGGAAGCACGTTGTATGGTAAAGAGTCATATCATAGGGCTCATAGCATTGAGTCAAGAAACTGGTTTCCGCTATCCACTCATACATACTATAACTTTGATTGTGTTGATAGTACCAGGTATGTATGTTATGATTGTGAATGCATTGAGAGCCATGTCAGTGCGCTGGAGGCTCAATGACAAGGTGCCACTCATGAAACAAAGTCATCAAAAAGAGTGTACTATTCTATAAGATGTTGATTGAAATTCTACAATGATTGATGTTTGTGCATAGCAGGTTTGTGTTGACAATACCACCAGTGCAGTCATGTATATAGAACCTACAGTCGTTAGCTTGAAAGCAGCGATCTTACGTAGATCCATTGGTTTTATGAGCTTATGAATCAAAGCTTGCAATTCAAAACAATGAAAATGAATTTGAATCAAAAATTACACAGTACACAGATATGAATGGAACATCACACACTGTGTTTGCAGCCACAATTTGAATGCCATAACAAAGAAAGCAACTCACACACACACACACACACAGACACACACACACACACACACACACACACACACACACACACACACACACACACACACACACACACACACAGACACACACACACACACACACACACACACACACAGACACACACACACACACACACACACACACACACACACACACACATATATATATGTACACACGCACACACATACCCACATGCACATGCACTGGGGGTTGGAGTACATTGAAGGCATACTGAATTGAAATCATCGGCAGACAAATCAAACACTATTCAATCAATACAGGTTATGATTCGCTATCAGTTTCATGACGGAACATTATCTTGTGGTTTCCTTTATCCTATGAAGAGGTCCTCCTATAAACAATGGTAGCACATGTACATGCTGTTGCTCAAAGGCCACACTATTCATGTGAGGGGGGTGCGGGAGTAGGGGCTGAACACATGCAGAACAAACACAAGCGACAGCTATTTAAGCACATGTCGCATTTCATGGCTTTACATAATCTTGATAATATTGTTTAGAGAGTTATAACTTGTGCTTGAAATGATTGACAAACAAATTGTCCACCATCAGGACAGAACTTGTAAGTCAAATCAATGTTACTGGGTCCTTTCTTGTGTGGTTTTTGCAGCATAATAGGTTCTATATAACTGTGACATATAAGTCCAGTAGCTATGTTGTTCAATACTATGCTGAACAATACACATTCAGCTGTGGATGGTTTTGGACGTACAGTAACAGATGGTATTAATTGGTAAGGAGAGTATAATTATGTAAGTGTTCAATTTATTGTAAGGAGAGTGCGATCATATTCACAAAATTAATGATAACAACTAATATTCATTGCACAGCAGGTAGAAACAAGTGGGGAAGTACAGAGTGCATGCCACATCTTATTATAATGAAATTTCTTCTCACATACTGTGCTGTTTACTTTTGTTTTGTGGTACATATCTTTCTACTTAGGGCTAGTCCAACTGTCAGGTACAGTTATCGAACAGCATGCTGCACTGGATACCAGACACTGGGTGAGGACTGTGTTCGTAAGTATACCTTCAACAAGTCCAACAGTTGCTAATTCAGTCCTTATGGAATAATAGTTTATATATTCACCTACCAATTGTTACAACTATGACACAAATTGCATTCCATTGATAATCGCTTGCATACAGCCCCCAAACCTCCTATTTAGCTGCTAATTTGCAATGGAATTGACTACATACATTAGTTCATGCATTGATTTACTTGTAGCTAACTACATGTGGGACTAGCTAGCTTGACATTTGGGTCTATGCAGCTACAAGGAAAATAGGAATGCAGGCAGAGTGAACGTGAGTGGGAATGTGGTTTATCATGGTGTTGACTTACTGTTGCTTGTTTCTATGCTTTTTCTGCTTGCCATTCCTAAATCCCTTTAATTCTAGAGAATTTCTATACACTAGTATATTAATGTCGCGCTATCCTGTCTGTTGCAAGTATAATATAATTTTGTGTAATATGTACAATGCTAAAAATAGACATGGTCACCATGCCATGTTGAATTTGAAGATGTAACATACCCTGTAACACCAATGGTGTAGAAGGCTGGATGTCTATCTATTTCATTATTACACAAGACCTGGTCCATCCATAAATTATCTAAGGCATGAAATTCGCATTGGCACCACTGCAATTGTTGGTAACAGGAATTACATGATATTATGTACATATAAAAAGATTATACAGAATTAACTACATCGTCAGAATTCCCCTATAGCTGACATTGTATATTGTGCACATATGACCAAACTACATTTGAGTTGTTTAATGCATGGAAGGCATGTATCAATGGTTCAGCAATCTAGCTAGCTACCTGGCAAACTGTACTTCTTGATGACAGCAAGCCTAACTGCGAAATCTGGCAATCGTTTTTGGTATGTAGATCTCTAGCTTCAAACTGATGATCTAACTGTATGTTTGACCAACCCATTATGAACTATTAGGATATGTCAAATTGTCGCAAATTATTATTTAGTGTATTCACATGCAATTCAATATAGTACTGCGTTTAATGTATTATCAATCAAGCAATTATCAGAGAGGTGAATGAATTTCAAAGGGTACAAGGTGGTGTACAGTTCACTACTCCACTGGTTCAGTTGCTACTATTTGTAGATGGCATGATGATGATGATGATGATAATGATGATGACGATGAGGATGATGATGATGATCAATGATGATGATGATGATGATAATCAAGCAATTGCTGTTTCAACTGCTAATGTAAAAATCAAGAGATCAGTGAGATCTTGCAATCATACAAAATGTGCAAGAATATACTCCATTGTAAATGTACAATCACAATAAGGCTGACGGGCAAGTTGAACTATTATAACAAGAAATAATGTATGAAGTCGAAGCCATGAGCAGTTACATCCAACAGCTATATAGTCAATCAATACAGAACATGATTCACTATGACTTTCACCAACTTAAGGAACAATAACGTTAGAACTCACAACTAGTCCTCCCATGCATTAACGTTAACAATGGTGGCACATGTCTTGTGTATATACTTGATCCAAGGTCAATATTGAATATGAAGGTGGAGTTAGAATTGACACATGCAGGCAGAAATATTAAAGAAATGGCCTAATCAGCACAGAAACAATCATCCACCTTGTTTGGTGATATCCTAAAAAGTTATTGCAGTAATTATTCTGATTTCATGGCGTAAGTAATTGGTGCAATATTTACCAGCTCAGCTAGCTTGTGTATTATAATCATGCATTATGATGGTGGTAAACAGTGTACAAAGGTGCGCAGATTAACGCAATTGTATACGACGCATGTTGAATAAAGTGTTAGGTAGATAAGTAGGTAGTTGAAAGGGAGTGAAAGTTGTCGATGCGAATGAAACAGCAGAAGGACCTGATACGTAACTCGATCAGTTGCAATTGTCATTATTGCGCTTATTTTATGTCCTAGCTATAGCCACAGTATACACAAGATGGAAATTAGGCCTCCAGTGCATTATAAGCTTCCAGGTTCTTACTTACCGTGGATGGCACTGTGTTGTATTGTGACAGTTGTTAAGAGTAGTGAAAGCTAAGGTTTGTTGATTGACATCAGGGGAGAGTACGACCCTCAAGGCATACATCACCATGCAAATAGCATTTCATAGTATTTCATGGCTTTAGAGTTGATGTTTGTGAACAGGGTACTTATGTTTAGACAACTATAGAATGGACCTTACAGTATGTAAACCAATGAAAGACAACCTTTGGAACTACACATGGTAAGGAAAGAGGGGGGGAATGGCAGTGAACCGGACCAGCACCAGCAACCTCCAGATCTTTAGCCGACCTGTTAGTAGCTGGGTCACTGCCAACAGCCACTGATCCATTCCTTCCTTATATACCAATGTGGGTGGGCTCTATCCAGAGCCTCCTTTGAAACTCCCACACTAGGCACTGACTAATCAGTGACACTCAGATTACATAATTAAGTACCACTCACCGATGAGTGTGGCGAGTGGTGTCCACTGTGATGGTACTGTGCTTAATTGCATAGTGAATCTTTGAATTGAACGAAATGTGGTCATGAACATGTGTTAATAAATCGTGATACTGATTATAATAAAAAGCCTAAGGAACGTCTCTTCTGCGACATATATATATAAACATATGTATGTTATACACTTCCAATTATCAATGACGGACATTGTAAAATGGCCGCCCGCTCGATGCTCACTGTTTGCTAGGCTCGAAATCATCTTTAGCTATATTTCGCCGTGTATCCAAAGAACGCAAAGTTTCTAGAGCATGTTTAAGTAATAGTCTGGTAGTAGGAAGCTTACCTAACTGTTCTCCTGCGAGCTACAGCCCCAAATACAACAGAAGTCTAATGACCCGTTGGCCTATAATGGCACACCAGCGAATCATGGCATATATTATCTAGCCATGATTCGCTCATAGGGTCATCATAGGGTAGCCTTTCAGCCAGCACACTCCTGGCACAAAGTAACAATTACATTCTCATTCAGAATGTCATAGCTAGCTATAGAACAAAAAGCGGTTAGCTAACATTTGACAGTTTGGTAGGGGTGCTTTCACTGGATGACTGGCTGCTCTGGAGACTTGAAACTCTTACAGTCTAGTGTATCTTGATGTATCTTTAAGGCCAACAACAATGCTTTACCCCCAACTACCTGTTACTGAACATGCATGGGGAAATTTGCTAACAAGTAGTTAGAGTTCAGAAATACTTGCTAGTTTGTAGTCATGTCAGTGGTGTAGCAAAACAATTGCTATAATAACATAAACATTAATCATAGTGATATATATTCTGATCAACTGAAAGTTGCTTCAATTGCTGAGTTGTTGTTTAGTCTTCTCTCATGTCCATGAATTGTGTTACTGTAGAGTGCAGCATATACACCGTGTATCTATTGATAGGGAGAAAGAATGATGCACTATAGAGGTGATGTAGGAGGTGATGGGTAGTTGTGTAACACTAGCTAGGGCAGTCTCAAATGTGAAAGTGATTGGCATACAAGATGGAGTCCAATGTACGCTTGAACACACCTGGACGCTGCTGTTGATGGGGTGGTGGGAAGCGACCTGCAGCTGTTCCCCCTTCAAGCGGTTGGTGAGTAATAGGAGTCCATCCTGATAGAAGAGGAATCAGTGAACATGTCAGCCAGGAGGAACACACATTGAGCAATTGACAACACTTGACACATGTGACAATACACAGCACACTGTACACACACCAGTGCCTGTATCAAGTGCTCAGTGTAGGACACTGCCACATTAATCTGTGAGCTATTCAAGCATTATTGCCATGGCAATGACAGTGTGTCCACACAAGCACATCTACCACACACATGTGTACACCCCCCACACAGACACACACACGTGTACACCCCCTACACACACCACACCTAGACACCTTTGTACACACATCACTATGGTACCTTGGTGTTGTCCCAAAAGATCAGGAGATGGGTCAATGAACACCTCTTGCTGAGCAATGTGCTGAGATGGAGAGAGAGCCCACCCTGGTGAAGGGGGAACCGAGTCAGGAGGAAGGGGAGAAGAGAATCAGTGAATAGAATGCACACACAGACTACATATAGGCAGAGTGTGCACATGCACCATATCATATCGTCAGCTCCCTATATATATGTATAGTGTATAAAATTCCTTTAGAATTAAAAGGAATTTAGGAACGGTCAGCAGAAAAAGCATGGAAACAAGCAATAGTAACTAACACCATGATGAACCACATTGCTGTGAAATTTGCTCTGCATTCCTAATTCCTTGTAGCTACATGAAACTAGCTAGCTAGACATTTGGCTCATGTAGCTGTACAAGGAAATTAGGAATGCTGAGCGATTTCATGGCAATGTGGTTCATCATGGTGTTAGTTACTGTTGCTTGTTTCTATGCTTTTTCTGCTGGCCATTCCTAAATCCCTTTTAATTCTAAAGGAATTTTTATACACTAGTTTGTACAGTTTTGCATATCCAAAGTACTATGGTTACATCAGATTGATACCAGCGCTGACTAATACCCCTTAACTCCTTAACTTAGCTGAAGATTGTGCAGATCATCGAGCACAGTTATGCGTTGCATGCATGCATTTGATGTGTATTGAAGTGAACAACATGTTATTGTGTATTGTCCACGATTGACCTTCATGTTATTGTGTATTATCCATGACAGTTTCTGATTAGCTTGCGTACCTATATATATATGCCTGGTTTATTCATTGAGTTGATTGGTTGCTGATTGAGCTGAGAATTTAATGGTACGCGTGCTCTAGCAGGAAGACTAAGATACAACACCATTTTAGATGAACCAGTTGCCGTCTACCGTACGGTATACCAGCGCAACAAAATGGTGGCATTGGAGTATCTGTAATACACGGGGAGGACGAACTTCCTGCCCGCTCCAGCGCTGTACTTATCAGATTGCCACCGGCGCACAGATCCTAGTCCTTGACCTAGGTATGTAAATCCTTGTACTCGACTTGGGTCCATAGGTGCCCAGTGTTGAGCACTAGGAGCGCACAAAGATTTGGTGGGAAGAAGAAGGAGAATACAAAAAGACAAAATGGGGTACGAGCAGCCTACGACGCTTTTCTCTTACATGCACTCCTGGTTGCCTTTGGGTACGCTGCCGTTGTCAAATACATCAAAGAAGCCCACCCATGGACTTTAATTGTTCTTTGCCACTGCCGTTTGGCTAGTTTCAGTGGAGCGTCCTAATACATTAAGATAGGGACACCATTTTAAACCGGGCACATTCCTAAATAGACTTCACGAGCGTGACGTCTGATACAGAAGGAAGCCTGTGTATGTGTGTGTACATCCATAGTGATTGTCTATTGAGACAGTCTACACACACTGCAGCATGCACTAGATGAGACACTACATGAACACATCACGCACAAAATGGCTCCCCTTTAGGTGTCCATGGACACCACATGTCTACGCCAAACTACCACCACACTACAGTGTTACACCAAGTGCTCACTGGATGGAGAGAGGAGAGAGCTGTTTCCATCATCATTGGAAGCAGTGGGAGGGTCATCAGTGTTAATACTGCCATCATCACCACCCTCACTGCAAGGCGAGTCATCACTGTTAATTCTATCCTCGTCATCATTAGCAGTCACTTCCTATGGAGGAGAGTGAGAAGATGAGAGAGGAAGTGAAGGAGGTAAGAGGTACAATGTGGATAGAATCACTAACTCACTTTTAAACAAGCAATGCTATTGGAAAAATGTGAGATGTATGTATGTGTGTGTGTGTGTGTGTGTGTGTGTGTGTGTGTGTGTGTGTGTGTGTGTGTGTGTGTGTGTGTGTGTGTGTGTGTGTGTGTGCAAAAATGGCTGACTGGTGCAGTGTTGTGCTGCCTCGCTCCTCTTCAAGGGGCTGCTGCCCCTTTAGCATTCCATTCTTAGAAGAAGTTGGTCATCAGGGACCAAAGAGAAGTACCACCAGAAGTTTTGGTCTGGTTTGTGTGTATTCTTTTTTCTCTCTTACGGATGATTAAGGCGATTACTTATTGTTTTGTCGGTCTCCACTTTGCGGCATCTGCGGACCATTGGAATACATCCTGTTGCTGCATATTGTGTGGAGGAGCCCAGATTGCAGCGACGGTGCACCCGCCTTGGTCTTGCTAGACAAGGTAGGTAACCTTGAAGTATGAGAAGGTGACTGGGAATCCGTCTTGGCGAGAAGCGACTTGCTGCAGTCGTTCGGCTCAATGGGGGAAACGTGAAGAATGAAGAGAACTAGCACCTCTGACAGCTTTTCCTGCCCTTGTGGTAGGTCCTTCGGAGCAGGCTACGCGCTACACAGTCATTTCCGTACCATGTCAAGTAAGAAATCAATCAGTCATCTGGTCCATGACAAGTCATAGGATTACTGTTATCACTCGCGAGTGAATGGATTAAGTCAGGTCGAGTGTGTGTGTGTGAGTATGTGTGCGTGCGTGTGTGCTTGTGGTTGCGTGATTATATGGGTGATGGAGAAAGGATTGTTAGGTTACATGTGCGTGGGTTGAGTTTGGTATAAACAGTCAATTTCAACTTTTGGAGATGTGGCTCCTACTGTGAATGTGAGTGTCCTATAGACATTAAGGTGATGTAGCAGAGGAGAAGTCCCATGAGTAATGGTACACTAAGGACTCCTTGCACTATAGTTCTTGGGAGGGTAGGGGAGTATGATACATACACCAGTATGGTACATAGGTACACACCATCCCGTAGTGTATACCAAAGTGTATTGTGGTGTGAGCTACAGTAGAAGTGTACAGTGAAGGATGTGTGTACCAAAACAATACTGCGTACAATTCAGACAACAATACTGTTAATACTCACTTGATGGAGAGAGGCGGATGCAGGGATGGGTGCGACCATACTCATCAGCGTACTCCCCTGTTGTGAACATGTCTCTCTCATCAGGTGGTAGTCTTGATAGCATGTCTTGGAGTAGGTCTTCCCTCCCATTCCAGATGTACAGTACAAACTCTACTATGTTGTGCTGCTTTGAAAGACCTTTCAGTACTGACAATCCAAATCTCACCATCAGTGAGTCTGGCACCTAGCAATCAAGGGAGGAGCAATTAAGTCCAATGTGAATGGACCCAAAACCTAAAGCAAATTGTGAGCGGATTTGAGAAAAGGTCCAATTTCGCGCAATATGTAAACAATAGCTACGGGCGTAAACAGTCGCTGGGTGACATTTCAGTGAAATTTGCCTTTTGGCATAATTTATATCTATGGTACAGTCCCTACCTTCTGGCCAAGTTTGAAGCCTATAGTTCGTCTCTGAAGCTCAAACGAAGACTGCAAAGTTACACGGTTGGCCGTCATGCGTGACATATTTGGATGATTCACGTGAGCGTGAAAAGCTACGCATGTTATTCATGGCAACCAGGTCCTGCTGAAGTCAATATACATATACTAATTTATCTTATTCAATGAACTTGGAGACTTTGATGTGCTGAAGATGAGGCAGATATGCTTCCCACGACGACCACCCCAACGTATGTTCCATTTTGGCTATAACCAAAAGTAAGTGTTTAAATGCCGTTTTCCCTATTCCGTACCGAGCGTAATTTCGTACTTCAGGAGAGCGTATCTTGGGAACGGGAGCAGATATCGAAGCGCAACAATGTACAATAGACAGCTCAACCATTCCGCTTTAACAAGGTGTCACTCACTCAAAATCGATCAACTGCACGAAATTGGACCTTTTCTCAAATCGTTCACAATTAATACAAACAAATGCACACACACTACACTAACCCTCTACTGTGTATGTACCAGTGTCTGGTCCCCCTCTGCACAATGCCCTCCTCTGCACCTCCCTCCATTCCCTTCACTTACCACATCCTTCCCTCCTCTTCTGGCTCTCATCCATGCACACACACACACCTACCCACCCACCACACACACACACACACACACACACACACACACACACACACACACACACACACACACACACATACTCACCCACCCACACACACACACACACCCACACACCCCCCACACACAATCAGTGGCCGGTTGATTGATGAGTTATTCAGATAGTACAACTTCATTGTTCACCATGGCATGTGGGAGGAGCTCAGGTTCAACACAGAGGAGTGGGACAGAAGTAGTGCCACATTATACTTACATACACATACAAACACTAGCTGGCACTCGAACACACATAGCACAATCACATGCCTTGTGCACTAAATCATCCAAGTGTAAAGCTACATCATACTTACATTAGGCCACATTTTCAGCACCAACTTTTCCAGTCTACTCATCCCAGCCGGAGCCTGTTCCATTTCCTCCCACTTCACTTTCTCTTCCCTCACTCCATACTGCATGAAGACACAACTCCGGTCAGAAACATGCTACAGACACACAATTGCCCACAATGTGAGTCAACAAGGACAACATTACCACATATTCTGCTCTAATGACCAGTGCCACACACCAACCGACTCGCGGACAACAGGGCCATGTCTACCTCAAGGGTGGAAAGTGCCCTCCTGGTCACACAGCACACTCTGACACACAAACATGCAGGGTACACACAACACAACACAAAACAAACAACCCACATACACACAACACATGCACAGAACACAAATAATATAAGCATGAGCTATCACCACCAGCAACCTGGCAGCACCCGTTCAAAAGGCAGCAGTAGTAGGGGGCAAAAAGTGATAGCAGATTTGAATCCAGTGAACGATGTAACATGTACGTATTACATACATCCACTTGATAATAAATGAACAGCATTTGGGCTAGGGTTATGTGGCTCATTATTATGCAGTTACCATTAAAAAGCGATATTCATAGTGATTAACACGTTGTAACTGGGAAAGAGATGAAGAGTACTTGGGACAATAAACTGGAGATTATTAGTATGTGTAAGGAGTTTGCATCCCATTGGTAGGGAAGATTATACCAGATGAAGCCCTACGGAAGACAGACAATGCAGTTAGTGGAAGAATGCATGGACTTACAGGTACGAAGTATGCATCTCTGTCGTTGACGCATTCGTAACGTGAAGTATTGCAGGAGACCTCTAGCTGGGGCAGTGCTGCTGTCCTAGTGAGTGCAACCAGAACAATGCCATTTCAGCCATTCTAAGTTGTACACACAAGTTGATTACTGTACGTGGAACGATTGTGCTTATACATGTTTCAGTTAATTGAAGTGACTAATTTGGGTCGTGCTCTGTACAAACAAATATAGATTGTTCACCAGACCCTTTCTCCATGATCGATGACGTCATAAATTAAGAATGGAGGGGAGAAAGTGGTTGGCTATGTGAGACTAATGTGCAGCTGGGTTGAAATTTGCATGCATGAATCATTATTACATCTCACACTGACACTTACCCCACTTTTTGGGGCGCCGAAGGCGCCCCTATATTGTTTTCAGATTTAGGTATTCGTATGGCTTCATGTTCGTATATATATATATATATATACACCACCACCACCACCACACAGTGCAAGTTACAATATCGCAGCCACCACCACCTGTGCCAGTAGAGTATCTGTGCTAGTTGGTCATAGAAAAAGACTACCACCAGTGCAAGTTACAGTGGCTACCACCACATGTGCCAGTAGAGTATCTGCGCTAGTTGGTCATAGAAAAAGACCACCAGTGCAAGTTACAGTGGCCCCGGACCAGCACACGCACCATTCGCACTACCACATGTGCCTGAAAGTAAATGCGCTCAATGGCTGAAGAAAAAGACCACCAGCGCAAGTTACAGCCGGTCAGAACCTGCATCGCCGCCATTGGAGTGCACGCTGCAGCAAGCAAATGTAAGCTTGCCTAAGGGCATGCCATTGAATTGAGGGTGCATGGGAAGAAATTCAATGGCATGCCCTTAGGCAAGTTACAATTGCTTGCTGCAGCGTGCACTCCAATGGCGGCGATGCAGGTTCTGACCGGCTGTAACTTGCGCTGGTGGTCTTTTTCTTCAGCCATTGAGTGCATTTACTTTCAGGCACATGTGGTAGTGCGAATGGTGCGTGTGCTGGTCCGGGGCCACTGTAACTTGCACTGGTGGTCTTTTTCTATGACCAACTAGCGCAGATACTCTACTGGCACATGTGGTGGTAGCCACTGTAACTTGCACTGGTGGTAGTCTTTTTCTATGACCAACTAGCACAGATACTCTACTGACACAGGTGGTGGTGGCTGCGATATTGTAACTTGCACTGTGTGGTGGTGGTGGTGGTGTTTTTTCTAGAGCAATGGCGCATATACTGAATGCATGCATTGAAACTTGCACAGTGTGGTGGTGGTGGCGGTCATTTTCATCTAGGAATGCATGTGGTGGCCGTAATATTGTAACTTGCACTGTGTGGTGGTGGTAGTAGTATGTGGTAGCAGCGCCTGATGTGGTGGTCTGTTTTCTTGCAGCTCTAGCACATAATATTATACTTGTGTGCTCATTGCAACTTCCACTGTGGTGGTGGTGATGGCGGTTGTATTTATCTATGTGGTGGTGTAGTAGCTGGATATTGTGGCTGGATAGTTGTGAGCAAGTGTATATGTTGGTGCTGCTCTGCTCCAGCATAGCGACAAATGCCTACAAATTGGTGGCAATATGTGATTGTTTAAAACATCGCCTCCATTTTGTGATTAATTAAGCAATACTGCTAATGATATGAGGAAATTGGTCATCTAACTACATCCACTTAGTATCATGACTTAGCAGGGCTGGGTCGGTAAGATATGCAATGAACCTCATTTTTCTCGGCCATTTTGCGACTAATTAAGAATTCCTGCTAATGACAGTTGGATTATCTGGCTAGGTCCATCAAATGTCATGACTGAGCTGGCTGGGCTGGTTGAATACATCATACACCTCACATATGTCGGCCATTTTGAGACTAATTAAAAAATCCCGCTAATAACATAGGAAGGTGGACCACTTGGATGTGTCCACCAAGTTTCACGTCTCAACGAGCCCAGTTGCATTCATATACAAGATACCACTATGCATCAATATAAATGCACCATACATTAAGTGTTATGCTATGCACATTTATATTAAGATTTAGCGGGCTGCTTGTAGAAGAACGAAGGCCTAATTAAAATTTCTGCCTCATTTAAAAGTCTTAAAATCTCCCATACTTCAAAAGCACACCTATCACATGTTCGTGAGGGATGCCTAACCCCCCGAGAATTATATTATATTATATTATATTATATTATATTATATTATATTATATTAACACCACCACCACCACCACACAGTGCAAGTTACAATATCGCAGCCACCACCACCTGTGCCAGTAGAGTATCTGTGCTAGTTGGTCATAGAAAAAGACCACCACCAGTGCAAGTTACAGTAGCCACCACCACATGTGTCAGTAGAGTATCTGCGCTAGCTGGTCATGGAAAAAGACCACCAGTGCAAGTTACAGTAGCCACCACCACATGTGCCAGTAGAATATCTGCGCTAGTTGGTAATTGAAAAAGACCACCAGTGCAAGTTACAGTGGCTCCGGGCCAGCACATGCAAGTTACAGCTGGTCAGAACCTGCACTGCTGCCATTGTAATGCACGCTGCAGCAAGCAATTGTAAGCTTGCCTAAGGGCATGCCATTGAATTGAGGGTGCATGGGAAGAAATTCAATGGCATGCCCTTAGGCAAGTTACAATTGCTTGCTGCAGCGTGCATTACAATGGCAGCAGTGCAGGTTCTGACCAGCTGTAACTTGCATGTGCTGGCCCGGAGCCACTGTAACTTGCACTGGTGGTCTTTTTCAATTACCAACTAGCGCAGATATTCTACTGGCACATGTGGTGGTGGCTACTGTAACTTGCACTGGTGGTCTTTTTCCATGACCAGCTAGCGCAGATACTCTACTGACACATGTGGTGGTGGCTACTGTAACTTGCACTGGTGGTGGTCTTTTTCTATGACCAACTAGCACAGATACTCTACTGGCACAGGTGGTGGTGGCTGCGATATTGTAACTTGCACTGTGTGGTGGTGGTGGTGGTGTTTTTTCTAGAGCAATGGCGCATATACTGAATGCATGCATTGTACTGGCACCATGTGGTGGTGGTGGTGGTCATTTTCATCTAGGAATGCATGTGGTGGCTGTAACATTGTAACTTGCACTGTGTGGTGGTGGTGGTAGTAGTATGTGGTAGCAGCACCTGATGTGGTGGTCTGTTTCCTTGCAGCTCTGGCACATAATATTATACTGGTGTGCTCATTGCAACTTCCGCTGTGGTGGTGATGATGGCGGTTGTATTTATCTATGTGGTGGTGAGTAGCTGGATATTGTGGTTGGATAGTTGTGAGCAAGTGTACATGTTGGTGCTGCTCTGCTCCAGTATAGCGGCAAAAGATACAAATTGGTGTCAAAATGTGATTGTTCAAAACATCGCCTCCATTTTGTGACTAATTAAGCAATACTGCTAATGACATGAGGAAATTGGTCATCTAACTTCATCCATTTAGTATCATGACTTAGCAGGGCTGGGTCGTTAAGATATGCAATGAACCTCATTTTTCTCGGCCATTTTGCAACTAATTAAGAAATCCTGCTAATGACATGAACAGTTGGATTATCTGGCTAGGTCCATCAAGTGTCATGACTGAGCGGGCCGGGCTGGTTGAATACATCATACACCTCACATATGTCGGCCATTTTGAGACTAATTAAGAAATCCCGCTAATAACATAGGAAGGTGGACCACTTGGATGTGTCCACCAAGTTTCACGTCTCAACGAGCCAAGTTGCATTCATATACAAGATACCACTATGCATCAATATAAATGCACCATACATTAAGTGTTATGCTATGCACATTTATATTAGGATTTTGCGGGCTGCTTGTAGAAGAACGAAGACCTAATTAAAAATTCTGCCTCATTTAAAAGTCTTAAAATCTTCCATACTTCAAAGGCACACCTATCACATGTTCGTGAGGGGTGCCTAACCCCCCGGGAATTATATTATATTATATTATATTATATTATATTATATTATATTATATTATATTATATTATATTATATTATATTATATTATATTATATTATTTACTTTAGATTAGTGGTGTATATTGTAACTTGCACTGTATATATTATATTATATTATATTATATTATATTATTTACTTTAGATTAGTGGTGTATATTGTAACTTGCACTGTATATATTTCTGTCATTTTGCAAATGGCGGCACTCACGTCAATCTTTACAAAGCTTAAAATCATCTCTAATGTCGTTTCACCGTCTCTCAATCGAACGGAATGTGTTCAGGAAGATGTGTTGATAGAGTGATACTCGTAAAAAGCCTAACGAATGACTCTTCTGCGAAATACGGCTCCAATTATCATTGACGGACATTGTAAAATGGCCGCGCTCGACGCTCTCTGTTTGCTAGGCTCATAATCATCTTTCTTCGCACTTCGCCGTGTACCTAAGGAACGCAAAGTCTTTCTAGAACATGTTTAAGTAATAGTATTGTATTAGAAAGCTTATCTAACTTTTCTTCTGCGAGGTACAGCCCCAAATACAACAGAGGTCGAACGACCCGTTGGCCAATGTGAGACATATCGAATCATGGCATTACCAGTTAGGGTAGCCTTTTTACCCAGCACGCTCCTCCTCCAGGCACAAAGGAACATGTACATACTCATTCAGAATGTTATGTAGATCAAAAAGCATCAGCAAAGCATTTTGACAGTTTGGTAGGGGTGCTTTCACTGGATGATTTCCTGGTCTGGAGACCTGAAACTCTTGCAACCCCAGTCTATGGCATCATGATGTATCTTTCACACCAGCAGCAATGCTGCATACCCTACTATCTGAACTATTGAACATATGCAGGGAAGTTGCTAGCAAGTAGTTCGAGTTTAGGGGCGCCCCGGTGCCCCACGAGTTTTTTTAACTCGAAATACTTGTTATCCTGACATCATCAGCTTTGGGGTGCAATAAAGCAGGGCTTGCTCTCCTATCTATTTCACTGTGTAGTAACGTAGTACTGTTTCTACAGTTCACCTGTGGCCAGGGAAGAACTGAACTGAAGGAACAGCAGAGCAAAGTACTCTTCAAACCCCGTCTCCATCCAACTATTTGAATTATTGTAAACTTCAATAGCCCTTAGCTACATTTCAAAATTCTTCCCATTAATTGACTTTACATCAGATATTCCAAACAGTATGTTACAATGGCACTGACAGTTAAAGTGGGTTTTGCTACTATTTACTATAAAAATCCCTTTAGAATTAAAATAGATTTAAGAATGGCCAGCAGAAAAAGCATAGAAACAAGCACCAGTAACAGAATGTTAGCGTCTACATATCACGGCGTTCACCAGTTTCTACGTTGCTCCTGTCATGTGTTCCAGGCGGCGGAGTGAAGTCCTCTGAGGCGGGCGCGGCCATTATCGAAGAAGGCGCGGGGCGAAGTCGATGACCTGTTGGGCGCTATCTCGAAGCTGTGTATTTGCAAGTCGGCCAGACGTGCTGTAAGAGTCTGTTCCAGGATCAGAGGTGGAAGAAAACGTCCAAAGTTCGCTAAGACGTCGCTTAGAAGCCGGTTTTCAAAGTCCCTTGGCCTCGCACACGGTCCACTTCCGGCCGAATAAAATGGCCGACAATATAAATTCCCTATACCAATACTTCGCCCAATACATTCAATATAAATGTAAGCATTGACGTACAACCGTAGGTTGGCGTATTATATATATATATATATATATATATATATATCCGTAACATGAAGCCATATGAAAACGTCAATTTGATAACAATATAGGGGCTGCCTGCGGCAGCCCCTAAAGATTAGGAATGCAGGGTGAACTCCATGGAAATGCGACTTATCACGGTGTTGAGTTACTGGTGCTTGTTTCTATGCTTTTTCTGCTGGCCATTCTTAACTCTATTTTAATTCTAAAGGAATTTTTGGGGCGCCTTCGGCGCCCCTATATTGTTTTCAGATTTAGGTCTTCGTATGGCTTCATGTTCGTATATATAATTATATATATATTTCTGTCATTTTGCAAATGGCGGCGCTCACGTCGTTCTTTACATAGCTTTAAATCCTCTCTAATGACGTTTCGCCGTGTTTGAATCGAACGAAATGTGGTCATAAACATGTGTTAATAGAGTGATACTAATAAAAAGCCTAAGGAACGTCTCTTCTGCGAGATACAGCTCCAATTATTACTGACGGACATTGTAAAATGGCCGCGCGCTCGACGCGTTCTGTTTGCTAGGCTCAAAACCATCTTTCTTTAGATTACGCCGTGTATTCAAAGAACGCAAAGTGTTTCTAGAACATGTTTAAGTAATATTATTGTAGTAGGAAGCTTACTTAACTGTTTTTCTGCGAGGTACAGCCCTAAATACAACAGAAGTCTAGTGACCCGTAGGCCAATAATGGAGGACCAGCGAGTCATGACACATAATTATAGCCATGATTCGCTCATATAGCAGGGCCGCCGGAGGCAATTTAGAAGTGGTAAGGCCATTGGGTGAAGGATAGAAAATGTCGCGAGCGAAAAAAATTTTAGTCACTTTTCATTATCATACAGATAATGT
The DNA here is from genome assembly GCA_964019415.1 of Ianthella basta. Classification (NCBI taxonomy): domain Eukaryota; kingdom Metazoa; phylum Porifera; class Demospongiae; order Verongiida; family Ianthellidae; genus Ianthella; species Ianthella basta. The sequence goes on along the minus strand of OZ025871.1, from coordinate 9,807,813 downwards.
TTGCTACGGATCTGTGCCTCAAGAATAGTGATGCCTTTGCTAGCCCAGCATGCACTCTTGTTCAGTCAGTAAGTCGTTTTAAGACGGTTACATAGATTTCACAATGATATCAGTGATATACAGCAAAAAGCAGCTAAATCATGTTTACTAAACGTTCGGCATTGTATGAAGCTAGATACGTGCCCATGCATAGGCTACACATACGTATATATAGCTAAATATTAGATACAATAGCTAGTCTTTGATTTAGCTAGCTAGCATTTCAAAGTTGCTAGCTATTATGCAAAATCCTCACCCGGTATACCAGCTCTCTTGGAAAGTTCGAGAAACGATCTTCTTCACACCGAATTGATGCTTAGGGTACTAAAAACCTGCGCGAGGCTGATGAGGCTTGTCACCTATTGTCGGCGTTTCTTAGGTCCACGTGCTTCGACGATGAGAGCATTTTGAATTGTTACATCACCGTTAAGGGTATAGCGATTCGCTGACGTGTGGTGCTACAAGCCATGGTTCGTAGCGCCAGGTGATGTGGGTCGATTGCCTACGTACGCGCTGCTGGCCTCCATCTTTATTACGTTTTGAATCGATTACGTAACAAAACATAGCGGAAGAAAGGAGCGTGCTTGCAAATCGTGAAGTATTGGACCCTACTTGATATCTCCTGTTTCATTGCATCTGCTAACAACCTAAGATCATTGCTTCTTTGTTTCCTCAACGGTTAGTTAAGGTAGGGTAGGGCTAATCTGGTTTAATAGCTAAAAACGCTTTTGAAAATTAATAAAAACTGCTAGCTGTTCAAAAAGTGGTACGGCCATGGCCGTACCGGCCGTACCGCCTCCGACGGCCCTGTATAGTCATCATAGGGTAGCCTTTTAGCCAGCACACTCCTCCTCCAGGCACAAAGTAACAATTGCTCATTCAGAATGACATATAGATCAAAAAGCAGTAGGCAAACATTTGACAGTTTGGTAGGGATGCTTTCACTGGATATGACTGGCTGCTCTGGAGACTTGAACTCTTGCAAACCCAACGGTCTAGTGTGTCTTGATGTATCTTTCAGGCCAACAACAATACTGTACCCCCAACTATCTGATTTACTGAACGTACATGGGAAAATTGCTAGCAAGTAGTTCGAGGTTCAGGGGCGCCCTGGCGCCCCACGAGTTTTTTAACTCGAAATACTTGTTTCTATGTCCCTACACTCAATCTCCATTACATGTTGTAGGCACAACAACTTCATTACTGTACTGAAGGGAGGTCCCTTCAAATGCACCTTGCCAAAGTGTCCTTTGAAGGCACCATCTGTGAAAGGAAAACATAACAACAAGTTATGCACCCAGCGAACTCTAAACATGGCAGACATGTTCTGCAGCTTATAATGACATTCATTGCTCAACACCACACCCCAACAGTGGCTAGTGGTACACAGTGTCAGAGCTACTCATGCAGCCAGAGAGCTCTAAACACCAACATCATTTGTAAATCTATGCATGTTTCTGTAAAACACAACAGTGACTCCCTCTTTAAAACATGAGGATTACCACTCATGCGAGCACCCCATGCACAAGCTCTCAGCTGAAGGAGCCGTACTACCAGTGATACAACTGTGGATGTGTTCACCTCTACACATGTTCCATGTGTAGAGGTGGCTATTGGCTTCAACTCCATCCCTCCATGGAGTTATACATCTTAAGCACTCTAAACACATACACAGATTGGAAGACAATGTGGATAACTTTCTGACTGTCACCTGTAGAAGCTTCCCTCTCCAGTGATACAAGTCTGTCCAAGGCAACTTCCAGTTCTCCCCAGTCAGTGTCTAAAGCACAGCACAGCACAACACATGGCCAGTTCAATACATGGAGGTGAGCAAAGTGAGGCAACATACTGCTTTACAACATACTGTCATGCAGTGAAATGCCATCCATTTTCCCTTCTCCATATACCATCTTCATCTAAAGCCTGCTTACACACTACTTATAGGGTAATAGCTATGTGCAAGGTCTATGTATATGAGATGAAAAATTAGAACTCTGAAAAAGGAATGTTTAGCCCATGTATGACAGAGAATGCTAGGAAACACAGTACTCTGAAAATAAACTCATGAAGGCTTCGCCACTCTCTCAACACTGCCATACACAAAGTATATTTGCATACATACACAAGCAACACACATCAGTGAGGCAGTGCTTTGTACACATACATATCTGTAAACCACACAACTATGCCAGTTTATTATTACATAACTAGCAGGAAAGCCTGCCTTCGGCGGGCTTCCCGGCTCCAGCGCATCAATGATGTCATGCCGACGCCAGCGTGTTGTGTGATGGTGCATTGATGCCACCAGTATGCTGGTATCTGCAACGTCATGTGTGCATGGCATGTGAGTATGCAAAGGGGAGCATTAAGCAGATTACACGATTATATAGCATGGAGTGCCAGCAAGTAGAGCACATGCCAGTGCACATAGTAAAGGACAATGTAATGCCTGTAGCTGCAATTTAGTGTATGTAATTAATGGTATCATGTTAAACATACTGGCTAAAGGCATGCATGTGCAGTGATTCATGTATGTACTGAGGATGAGGCTGTGCAATGTTATGGTATATAGCTATGTAGATTGTATGTCTAAAAGAGCATTAAAATTTGTAATTCCTTAAATTAGTCACATTGCCATACACCGATGCCTACAGGAAGTGACGTCACATTCTTGTGGCGGAATAACATACTGCACGTTGTCAAGGGCTGCAAGAGTGGTATAAAGTGGCATCTCAGCCCGCCGACAAAAAGGAAGCGCACTCTTCGGCGGCAGGGCAGCTAGGTTGCTGGCACCCCTCTAAGCTCGCTTCCCCCCACTCACTTAACTAGCATGGCGAGCATCAAATCTGCCAATGACCGGTACTGGAAGGGCCAGTTGATAATTGTAGAAATGGCGTGTTGGCCCGCAGAGTACGGACGAAGGAAATCTCACTTTTTAGTCGCAAGGCAGCTACGCATGGAGCGTCTCAATCCGATTCCCTGCAAGGCGCCAATTTTATGAGGGAACAAACAAACACTAAATCCGGCACTCGATGAATTATAGTATACTATAATTCATCGAGTGCCGGATTTAGTGTTTGTTTGTTAGGTTATAAGGTTATGCAGCAAAGCACAAATATCTGTTAAAACTACACCTCACCCTTAGCTGTTTGGTGCAATGTCTGAAGTGTTCCACTGGCATAGACTGGCCAGAGCAAGCGATGGATTTCTGCAGAACCTGCACTTTTCTCAATGGTGAGACGTTTCAATGAGGGGAGCACAGAGAGACAATAGCCGTAGGCTGTGGAGTCATAAGCAGTCTCAGGCCTCATGTTCACCTCTTCTCCAACAATATGTGGCATCAGGCGGCGAACCAATGAAATGTCTTGTGTCTCATAAAGACACTGCATCTGAAAGTCTTTGGGATATGAGTTAATCCTACCTTGAAGGTGGTCAAAGTGCTGTAATTTAGTCAATCCACAATAAAAGCACCACACCTGTGCCATGTGGGGCTCACCGAGATACCTGGCCCACACCTTGCACTGCCAGTGTGCTGACCGGAGAGACACATAAACAGCAGCAAGGAATTCCTGTACAGTCAGGTGAATGAAGAAGAAGCTTTCAATTGCCCCTTTCCTGGACTTTGGGCCACATTGAATGGGCCTAGCCGTCAAAACACCGCACCCTCTCTTATGGTCTGAGAAGCGCTCACCAAGACCCTGGAGATTACTTGAATCAAAGACTATTTTTTGGCTCTGATGCAGTGATGTGGTGTCTCCTATCATTCCTTGGAACAGCTTCAAAATGTCCACTAATTTGAAGTCTTTTGTAAAAAGTAGCAGTTTACGTAACTCTACCAGAAGCACCAAGCTATAACCATAGCAACTGGGAGAGCGACAGACATCTTGACATACCTTCCGAGCCAACGTACTCTTACCCACCCCGGGAGCACCACTAATAATTACAAGTTTATGCTCTTTCACCAGTTGAGGGATTGTCTCACATTCAATTTTTCTAGTCTGGTATGTGTACACATTATCAACGCCTTTCTTAATCGCTTCGACAAACATCTCTTGAGCATGTTGTGAGCCCAATCGAAAGTTGGCAAGAGCAAGATTGACATAGCACATTGTCTGGTTGGGGAACCACTCATCTTCCACAATGTGCATACTGCTATAGTACTCCCTCATTCGGCTGAAGAAGGACAGCACCTGTGAGTGGACAGGACAGGACTCATGTGCAACACAGTTTGTAGTACAGCTGGATACTGACTAGCCACATAGTCATGCTCATTGTACAGATTGCCTATAGATGGATGGGACATTATCAACAGAGCCCGCTACAGATACTCAATAAGAGTGGTGATGATCACTGGTAGGTCTTGGGAGCCAAAACAACACTAAGTCAGCAAACTAACAAGCTAAAGGCAAAACATTCCTATTCATCATATACAAAAAAAAAATGAGCTAGGGAGCGCAGTTCTATATACCATATATCTTCTAATTTTTTATCCTTCTAATTTTTCATCTGGACGAAGCGTGCTGTTTTCTTCTATTTCTCTGACAAAATTTGCCGTCTTCTAATTGCACATCATTCTTCCAATTTGCCGTTATTATAATACTATTCTATTGTGATGCCACCTTAAGTCCCTTCTTCGTAGCTTAAGCTGTTCGCAATGGACGAAGAGTTGCACCGTTACTGCTTACATTTGCCTCGTCTGCTTGATAGCCCTCCCGCTGTCCATACAGGTACCTTACTGCGGCGTATCTTATCTATGTGCCTTTCACACATGCTAGATCGCCAACGTCGGGTTCCCAACTTCCTTCATACATGTGGCACCCTCTAAATGGCAGCAACAACTCGCAACTAAAGGCGGCCATTTGCCAAATTTAAATAGCCGCCGGTGACTTCAATTCAATCTTCCTATTCTTCTATTCATTCGTCATGTTCAGCTAGCCGGCCGATATACTTATAAATGATGTTGCTTCTGAGAATCTTGCCCTGACAAAAATTAGAAGATATACTGTATGCTCAGATGTACACATTTTATCACTGTGTAGCAGGTTAGCTCCAGTGTATGTTCTTTAGTCTTATCATGAATCCAAAACACAGCACAACCTAAAACACATGTACACAACACATATTTACATACACACATGACACATGATACTTTCATACATGCATGCACAAACAAATGCACAAACGTACACACACACACACACACACACACACACACACACACACACACACACACGACACAAGTTTACACATGCAAATGCACATACAACGACCAACCAACCTCCTTATCCACATTCCTGGATGAGGCCAACTCTCCATCAAATCCTGCAGAGTGCAATGGTCGAGGGAGTAAAATTATTGCCAATTTGTCATTCAACGTAACACAACACTAATTAACCTCCCATGCATTCACTTCCTATGAAACAAACCTCCTCGTTGGAGCTCCTTCATAATTTTATCTGCCAGTCTCTGCATGTTTGGATAACCGTCTGCTGCAATGGCCACCTTGCAGTACTCATCCAGTGTCTTCAAACTGCCGTGAACCTTCAAGTGTTCGTATAATATCTCTCTACCCTCATCATCATTCGTGGCTGAGATATGTCGCTCGATGTCCTGTGTGATCACTCCTTTACGTTTCAGCTTGAGCAGGTTGTATTTGGCATTCACTACTTCAAAAAATTCATCTTCATATTTCTCAAGAACCTCAGACACTAAGGATGGGATGCACACACATTGCAAAGGAACAGTCCAATGACCACACTAACTGAAGGCACACAGTATACATTTAACAACATACACCCACAGTAAGGGCACTTCTCTATAAAGGACATCCTGAATGAGGGCACCTCTCTATAATGGACACTTGGATAAGGGGGTCTCTTCATAAAGACATCCAGAATAAGGGCACATCTCTACAAAGAGCAATTCTGCTATACTCCAATTTCATAGTCAGTTGAAAACTGCCTCATAATTTGGTACACCTCTCTACAAAGGGCAGACAGCTGTGTCCAGTTATATCCAGTATGGAAAGGTCCCACTGCATATGGCTGGACAAAGGAAGACTAAGCCATTTGTACCGAGTTCACAGGTCATAATCTATGGACAATATTTGCTGTCAGTCTTCACTAATACGAGCATGAACAGAGTTAGATGGTGTCTTGTTTGTCAGATTCCATTCTTACATCACATTACATACACACATGCACATGCATGCACACAAACATTACGTATGTACAAACACCTCATACTACAATAGTACAATTGTTTATACTTCACATTGCCAGATACTGTACACAACTACCACAGGGTCGTTATACCTAGAAACCGCTAACATGGCCTTTGCACCTTTTTGAAACATTAAATTTTCGCTCTCTGAATGATTCTACGAAAATCAAATGGCAGCAGAAGGAAGTATGATCTTATCAGGTATCAGGAATCAGGTATTCTTATTTTACCTGGGGAACCGTTAGCCAATGGCTACTGTAAATGGCACCCAGAAAAGAAAGGCAAGCTTTATCAGAAAAGTCAGTTGGCGCAACGGAGAAAGCTTGGATAAAGATGTTTGAAGGTGTTAAAAACTGCACACTCGCCGACATTCAGAGCAAAACTGGCATATCTAGACGATGCCTGAAACACACGTAGCTGCGCTGGTTAGGTGTAGGGAAATGTAAAGTTTCAGAATCGACTGAGAACTGGGCATATATGCATCTGTTCGCAGAGAAAATGAAGAAAAACACCTTCTTGGTAGTAATTTTGCCACAATTCGCACGTTCAAATGCTATTTTCTCGAAAAGAGACTACAGCACACTTCTGTTCTCAGTTGAATATGAAGGTATATTTACTACTAAACACGATGATGTGCAGCACACCCACCAAGATGGGGCTCTAAGTATGCCGTTATTTTATACAAAATTTCCTGAACAACAAACCGGCCATTGTGATGACGTCAACAAACGTCACTTACGTTATCGACTAGCAATGTGTTAAAGGGAAGTTAGGACGCCGCTCGTTAACCGAAGTGCAGCAGATCGAGGACAGTATCTGTTATTGTCGTCAGGCCTACAGAACTGGAAGAGTATGATTTAGTAAAGGTACGTTGGGGTGCATCCATGTGTGCCACATTACACGCTGCCTAAGTCACTGCACGACTTCAATTCACGCGTTGTCTCCCTCCACACACTGTCTCCCTCCACGCGCTGCCTAACTCCACACGCAGCCTAAGTCCACGCGCTGTTTTAGTCCATGCGCTGTCTCACTCCACACACTGCCTCATTCTGTACGCGACCTTACTCAACACACTGCCTCTCTCCACGCGCTGTCTCACTCTACGTGCTACGTACGTAGCTAATTTAACACAGTCTCATTCGACGCGCTGCTTCGCTCCACAAACATTTTCTCATTCCACACGCTGTCTCGCTCTACACATACTCAGTACCAACTTGATTTATGCTGTAGACAAATACTGGAACACAGAGAATAACTTCATTGGGCAAAGACTCTTGTGTGAGAACTGTAGCAAGTGCTTATCTGCTATGTAAGCACTCTAGCATAGGGCTAGTCTGTTGTGTGAGTACTTCGAAGTGCTGGTGTGTTGTATAAGCACTCTAGCTGAGTTTTGGTCTATTGTATGAGCACCCTAGCTGAGTGCTGGTCTGTTGCATAGGCTCTAGCTTAGTGATGTCACTCGTGACATCAGTGATATCATTCGTGACATCAGTGATGTCATTCGTGACATCACTAAGTTTCTCCCTCTGAAACTGTTAATGCAAGAAATTTAGCAGTTATCCACACCTTTCACCTAAAGTACAGGTTTCCTGGTATAACTACCCTGTGACTGACCTGAAGGTGCCATCTCCTTACCTTGGATAGATCCAGGATTGACTTCCACATCTCCTGCCTGAAGCAGTAGGCCACACAAAACAACAGAAGGCATAACAGAAACTGATTGAGCCAACACTTCCTTGACAAGGTGTGCAATGCATCTTAGCAGTGCAAGGCAGAAGCTGGGGGGTCTGAACTGTACATTGGGAGAGTAAGGGAAATACCATTGGAGACACTGACACATGGTAGAGAGAAATTGGTTACCCATGACTCTGTGACAGCTGCAGGGTATGCAGAGCAGTGTGTGGTGGAGCTCACTTACCCTAATGCGCATCACTCGGCACCTCTGGATGGTGAACGACACCACTAAATGACCACGTACCCTCCTTGCACACTTGAACTCCCTCTTCAACTTCAGTGAAGGAAACTTTACCAGCATACTGCGAAGTTGCTTGGACACTGTTTGACGCTCGTACCAGCGAAAGGAACTGCATCAGGCAATAAAGTTAGCATTTTCCTATTCATCAAAATACCTTTAATCCTGCCTTACAATGCACAGACACATGTACAAAATGTTGAGTGAGACATAGTGCACATATATCGGGACCCACCTCTTCACAACTGCCACACAGATAGTTAATGGACTGGGTACAAAGATGAACTTGAATACACGTTTCTTTCGACATGGAGAAGAGACGTCTCTCATACCTACGTATACATGCATGTGACGTTAAAGAAAGGTTTCTTAAATTTGTACTACACTTGCGCCAATGACAGGGAATTGACATTCCATAGCTTCCACCATGCATACCTGGTGATGAAGCTGCCTTCTGAACTCCTCTTTCTAGCTGAAGGAGCAAGCATTTCTTCTTGGAGTAAAGATGATAGGCTTAGGAATACAACAAGGACAGCCAGCGCCATTTGCCGAAGGAAGGTGTTGATTAGAATAGCCATCCTCCTGATCATGGCATTGAAGGCTGTGCAGTGTTTCATTGACAGAAGGAGATGGGCTGGTCTCACATGTACAGGAGTCATGGTGAACTGTATACGAGGACAACATACCACCTCTACACACACAATTCAGGAATGCAGTATGATTAGAATAGTATGCTGAGTAATACATCAATGAATTCGGAGTCCATCCAATCGCTTGTAGTGAACACAAAAGGACTCCTGGTCATGCTGTGACTATAAACAGTCTAAAGCATACAGAGAACATGACGACACTCCTTACTTCATCATAGAGGGGGCAACTTAGAAGCTTGCTTATTCCTGGGACACCTGTCATCCATTCTATAAAGAGGCAGTGGAGGCAGTCATCATTCAGTTCAGTGTGAGGGCAGGCGTCATCCATCAGGTAACTACCCAGGTGAGTGTTGGGCGGCTTGGGCCAGATAGTGTCTGAGCACAGAATGTAGTATACATAGGTCTCTCAACAGCAGTAGGTGCCTAGTAGTTATATAACATAGCGTAACATATATACGTGTTTTATTGATCATTAATGAGTGCTTGTACACAACATGACGCAATTTATACAGAACACACTCTATCATCAACCCACCAACCTGACACTGGTGTCTTTACTTCTGATGATGGAGGAGTGATGAGTTGTGTTGAGACCCACACAGCCAACAGCAGGATTAGATACAGGAAGAACATATGCACCGTTGTTTGCAAAAGGTGAGCGACACGTCCTGCAGCATTTCTCAGTCCTGCAATGCTAATGATGCTTCGTGGATAAGTTGGGTGTTGAAGACACACTTGATCTCTATACCAATTGTGGGAGTGCCTCATGTTCTACCATAGCACAGAAAGAGCTAGAGAACTGGTTGAGCAGTGTTTACATGTTTGCACAACTAGAGGATAAATTGTCAGTAGGAATGATCCACCAGTAAAATATGCAGTACACGACTGAGATGAGGAGCACTCTCAGACGAGGGATGACACGTACTGAGTGACTCGGCCACGCTACAACGCCATTTTCTCAACAAGAAATGGCAGAAGAGAACTTCCGAACTGCCCGCTCAACACGCACAGGTGCATGATGGACGGAATCCAGCCGCAGATTTTACAATAACCTGATCAGTCCTGCATTCACGAATGAGGACTTTGTCCTTTACAACACTACAAACTGTTCAAACCTCCGTGCACGCACGACAGTTTTGCCAGCTGTGTGAATCATCTCGTGCTTCCGTCATCGCACTTGAACGAGTCTCCTAGAGAGTCCCTACACTACCACATCTTTCTGTAGCGGAAGTACAGCCATTGCATCATTAGCTGTCGCCTGTCGGTGGTTCAGCCTCGAGTTAAGCCTTCAGTCGCCATGCTTTCGTAGCGAGTGCTTAGTCGGGTCTTCCACATCACAATCGAGGACATTTTCGTCGCCAGACAATGTAGTAGTCGCCTAACTCACAGTGCAGCTAACAACCTTCAAGGTAACCAATGCACGGAATCGAACTCGCCGTGTAGCTAGCTGGGTACACTGAGAGTTGACCAAAGAGGAAACGTAGTTTTAGGCATTATAGCTAGTTTTAGGCTTGTAGTTACAACAGTACGTTCTTCAGGTACAGCAGACTCCCAACGACTCACCTAGCTTGCGTACACTGACCCACTATATACGGACGGAATTCTTTCGGAGCATAGACGCGAGTCTTTGGTGGGAGGGGTAACTACGTGTCTTGTGGGAGGGGTGCGACTCTTGTGGGAGGGGCCAGGTGCACGTGTGTTTTCTAGCTTTGAAAAATGACGGCTGTGTACGTGCCTGGAGCCGTGCACTCGCAGACAGAGCGTGCATTTATGCATATGCATGCAGGAGCCCACCCAACACCTAATGCTGGTTAACAATTATAACTTACCTCATCATGATCTAGCACGTAGCTACACTGAATAGATTTGTAGGAAGAAATTAAAAGTTGGTATAATCAATGCAGAGTGTGTGCATGCATTGTGTAAGTAGTATAGTCCAAGGCAGCTTGTTGTATATAAATAAGCATCTGAGCACTGTATGCACATATCATCCATGGCACTACGTGCAGTTGACAGCTAACTCCTGATTGAGCTCAAGCATGTCCATGAGGGACACGCCACACGTGTACGAGTGGGCCGAGATGTGGTCCATTGACAGCTCATAGCTACGTAGACTCAGTCACATCTGGAGGATGGAGTAACCCCAGACACACTGACACACAGACACACAAACACACAAGCACAAGGTCAGCATACTAACTATTGTTTGGTCCTCCTTTACTCCCTTCTTCCTCCACCTCTTCTCCTCTTGATCTTTTCTCCCTTCTTCCTCCCCTCCCTCACCAGGATGGCTGCTGCTGGGTGCTTGTACAGTCTCTGGGATGGGGGGAAGCTGGCTATGTAGGAGGAGTCAAGGTAGGCTGGTCAGTGGGCAGTAGTAATAGCTACACATATAGTGTGCGTGTGTGTGTGTGTGTATGTGTGTGTGTGTGTGTGTGTGTGTGTGTCCCTGTCTGTGTGTCCGTGATTGTACTTGTGTGACATGTCACTAATGTCATAGCTATCACTGTGTGACATGTCACTAATGTCATAGCTATCACTGTGTGCATCACTATGTCTACATATGTCAACATGTCCTGTGCACACCACACCTCTCTCCATCCCTACCTGAGCTGTGCTGTAGCTCCTGCTGACTCCAGAGGCACCCTGAGAAGAGCGGGCACTGCTGGACAATGACGACTGGTGAGATGTGGGCAGACCCACTTCTAATGACAGGGGGGAGACAGAGAGGGGTGCACACACAAGGAGATAGTGAGGGCCATATGAGTGTAAAGGAGACACACACAGAGAGGTACATGCAATCTGCAATGGAGAGAGCTGCTGAAGAGGTACACATGTCCAAGGCATGGAGAGAACTGAACAGACAACACCACACAATTGCAGATTGGAGCATCCATAAATTCACATATATACACCCACCATCTTGTTGGTCTATACTGATAGACCCTTCAATCTCCTGCTGAGACGTCACACACGAGTATGGTCCCTTCAACGTTCCAGGCTCTCCTACCAGCTCACTGGAGGGGGATCTCCCCAGCCTGCCCCCCTGGTTCTCTCTCGCCAGCCTGCAGTCTCTTGTAGTTGGGGTAGAAAGCAATGGAGAGGTCACAAACTATCTCACTGAACTCCAGGAAGCGGACCTGAAGGGGGGAGGGGAGGGGAGGGTAATGACGATAGTGACAGCTGTGTGGTGATGATAGTGATGGTCACATGTGATGACGATAGTGACAGTCCTGTGTGATGACAATAGTGATTCATGTGACAGTCATGTGACTAATGTGTGATGGTCATGTGACTATCATGTGACTTCACCCCGGCCTTCAAGTTGTAGTCTTCGTCATCCAGTGCAAGAGGGTTATCCTCCACTTGTATCTGAATGGCCTCCTTACTGGAGAGGTGGGATGGGTCGAGTGATGCAGCAGTCCTAGGAGAGGGAGAGTATCAGCTATGTAGGAATGAGCCTGTAAACCATTTAAGAAAACCAACTTGCACTGTCACTGTACAATAAACATTCATGGCAGAACAAAACCACAAACACACGCTACAACACATATCAAATCAAGTTCCAAACATTAACCTCTAGTAGCAGGAGTATCCTCCTTAGCCTTACTCCACCCCTTCCACTGGCGTCAGGTCAAACAGGGTCATCAGAAAGTGTGTTGAACAGAGCGAGTAACTCCATCTCATGAGCAGTGAAGATGTCCGCTGCGTGTGGATGTGACAGTACTATTCCTATGAACAGGGGAGTAGGGAGGGGTAGGGGTGGAGACTGCAGTTCTTAATTATAGGGTCTTACCTCTGACAGCAATGTCTTGTGTGAGGTGTTCTTGTATCAATGCATCAAAGCACGAGGCAACTCCTCCACTGACCAGGGAAAGGGAGAGGGGGAGGAGGTAATACACACACACACACACACACGCACACACACACACACACACACACACGCACACACACAAACGTCACACTTGCACATACGTACACACATGTGCATCACACACCACACACATGTACACAGACACATGCACACAACACACACACGCACACACACACACACACACAATGAATAAGTTATATAAATTAAGAAAATGCGCTCAAAAATCAATTTATGAGCACATCTGATCAGAGGCAAAGGAAATATAAGGTATAGATTTGCATGTTAAATGATAATTTACTTCTACTTCTACTATAAACAGTGAATGGTTAGATCTTGAACTTCAACCGGAGATGTTGGTCAATGAGGATCGAACCTGTAGCTGCTTGCAACAATGCAGGACACTGTTAGTGTATTTTTGGATAGTCTAGCATGCTAAACCCATTCCGCCTCCAGAGTGCTTTCCTTTGGGGAGGGTAGAGTGGGGTCTAGCATGGAATAATTATTTCTAAGGCCATGCATGTCTTAAGGAAAGCTATGACTGCTGACATAATGGGTATAAGAATGTCAAGCAACTCATGAAACAGATTAATCTGGTCCATCAAGCACACTCAAAGAATGGGACGAGGCTCTCGCGAGGCACTTGCGAGGCAGTTGGCATTCGCATAAATGTATTCTTGCAAATATTCTGTGCTTTACATTTTCAATATTCAAATACATAAAATAACTATTACATATTGTACCATTATATATAACCTGGTGAGCATTCGCGAAAATAAAAATGCGAATTATCCTTTCAAGTGGCAATTCACAAAATTTTTGTCCTACGCAAATTAGTGCTTACACTGTATGCGCTCTTCAGTGCTTGCTCAATACACTTCTGTATATTCTTGTACCATCACGCTTGCACAATATATACCTGCGCAAGACTGAGGTCAAATTGTGTTTCCGTGGCCAATTTAGGCCCTTCCATGGCTCGAGCCAGCCTCGTACAGCAAGTGCCGATTGCAAGCAATTTTGCCACTTGGCTTACAGCAGTCCCAGTGACATTCTGGTGTGTAGTACAAAGGACTACAGCATGCCAGGTGAGGCATGAGGAAGGCATGCTGTCCTTGCGGGATTGGCAGTAAAAGCCAATGGACTGTTGAAGTAAAACCATTAGCTTCGAAGACAAACATGCATATCGCAAGCTTGAATTTCTTTACTCATGCAGGCATGCTGCCTATATCAGCTGAGGATGCCTTTTCCTCAATACAAGCCACCTACAGTATGCCATTTTGATTGACTACGTACGTCTGTAACTGTTTATGGCCTGGGTAGATGTTATGATTATTCAGCGAGGCCTATTGAATTCTTATGTATGCCCGGTGTACACATATTGACTTGTGCATCTTTATTAATTCACAGTGTCTTATGTTGTTTTTATTGGAAAATTCAATAAATCAATGCTCAGTGGGCATCAATATCCCCAGTAGTGGGGGTCATCCATTACAAGTAGACATAAGAGGTTCAAAGAAAGAAAAGGACACATACTTGTAAAGGTTAATGTAACTGCATGGACATTGTACAGATACAGAGTTCATATAGTTTACATCCTACTGTCTCAGAAGAGCTCTCACCATCTCTTCCAGGGATGTCCTCTTGGTCTCTTTCCTATTGCTCCCCGTCATCACATTATCCACCACACTTCCCCTACTGCTCTCCACCTTTTCATTCCAGCATTCTCGAGCTCCTCCTTTCCACCTCCGGTTCTTCATATACCTGTTCTAGTCTTAACCTCTTCCTCACTGTCTCATTCCTAACATGGTTCAACCTCGACACACCAGCAATCTTTCTCAGCACCCTCATCTCCGCTGCCTGCTTCCTGGACTTTACCCTCTCCTTTAGAACCCATGACTCGCACCCATATGTTAGCATTGGAACTGCCCCTGCTATAAATACCTCTACTTGTGCTCCGTCTGCTGATTTCATACACCTTCTTCATCGCTCCCACTGGTTACATTGTCATTCTAATTCTCCTTTCCACCTCACTCTCTATCTTCCCATCCTCATTCGGCTTTACACCCATTACTATTGATCATAGTTAAACATCTTTTGCAGGGAAACATCAGACTAGTGCAAGGGTTAGCTTTGAAAATGTATAATTATTCTAAATCACAATCACCTAAAATTGCTTCTGCTTCCATTTGGTTCTATGTTTATTAATTCTCTTTGTTGTCTGAGACAGTCATATATTCATGAAATGTGGTTAAATATTTATGCTTCGCCACGGTTCCACCTGAGAGGATGTTTAATTAATAAAGGGGTCAATGTACAAGCAAGTGACGCAAGTGAGAGCTAGTCAGACATTTCAGACTGTTTGTCAGGATGATGTGATGCCATTATAGAACTGATGTGTTGGGGGAAATGGAAGACAAGCTAATCACACAGCTGCAGGATTAAGTATAGGTTTCTTTCCTACAGTAGCTTGGATTGTGAGAAGGAAGCCGTGCTGTCCCACAGCTGCAGAATGATATAATATTATAGGTAGTCTTTTCAACAGTAAATTGGATTGTAGGACGAAGCCAAACTCACAGCAGAGATCTAATTATTCCAATTAATACATTATTATGTTATGGAATACCAGTGAAAAGTTACTGTCAAGTCTGTAGTAGTCTCTTCTCCTTTCCTAAACCATGCCTGTTAAGATTATAGAACAGTTACGGTTAACTATATATACTTTCCTTCCGTCTCACTTAGGAAGCAGTGTAAGTGTATTGGTGCAGGCATAGGAGGATTCATTGGAGGTATCTTGCTGACAGCAGCCATTGGTGGAACTGTTGCTGGAGCTGGGTTGTATAGAAGTAAAAGAGAACTGTCAGCACTAGCTAATTATAAGTGAGTTTGAATTTATGCCACATGCACGCACACACACACGCACGCACACATACACTCACATACACACATTACACTATCAACTTCTTCTATTTCTTCTTTGCTATTTTCTTGTAGCAGACAGAGTTGACATTATGCAAACTTGCGTTGTTTGAAATTCATAGGGGTGAAAAGAGTAATGAATAACATCCAGTATATCTTAGCATGAACAAAAACTTAGATTTTGCTTACCATTATAACTTTTCCAACTTGTATGCTTTATAAAGGCTTTTCCTGTTTACACTTGTATACTTATGTGGTATATGTCACTGAAGAGCAGACTGTGTGGAAAAAGGTTGACCTGAATGAGGAATTGCAAAAGAAAGCTGTTACCAGGTCACGCTGTACTAAGTCTTAACATGGATAGGTGAGTTAATTAGAGTTAATGTTATATACACACACCACACACACACGTACACACACACACGTACATGCACACACACACACACACACACACACACACACACACACACACACACACACACACACACACAAGCACGCACACACACACACCATTTGTATACACACACACACACACACACACACACATACACACACACACACAAGCACGCACACACACACACAAGCACGCACACACACCATTTGTATACACACACACACACACACACACACACACACACACACACACACACACACACACACACACACACACACACACACACACATATACACACAAGCACGCACACACACCATTTGTATACACACACATGCACACACACACACACACACACACACACACACACACACACACACACACACACACACACACACACACACACACATGCACACACACACACACACACACACACACATATACACACAAGCACGCACACACACCATTTGTATACACACACATGCACACACACACACACACACACACACACACACACACACACACACACACACACACACACACACACACACACACACACACACACACACACACACACACACACACACACGCACACACACACACACTGTTAAAAATATGGTGTGACCGTCACACCACTCAGTGCTCACATCAATGGTGTGATCAGTCACACTATTACTTTAGTGTGACGTTCACACTGACACCAGTATCCACACTGTTGTTCAAATCTTTTCTGATAGTTGTATAGTAGTATAGTTGAAGTAATTTACACGCAAAGATGAGATTTTACTTGGAATCCTATGAGCTAACTAAGTACATAGCTACCCAGGATACAGCTTAGCCTAATGGTATGTTGTGTACAGTGGGAGGACCTCGTCAAACTAAGTGTGTAATTTAATGTACCATTAGCTACTTTGTATCACCCACAAACAGTCCCACCAGGTGGTATGTTGTGTACTATCTGTAGTGAAATGTACCATGAAGTGCTTAGTCTCTTACAAACTGTTCACATAAATGGTATGTTGTGTACTGCATGGTTGGAGTGAACATCACACTGCAAATGGGTGTGCTCACAGTGGCAACCAATTCACACCAATTTTGGGTGTGATCATCACTCCCCATTTTCAACAGTGCACATATACACACTCACACACACACACCACAGCATTCCATGCAAGCACCTCAACACATGGCCATATATGCACATGTGTGCCCGTGTGTATTTCACAGGTGTACATGTCGGTAGGAAAACCCGGAGAAACGCACAACGACCCATTTAATACGAGCAAAAGTTTGCCAAAATATCGCTAACATAACAGCATAAACAACGCTTTTATAACAGCACATTATCCACTGTTCTGCTCACCTTGATACGGAGTTTCCTAAGGATTGCATGCTCTTTCACAGAGAAAAAAGCTAAAATATCTTCGCTCCACGGTACGAGGTGAAAACTCGCATACTATGGACAGGTTTCCAAACCAAAACTAAGCTGCCGCCATTTATACATACGAAACAGCCGTGCCTATTGTGTAAACCTTCATCACGAGTTTTTCCATCAATTTTGCACGATTCACAATTCCCATGGTAGAGACACACGCTAGCATAGTAGCTCATCAGACAGGGTCACTAATGCTGCTGCAGTATCCTGTACAGGTTCTAATCTCCTATTGACTTAATATGGTGCAATCATACGCATTGTGGATAATAATTATGATCTAGATGGGGTACTACATCATACGTAGTCTATGCACCCACAAGTCTCATTGCAAATA
This sequence comes from Ianthella basta, assembly GCA_964019415.1. Lineage (NCBI taxonomy): Eukaryota > Metazoa > Porifera > Demospongiae > Verongiida > Ianthellidae > Ianthella > Ianthella basta. The sequence continues at coordinate 9,789,983 of OZ025871.1, read as the reverse complement.
GCATTTTAGCGCATCTGGCAGGCTGCCACACTTTCCCAAGGGGAGAGTACCTGTGGAGGACTGATAAAGTTGACGTCCTTTTTAATTACCTGTTCCTCTGTGATCTCAACAGTGAAGGCCCAGGAATGCACTATCACAGCCTAGCACTCGTAGAGTGGAAGGATGGTCTGTGACCAAAATGTCCCCTTTCTACCCTAGAAATACCCTCTGATGACTGCTCTCGAGTTATATACGGACTGATACGCCCACAAATAATTGGTATAGCTATCCTGTCCTGACAACGACTGAAGGCATCTGTTCACACTACACTGTTAAAAATATGGTGTGACCGTCACACCACTCAGTGCTCACAACAATGGTGTGATCAGTCACACTATTACTTTAGTGTGACGTTCACACTGACACCAGTATCCACACTGTTGTTCACATCATTTCTGATAGATTAAGAGACTTTGAAGTAATTTACATGCAAAGATGAGAGTTTACTTGGAATCCTACAAGCTATCTAAGTACATATATAGCTACCCAGGACACAGCTTAGCCTAATGGTATGTTGTGTACAGTGGGAGGACCTCGTCAAACTAAGTGTGTAATTTAATGTACCATTAGGTACATTGTATCACCCACAAACAGTCCCACCAGGTGGTATGTTGTGTACTATCTGTAGTGAAATGTACCATGAAGTGCTTAGTCTCTTACAAACTGTTCACATAAATGGTATGTTGTGTACTGAAGTGAACATCACACTGCAAATGGGTGTGCTCACAGTGGCAACCAATTCACACCAATTTTGGGTGTGATCATCACTCCCCATTTTTAACAGTGTACTCTCAGATGGTTTAATGTGACTACCGCAGTGACATACAGTTTCATCTGAAGCTGCGTATCTGTGATCGGTACAATGACGAGGGTATTGCTGCTCTCGTGTTATTTGTTTCTCTTTCTCAATACTTTCGGAGGTGAGCCCAAGTTGGCTACGTACCTAGCTAGTTATCACGGTAGGTATCTCCGTGATGGTGTGATGATTAGCAAGCTGGGTAGCTATACTGTTTTTTCAAAGCAGTAGATTTTCACAGATCGTTATCAATGTTTAAATGATGAGGCTTAATTCCTAGTCCCCATAAACCTTTGTTCATTCCTTTCTCATTCCCTTCTTTGTAGATCGAGGTCGGGTTGATGCACAGAATGTACAAGGTGAGAGCCGTCACCAGCACATTTTGCCCTCTCTGCCCCTGAACAAACGCTAGGCACCGTGGCACCGTCTCTTATTCTAGATTGTTGGCATGCGCCGATTGTCTGTAGATCGTGTACACTCGCGCTCTGTACTCACGGGGTTAGCCAAATGGGCGAGACAAGACGCATTCAACTCTACACTTGGGATAGTGTGGGAAGCATTGGGTCTGCCTGTTGTTGTTCTTCCGATGTACCATAACGCTTATACGCGAGACAGATCGAAGGATGGAGGCTGCGCACGCAGCAGTTGTGGACTGCTGACAGACTCCATCCAGTTTTGTAGGTATCTTCATGTTGAGCGTTAGCTTAGTAGATGCATGCACGCGCTAGCTATAATAGGCTTACCAATACTAATGTGAAAGTGAATACCTGAGTAGTGCAAGCAAGTTGAGCAGATTAGCTATAAGACCAAGTGGGATATTTCGTATAGTGTTGCACTGCTTACTTATGCCAGCACCAGTCAGCCATGATCAGTCACTTTTTGTTGCTATCACTGCCTAGTCAATTGCTCTTACGTAGCCCAAGTCATCATAATTGCATAATTTGGCACACAGTTGTTGAAGGGACGGATCATTGCAGTTGGTCCACGGCTGAGGAAAGGTTGACAAAGTTTTAAATCACTGGGAATATTACGCCAACCAGGCTACTTCACCAATGATGTCTCAGGAGGCTGGGGGCCTCCATCAAGCCCTATTGATAGCAACCAGTTATCACAGCCTTCCCTTGCTACTCATCCTACAAAGATGGTAGAGCCGCAAACAGCTGTTTCGCCCTAGTTGGGGGGCTCATCAGTGTGCATGATGTACTGATGGGTGGCAGGATGACTAGCTACTCTTGTATTCAACAACTGTGAAACACTTGTGGTTTCAACAAGAGCGAATACTAATGGAAAGGCTGTAAGGCTGAACCTAACAAACTGTCGTTCGGTCGAGCTTCCTGTCGCCAACATGTTCGCTCAACTTTCTTGAGCCAGTGGAGCTGAAAACCTTCTCCATCTTGCTGCAAAACAATGACCAGCCGAGCTCAGTTCATTCCAGTGAATTAATCATAGTCACCCACAAGCCTTCCTTCACTTGGCATGTGCTACATACATTACATGCGAGCATTGCCTTCTTCATGGCAGCTTGTCGGTATATCTGAGTAGGAATGCTGGAAATCTTGGCGAGGAAGCCGCACAGTGACACAACACAAGCAAATAAAGTCAATGCTACAAAACTTCAGCAATGTACTCTTGCCAACTGGGGATAAATAGCACTTATTATAAGTGACATGTAAAAGTTATAGATCTTTTAGGATGCGGTACAACGCATAATTATACAGCACTTGCCCTTGGATGTTTGTGCCCTCGGGACTCGAGCTGTATAATTATGCGTCATATCGCACACCAAGTAGTCTAATTGTAATCCAGTGTTTATTACAGTGTAAAAATAGAATGATACATTATTGGCCCAACGTAAAACACTTTCAGATTGCTGCTTTATATATAGTGAACTATTCAGTGCATATTCCCTTTCCTTTCACAGTTGTCATTGACTCCTATCCAAACACTGCTGCTGTGCAGCAAGGCAATGCCCTGATTTTGTTATGCAGAGTTGTAGGAGTGCCATCCACCACTGTGCTGAGCTATCAGTGGACCTGTCCTGGGGGCTATTGTGATGCAGGAGGAGTTGATCATGAGTGGGCAGCCAGGATCCAACAGGGCAACGTCTTGGTGGTGAATGTACGCAGGCAGAATGTTGACAATGGTGTCTACACCTGTACTGTTCAGGGCAACTCACAGCAACTAGGGACAGCTGAATACACATTGTCAGTTGCAAGTGAGTAGTGCACCAAAACGAGATAATTAATAACACCTTTTTCTTGTCAATAGTATGCTTGCGCTATAGTGTTCCATGGGTGTTTCATTTGACATCACCAGAGGCAGGCTAGAAGAGTGTCACTGCCTTTCTGCCATGCTGGCTTATAAGGTGACCTGGCTACTTTACGCCCTGGTCTTAACTACCCTGTAAGCTCTAATTTTCGCGGGATGAAAATTTTGTGAATTGCCGCTTGGAATGATATTTTTCTAGTGAATGGTCGCCTAGTTATTTGTATTGGTATCATATGCACTGTGCTTCAATATTGAGAGTATAAAGCAAGAATTATTCATGAGAATATTTTTTGCTAAAGCCTACTGCCTCACGAAATTCACGAAAATAAAGTCCCACGAAAATAAGGGCTTACACGCTATTGAATTGTACCTACCTCCGTTGACATGGAGTGTGAATATTTTGCCTTCATTAGCAGACGTCACCCTCATGCTGTCTTTTTAGGAATGTGGCCAATAGAGATGTCTTCTCTTATATGTTAATGCATCTTCGGCAAAATTAGGCAGACGATGGTGATGAAGAACATTTGAAGCCCAAGCCCCTTACAGATTATGCAGACAAACCATTGAACGGTAAAATATAACCAGGATGCATCTAATAAATAATAAAGATAAACAAGTAGCTCAGTCATTGAAAATCTGCTATAGAGTGATGATCCTTGATTCAATTCCTGATTTAACCCACATTTCCTCAAGGGACCTGAAGCTTCATCTGCCAATTTTGAGCTCTGCTATCCTAAGATTTCCAACATGCATACAACAACCCATATACACACACCCTATACTGTTCACTGTGTGCTTTGTGCCTACCAAGCACCGGGATTTTGCTGAACATTGTATGTATGGTTTCGTGTCCTCCTCCACAGATGGACTGTCATTGTTAAATGACGATGGTGGCTTAAGAGTGTTCTTCCCCAGAAACAGCTTTGTTACCAACTCCACACTCACACACACTAACAGTCCACGTCAGCGAAGTGGTGCGGTTGGCAATGACCACATTGTTTGTTATGGTACTAGCACGTTGGAACAAGTAACATGGCATAACAGTATGGATAGACTGCTAATGACATGCCCTACACCTTGTGGAGATTGTGGTGACCGGTGTCAAAACAATGGTGCTGTAGGTGTAGACCCTCAAGACAATGAACACACTGATATCCACATGTACACTAACTCACCTGCATATGTGAATCAAGACCTGGAGTGCCAAGTGTCCAGTGGCCAGTCAGCATTCATTGGAGTGCATCTCATAAACGGAGGTGAGCATGGAGTTATTTACTACTTCATTAACTGAAGTAGTAAATAACCACACTTCAGTATAGTATAATTATTACATATGACTGTCTGTGACATTGCAAATTGTTGATCTTGTGTAACCAGAAATGGTGCTTATTGGGTTATGACATGTCTATTGAGTGGCATGTTGGACATTTGAAATCAAGCTAGTGTTGTACATGTAAACTTACAACCCTGAAGAGATATAGCTACAATAGTGTCAGAGAGTGCAGTAGCACTCTATGCTGAGATGTAAAGTTAATATGTTTTCCTGTTGGTATGTGGTATAGGAGAAAGAGTGAACAGCTGATAGCTGCCAATAGAAAGCTATACAGCTAAAGAGTTATGTGAAAATACAGACGATTTAAACTCTGAACTGACCTTGCAGGAACACAAGTGGACACGTTCTACCAGGCAATTAAGTGAGCTTGAAATTGCCCGTTGTCATTTGTCTTCTTCGTATTTTCTCTGCTGGCTGTAACTAAAAAGTGAAGTTAGTTTTGGAATGTTTCTGGGAAAGGCACTCTCAAAATCCCAGCGATCATGAGTTGGAGAGATACATCTTTCAGCACAGTATGAGAGAAGCAGCTTGGAAAAGGATAGTACTAGATGCATTCAGGTTGCCCATTGCATGCTGCTGGTTTACTGCTTTTGAAAATTCTGGTGTGTGGAGGAGGAACATACATATGTGTTTGTAGTTGTACTGTGTGTGTGTGTGTGTGTGTGTGTGTGTGTGTGTGTGTGTGTGTGTGTGTGTGTGTGTGTGTGTTCCTGGTGTATTAATCTCAATAAGGAACTGCAATTAAACTCAGAATGGCTCACAAATTGTTAGTACTAGCAGATGATCAGCATATTCCAAAGGTGGGAGAGATAACTGCATGGCAGTCACTTTACTACTTTTGTTGTACTGTACTAAATACAGAGGGTGCTGAATTTACTTCCCATGCCGACTCCGGTCTGCATTCATGATGACACAGCACTTTAGGAATGTGAATGAAGGTTAAGTTGGTGTGTTGTGCTTCTACTCATACTACAGTGAGCACAACCTTGCAGCCACCCTCCTCTGCCACACAAGGAATTCAAACTATTTCCACTACACTTAATTCAATCAGTGTCTCTTGGTCCCAAGTGCCAGGTGCTGCAGGATACTACGTGAGCTATCAGAGACAGGACGTTGGTACTCCCCCAGTGATGACTCCACAGTATGAGAGGATTGTGGGAGGGGCCACCACTAGTGTAACACTGAGTGATCTGGAACGAGGAACAACCTACAGGATCAGAGTGTGGTCTACAGATTGGACATCAGTCAGTGGTGGGGCAAGGGAGATAAATGTGACTACTATGGAAAGTGGTGAGTTTATTCTACTTTCATAATTATAATTATTGTATCAGTGACTGAGGTGAACACACTGATTCCATTAATGACCAGCATGCATTGCTAATCAGCTACCATTGCTTGCATCCCTGCAGCCCCCACCCAACCACGCATGCTAACCATTATTGAACCTACAATTGGGAGTACCATTCAACTGAACTGGCTCCCCCCACTCCACCCTAATGGAGCCATCTACTATGAGATTGAGTATGAACCAGCAGGGATGCCTGGAAACCCAGTGAATGCAGGAAGCAGCAACAGCCCTTACTTCACTATGACACTGCCCAATGAGTTCCTGACCTACAATGTCGCAGTAGTAGCTGTCAACACACAAGGGCAAGCACGAAGCAGTGTTCTTTCAGTGTGTCCTGGGATGGATCGACAAAGTAAGTATGTATGGTTTGAGATGAGTGAGTAACTTGTACATAAACTGTGAAGAAAATAATAAAATGTAATGTTTCCTGTACTAAAGAAACTGTACTGAATTTCCTCTCTAGCATGCGATTTAACAATTTGAATGGGTTAAGGCAATAGAACAATGCCTCAGTTGCAAACTAAGGCACACAGAAAGCTATATAGGGAGAAGTCTCCAGTATTCTCCTACATTCAATAGCAGGAATGAACACATTTTTAGGGTAAAACACGGCCATGTAGATCAAGTTAAGGAGAAATGATTTTTGCATCTAACAGTTTAATGCCATGCATTCTTCAATCTGACTGTTCGCTTTCTGTCAGCAACTCAGAGAAACGGTTACTCAGCCACTCACAGGAAGTGTTGCCAGCGAAACAATTGTGTCTCCTTGATGTACAATGTCCTCTATGTACAGGCAAAGCCAATGGCCAACACATCTGAAACAATGCTATCTGTCAGATGTGGCCAGAACCACGTTGCACACATTTCCGATGCGTCTCTAAGCTCTACTGCAGCTGGCCATTTTTAACATTAAGTGTATTAGATAGCTATGTTTGCTTGCTGCACAGCTGTGTGTGTGTGTGTGTCAAATTGTGTATCAGTCTGTCGATGTCTACTTCAATCATTTTTGTTCATTAATTTTGTGCCTATACATTGTTATAGAGGTTATTTTAACTCGTAATTTTAGGTGCTATGGTACAGTAGTTGAATTTATAATCAGCATGTAGGGTTAGAGTCAATTAAATTGAATGACTCTATGCATATGCCATCTACAGCTTATACTTTCTCTGCTGCCAAGTATGAGATACATGAAGTACAACAGTCAGTTACACTTCAGTTGGTATCAGCCATGACAGCCGAAGAAGAACATTCCCTTTTGGTACACTTGAAAAATGGATCAGCAATGTGTGAGTATACAAGCACATGTTATGTTTTGACTTGGAGGTCTGTGTCAACTGCGTAAAGGAATTATACAGTAACTGTTGACAAAGACCTCTGGGTCCTTGAGAAATGATTGGCAGCTGCAGAAATAATCGCAAGGTATTATAGTATACTGCAATTAATTTCTGGACCAATGATTGACAGACATGACATAATTATACTGAATTATGCTTTATGCAATAACTGAATCTCAGTCTTTATCCATAGTAACTGCTTTATTGATTAGATTCTCAATTCTATGGATAACATTCAGACATGTCTGATTCTATTTCCATACTATTGAGGCCTTCATGAGAATATCTGTGCATGCATAAACTAAACTGCGCGGTTAACCCTCAGGCCAGCCTTCCTGTTTTTGCTAATTATCACGGATGACCTTGAGATCAGGAGAATCCTATACTAACAGCCACTCTCTGTCATTGACTACATTATTCCATCTTTATAAATATCATCATCACACAGCGTGGTTACTAATGTATATAAATTTAATGATCCTTATCAATCCTTTGTAACAGTTGGACATGACTATACCACACTTACTGGATCCAAAGACATTGAAGCAGTTTTTCCTAAAGGATCAAATACTTTACAACTACAAATTCTAATTCACTATGACCTGATGGATGAGGATGAAGAGTACTTTACAGCAGAGTTACAGTCAGAGTCCAATGGTAGAATTATTGCTTGTGCTACCACGATCATCATTCAACCCACTGCAGTTGTACTGTGCACCTTTAGCCAATCAAAGTACTATATCTATGAGTCAGTCGGATTTGTCAATCTGACTCTTAACTCCAGTAGGGCTATTCCACATGCAAACTATTCAGTACAAGTGGATACTGCATATGTTGGAAATGCATCAGGTGAGCGTTGATGCAGTAGCCTTGAAGAATGGATAGATACCTACCAGCATGTATGTCATAGAAGTGTGTGATGGCTATAATTTATATAATCACACTCCTGCAACTCTATTGTAGCTGGCTTTGACTTTAAAGGAGGTTCCTATTTTGCAGTCTTCTCCTCAAATGCAACATCTGCTGTGGTTAACATTCCTATTGTTGAAGACCTAAACTCAAATGAAGGCACAGAATACTTCATCGTACAGCTGGCAGGCCATTCTGTTATTACAGGTGATCTGGTAATAAGCTTGGGGAATATCAAGGAAGCATTTGTTTACATTCAGGATGAGATTATTATATCTTTGGAAGAAGACAATGTTCAAGTGGAAGAAGGAGGAAATCTCACTTTGACTGTTACTGCAAGTATAGCCAGTGATCAGGAGTTCAACATTACTATGATCATCACTAACAACACTGCTCATTGTAAGTAAATCTATACATAAAAAGCATAGCTTGACAGAATGATCTTCAATATAGGTGATCATGACGTATATTAATATTTGATTGCATATATGATTATAGGTGTGGGTGACATACAATGTGATACGTATACGGTGAATTTTGTAAGTGGATCCGTTACTGCAAGCGTGAACATTTCACTGGTGAATGATGATGTACCAGAGTGTGATGAGACATTCACAGCATCTATTACAGTTCCTGGAGAAGGATTCAGACTAGGTTCACACCCTTCAGCTTCCATCACAATTAAAGATGAAGGTATAGTGTTGTTCCATTATAATTCCATACTTTGTCAGTCACCCCATTTGCATGCATTACATACATGGGACAACAATATAATTGGCATTGAAGCTGTACACATCTTTGTAGACAGCCTTGTGTGTGGGTACTTTCCTATTGAACTCACAAATGTATATTTAAAAACACTCAAATTGTGTTGTGTGTACACTGAATGTCTGGCATATGCATTAACTGCATGACTGTGCATTATTTAGATGTACAAGAAGAGTTCTGCTTTGGTGAAGAGAATGTTGAAGTGACAGCTGCAGTTGCAAGCTTTAAAGCTGTGGTTGTGAATTTAACACGGAGCAGTCCTGCTTGTGGTGCAGCTTCTATCTCTCTGAACCTTGCATTCAAAAACGGCGAAATACCTGTGTGTAAGTAACTGTGATCATCAGTTCAAGTATTATGTACTGGTTAAGGTAATTCAAATTTGTTTTGTCTATTGTCTATATAAATATATGCAGCCTTAAACACAAGCTGCCTATTTGGCCAAATGCAAACACTAACAGAATGTGTCATTGAGATTGAAAGTAAAAATGTGGACATGCCAACCAGTACAGTCCTAGGATTGGTAACACTCAGTCAGGAAGAATTGGACAACTCCACTTGCACCCAAATGAAAGAGGTTATGGTCTTCAATGGTGAGGGCAATTAGATGTTTGCTCAGTCTATGAATTAAGATAATGCATAACTAAGTCATTTTCACTTTGACATGAATTTGATGAAATATTTCATTTGCTACAAAATTTTTCAGCATGCATGTTTCCTTTGTTCGGAAAGCACTATATAATAGCACTGTTTAATGCTTTAATACAGTCCCTGAATACAACTGGAAGACAACAGAAGCTAGTGTTAATGTAAGTGGGGAGGAATCATCAGTGCAACTGGAAGTGACTATCATGCGAAATAGTCTGACAGACCCTATGTTTTGCGAAAGGGAATGTCCTTGTGCGAATTTCAGACTTCTCAATGATAGTAAGTTGAAATGGATATGCACTAGTATTGTCTATTCAATGAGGCAACTGTTACCATTAATAGTGACTTTATTGTGATTTGTTGTTTACTCTCGTAAGTTTATACATTTGTATAGCATGGTCTTTGAGCACATCCTTGGACTGCTTGAACATAAGAGAAGCAGTCATACAGGATATAGCTGAAATGATATTCTTTATTAGATATTTGCAATGTATTACTCTAATCCTGTATGCCTGTAAATCTTTGCAATCACAAATGTTCGCGATTTCTGTGAATGGGGCACAGTTGCGTATGTTTTTATTGCTATTATTTATGTACATAATAATTATGTATGCTATATTAATAATAGGAACTGTCATAAGTCTGGCATAGTAGTGAACCTCGACAAGCACGTGTTTGTTCATTCTCAGAAGCTACCACTCCCAATGTTGGTCACAGACTAATTATAAGAAACCCTTAGTTGTCAATGTAGCATAGTCTCCTTTGCAAAATTTTGTTTGTAAAATAGTATTTTTGACCCACACTTTGAAAGTACTTCGTAAAAAGATGTGACATACATGCAATGTCACTAGCAATCACCTGTTCCATAATTAGGCAGCGTTGTACCTGGTGACAGGTGTCATTGCAATGCAACATGGAATGTATACTTGTGTATACAAATTGACATGCATATCATTATGTATCACATAATTATGTTAATTATCCATCACTGAGGTTTATATCCATAGCACTGCATTATATATGCCAATGAAACGATGAATAAGAATTTTCTGCAAAGAATGTACTCGAATCACTCTAAGTGCAAGCATAGCTCAATTTGAATTGGCAGCACCAGATTGTCTTTTCATGCATGCACATAGGACATGGAAATGCAAACCTTAGACAGAATGTTGTCACTACATACCAATTATACAGTGCCACCAATTTCAGCTCTACATTTAATAGGTACTCAACTGCTTTATGCATGATGCAATATCACAAGATACTTTCTAAACGTTTCTTCATGATTTAGATGTATAATACATTATGACTTGAGATGTTTGCATAATGTACACGGGTATATAGCTATATCATTAATATGTTTATGCACTTTTGTACAATGTCATTCTTATAGGTTTCCAACTGGCACAAGATAATTGCTGTTTCTCTGTTACGAATGATACTGAAGTCACCTGCACCATAAATGTCACTGGTCTGCCATCTTCCATGGTGGGAGATAAGAGCTTACTAGTATTGGAATTGTCTCCTTCAAATTACAGCTGGATATCCAACTCAAGTCAATTGATGGTGCTTGTGGAAAACATTGGGACAGGTATATGGGCCATTGGCAGGGCATTCAATGACTGTATGTATAAGCATCTTGCTATATTATAGATAGAGTGTGCATGCATTTGTACTTTGAAACCAATCCATGCAGAGATACCACCTAGTGCAATGGCATCAACCAACAATGCTACCATCGTGGCAGTTGTGGTTGTTGTGTTTCTGTTTGTTGAGGGTGCTTGTGTGCCTATTGCAGTCTGCATCTGGCGCAGAGCCAAAAAATGCAGAAGACAGAAGATAGAGAGGTAGTGCACTTGTACACTGTGTATAAATATTGTACTAGTAATGGATGTGGAGATGCAGCACACCGTGCAGCATTCAAAAGTTTCATTTATAAGGAGGTCCTTGTTTAGCTCACTTCTGTATGTGGGGGATATACTGTCAGAGTTGTGAGTATACTACTCCTATGCTCATGACTGCGTGATGCATTTTCGATGCATTCCTTTTGGATCCACTCTATATATAGTTAGCTCGGTAGTACTTGCAAGGCATATAATTATACTGACCTTCAGTATAATGATATAACCGTGCACTTACTGTTCTACTGTCAATTTTATGTAAATTATTAAATACTGCAGGATGGTTCCATCAGCACAGTACCATGCAAGCGTGCAGAAAAATAATGAGGTACAATATTTATGAATTGAAGGAGCATAAGATTCATCAGTTCAAATGTTTGCATGCAGTTTTGTGCACTACAATTTTATTAAGATAAACTGCCAGAGTACCATTTATGCATGACAATTTGAACACAGGCAGTGCACTTCTTATCTGATGCCAATGGAGATGCTTGGGAGCTTTCCGAAAGTGTGATTATAATTGGAGACCAATTAGGTCAAGGCAACTATGAAGCTGTGTTCAAAGGAAAGCTCTCGGTAAAGGCCATGTCACCCAGGATCTATGCACACAAGCAAGAAATGGAGTTTGAGGGGAAGTCACACCTGACTGTTGCGGTGAAAATGCTTCGAAGTGAGTAAGCTGAAATTTACTTGCTCAGGAACACATTGAAGGTTTGAACATCATATCTAGCATATACACTCATGTAGAGCCTGTCATTTCTGTCGCAGATTTCAGCAGTGATGATAGAGAGAGAAGCCTATTTATGGATGAGATTAATGTGATGAAGAGAGTTTCTGATGGTAGCAACTCTCATGTCCTGAAGATGATTGGCTGTGTCACCACCACCCTCCCAGTGATGCTCATCATGCAGTTTGTTCCCAATGGGAGCTTGAAGGACTACCTCAGAGCAAAGAAGGTAACTGCTGAAGTAAGGGATGCTGAAAACTAGTATTGTCTGTTTCCTGAGTATAGTGATGGGTTAATCAGTGGCTTATCTGAGCAATTATAATAATAATTATTATTATTATACAATTATAACAAATTTATGCGACACATTAATTTTATACAGCACATTTATAAAGCGTATACAACACAAAATTTGTAGGCAAATGCATTTCATTACTTACAAGACATGCACATGAAGCAATGCATTTTACTGAGGATTATAATGTTGCCATTCGAAGAGTGTTCAACAACTATACTGCTACAGATGTAGACTCTGCTTCCTTCCACCCATTAGACGCAAGTACCTGACATTAATCAGTACCTCAAGGGCTTAACTTGCTTTGGCTGGCAAATTGCTAGTGGAATGGTGAGGTATTATTTTGTTAGATAAACAGTCATTATGGGTCCTCATTTCAGCGGGGCAGACATAAAGCCGATCATGGTTTTACTATTCATGGAACATTGGATTTCATATGTCCACCAATGTTCAGGAGTACCTGCTATCTAAAGGAGTGATCCATCGTGACCTTGCCTGCCGCAACATCTTAGTAGGGGACAATGAGTTACTGAAGATAAGTGACTTTGGACTGGCAAAAGAGACCTTGGAGTACACTTCAACTGGAAGGACTAGACTTCCAATTCGCTGGATGCCACCGGAAACATTCCTAAAGGGAGAATTTAGTGAAAAATCAGATGTGTGAGTCTTAATTCAAGTAGTAATATTTTATACAAACTTCAACAATGGATTTCTATGGTTTACCTATGCATAACACATTTCTGTTTATATATTGGCCATGCAGGTGGGCTTATGGCGTCTGCTTGTGGGAGATCTTCAGTCTAGGTTAGTCTATGGAAGGATGTATATTAATGAATCCACTTGTTGCATTTTAAGTAATAATGTGTATAATTATACATGTTCCAGCCCAGTGTTATTGTATATAGTCCATTATAATATCATTGTATCATCTCTATTGTGCATATTGCAGGTGATATGCCATACACAGAATTTGGCAACACAGTTATCCTCTCCAGGGTGATGGCGGGCTACAGACTGGAGTCTCCTAAAGGGTGCCCGGAACAAATGTAAGCAAATGGTATTGATATGTGCGTACATACAACAAGTGCACTGTGTTGTTGTACATATTAACCCTCTGTATTGTGGGCGGTGGATGTACTATATATATAGGTGCACTGTTAGACCTTATATTACTGAACTGCATGCTATGCACCATGTTATAATTAGAATTTAGCCCACATACTTTTAAAGATTTTGTAAAATTATTTACATAAACACACATATTTGTACTGTAGCTATTCCATTATGATAAAGTGCTGGAGTGATGACAAGGAGTCAAGGCCCACATTCCAGGCGTTGAAGAAAGAGTTTGATGATCTCATTTCAAATGCGAAAGGATACAAGTACATGCCCTTGAATGGTTTGGCAACCAAGGCAGACCTTGATCCAGCTGAGGAAACTGTGGAGGCACCTCCTCATGTTCACTGCACAGTATTGAGTGACTGTCAGCATCAAAGAAGTACAGGAGTTGCCACTGAAGGGATTGATGCTTGAACAACAACTAGCTAACAGCTTTAATTGTAGCTAATGATCATACCACAAAATTGTTCACTTTCTATTATTCACTATTCTATTCTTTACTAAACAATTTACCACATATTATTCACTAACTGGGCCTGTACTTACCATTATTCACAATCAGCACAATTAGAATATTGTATAAAATCTAGCCATGCATTTGTAAAGTGTCCAACTCATTTTATGCAAGTACAATATACACATATGCCAGGGTAGCTGAGAGACAGCAAAGCTTTTACGATTCAGTTGCTGCAACATGAATTGCACAGTGTTCATAATGGATTATCAAGCAATGTGAATTTATATAACTGTTAATTATAATGTCTCATTGTCTAGCAAGTATTTAATCATGATTTTAAAATAGACACCATGGCAAGCTATATAATTTTGTTGAACTTGTCAATGATATTATAGACTATTAGTAAATATACCATATTAGACAAGACCCATCCAGTACATTCATAACATGTCCTAACAAGCCGGAGAATTAACTTTTGGTGCATCTGCAATGGTTGGTAACCTGAATACTGCATGCACAACATGACTGTATATTCTACCCAGATATTCTGTATATAACTAAACATGATAATGTATTGCACATACAAGGCCAGTGCGTATAAGTGTTCATGAGCAGAGCTGTAATGTACTAGCTACAAATACATGTATTGTACCAGGGGTTAGAAGACATTGAAGACATATTGTCATTATTGAATGGATAATGTATGAAGTTGAAACCATAAGCAGCGAAATCAAAAACTAGTCAATCAATACAGGAAGCCAACCGTGGCTGAGAAATGCATGACCGCAAAGCAAGCTATGCTGAACTTGTCAATGATATTATAGTTTACCATATTAGACAAGACCCATGCAGTACATTCATAATGTGTCCTAACCAGCTGGAGAATTAACTTTGGCACATCTGCAATGGTTAGTAAGCTGAATATTGCATGCACAACGTGATTGTATATTCTAGCCAGAAATCCTGTATAAATAACCATACACTGTTATAATATGGTGTGACCATCACACCAGTCAATGCTTACACCAAGGGTGTGATCAGTCACACTATTATTTTAGTGTGACGTTCACACTGACACCAGTATCCACACTGTCATGTAATTTCTGATAGATTAAGAGACTTTGAAATAATTCTTGACCAAAATGACAAGAGTTTATTTAGAACGCATAATAATATATCTAAGTACATAGCTACCCAGGACACAGCTAAGCCATTTGGTATATGTTGTGTACAATGGTACATCCTCAAACTAAGTATGCCATTTGTGTATTTTAATTGTACTGTTACGTACTTTGTGTTGCAGGAGATGCCGTATTCCCCGGTAAAGTTCACTGGGGTACCAGATGCCCAATGTTTGTAGGGGATGCCCTATTTCCCGTTGAAGTTCATTGGGGCACCAGATGCCCAATGTTTGCAAGGGATGCCGTATTCCCAGTGAAGTTCAATGGGGCACCAGATGCTTGATGTTTGCAGGGGATGCTGTATTCCCCAGTGAAGTTCACTGGAGCACCAGATACCCAATTTTTGCTGGGGATCTGGATGCCATCACCCACAAACTATCCAGCAAGGTGCATGGTGTGCTGTGTACTACGTACGTAAACTCAAATCCTTAAAGTAGTGTACCATATCTGTAGTGAAATGTACCAGTAAGTGCTTATTCTCTTGCAAACTGTTCCCAAAATGATGTTGTGTACTGCTTGGTTGCAGTGAACATCACACTACAAAAGGGTGTGCTCACTGTGGCAGCCAATTCACACCACTTTTTATTGCGATCGTCACTCCCTATTTTTAGCAGTGTAGTAATGTCAAATCAGTGCGTATATACGCGTTCATGAGCAGTGCTGTAATGTACTAGCTACAAGTACATGTGTTGTACCAGGGGTTAGAAGACATTGAAGACATATTGTCATTATTGAATGGATAATGTGTGAAGTTGAAACCATAAGTAGCGAAATCAAAAACTATTCAATCAATACAAAGCATGATTCGCTATCAATTTCATAACAGAATATCATCTGGTGGATTCCTTTATCCTATAAACAGCTCGGTCCTCCCATAAACAGCATATGTACAGTGCATATTGATCAAAGGTCATTCACCTATTCATGCATGCAAGGGTGTGGTGGGGTAGGGGCTGAACACATGCAGAACAAAAACAAGTAACAGCTATTTTAAGCACAGGGTCATCCAGTCAGTGGCATAACTTTGCCGTATACAACAACTTCTGAATCAATTGATTACATTGAGTATGTAAGTTACTGGTGGAATAATATGTTGCTTAACAGCATTAATGCATAATGGTGGTGTTAGTGTGCTGGTGGACAAATCAAGGGGAATATTTGACTGACATAGATAGATATGGTATCTTAACAGGAGTAAGGGATCCTACAGAGTTGGAAGAGAAAGAACAGAAGGAGCTGTCTCTTTGAACAAGGTAGGCTATAATATTTCAGTTTCCCAATGTCAAATACAGACCATGCAATACAGGTATAATCTATACATAGCCAATGAGTCTACAAGGGAGAACATTTGATGGAGCATTCTCTAGTCCTTTGCAGGATACCAGGTTCTCCTTTGCCTTGGATAGTTCTGTGCTGTCTTGTGACAGTTGTCAGGAGTGACAGAGTCATGTGGGTTGACACCAAGGGAGAGGACGGTCCTCAATGCATACACCACACACCAGTAGGTGCACTGATGGCACAGCCACCTCCTAGCAGGTCATGCAGGTCACTGCAGTATGCTCTACAAAGCACTCTGAACAGCACATCTGTCGGAGTTATGTCCTACAATTTCCAAATCTCCGAATGGAGCATTCACAGCAGTCACAAACCTTGTGCAAATGGTGGAAGAATGCATATGCAACCAACTAGCCAAGCAATGCCTTATATGCATGTCACATTATGTCAGGCTTTACACATGTTAATAGTGTTTAGAGTTATAAATTGCATGTGTTTGAAATGATTGACTAACAAATTGTCCCCTATCAGGACAGAACGTTTAAGTCAAATGTGACTGGGTCCTTTCTTCTGTAGTTTTTGCAACAAAACAGGTTCTATGCTTGTGACATATCAGTCCAGTCACCATGTTGTTGAATACTATACTGGACAGTACACAACCAGCTGTGGATTGTTTTGGTGGTCTAGAAATGCAGGCAGACACGGTATAGGTAAGGATAATATTTGTGTTCAATTTGTTGTGTGGTGTGTGCTCATATATATTCACAAAAATTACTAATAAAAATTGCAGGCAATGAATTACACAGTGTTCATAATAGGTTCCATTATCAAGCAATGCGTATTTAATGTCTCACTGTCTAGCAATTATTTAATATGATTTCAAAATAGACACCATGGCAAGCTATGTTGCAATTGAACTTGTCCATGATATTATAGTATGCCATATTAGACAAGACCCATGCACAGTACATTCATGCATAATGTGTCCTAACCAGCCGGAGAATTAACTTTGGCACTTCTGCAATGGTTAGTAACCTGAATATTGCATGCGCAATGTGACTGTATATTCTAGCCAGAATTCTTGTACATGTATAACAAACCATGATAATGTATTGCACATACAAGGCCAGTGCGTATACGTGTTCATGAGCAGAGCTGTAATGTACTAGCTACAAGTACATGTATGATAATGATTATGATAATGATTATGATAATGATTATTGATAATGATTATTGATATACTAATGATAATGATTATTTGAATAGGGAGTCGCATCAGCAATTTGCTGGTCTTCCTGCGAGCCCTATAATACATACAACACACATAACACATACACACACATGATCAGTCAGTAGCTAATCAGTTTGTTATTTGTTCAGTGGGAAGTTTGTTGTTGGAGGGGAATTTGTTTCATGGCCAGAGCTTGAGCCTCAAACATCCCATTGTCACTGGATCACTGGACTTGATCTTGACCACCAGACCACCAGCACCCTGTATTTATTGTACTATATAGGTTGGAGGACATTGAAGACATATTGAATGGATAATGTATGAAGTTGAAACCACAAGCAGCGAAATCAAAAACTATTCAATCAATACAGGTCATGATTCGCTATCAGTATCATAACAGAATATCATCTGGTGGATTCCTTTATCCTATAAACAGCTAGGTCCTCTCGTAAACGGCATATGTACAGTGCATATTGATCAAAGGTCATTCACTTATTCATGCATGCAAGGGTGTGGTGGGGTACGGCTGAACATATGCAGAACAAACACAAGTAGCAGCTATTTTAAGCACAGGATCATCCCATGTTCAGCACAGTGGTATAACCTTGCCATATACAACAGCTTCAATTGCTTACATTGAGTATGCATGTTACCAGTGTAATTTTTGGTTGCTTAACAGCATTAATGCATGCGCATGATGGTGCATGGTGTTTGTGTGCTGGTGAACAAATCAAGTGAATATTTGACTGACATAGATAGATATGGTATGTTAACAGGAGTAGGGGATCCTACAGAGTTGGAAGAGAAAGAACAGAAGGAGCTGTCTCTTTGAACAAGGTATGCTATAATATTTTAGTTTCCTATTGTCAAATACAGATATAATCTATACATAGCCAAGGAGTCTACAAGGGCAAACACTTGATAGAGCATTCTAAAGTCCTTTGCAGGATACCAGGTTAATTCTCTCTTGCCCTGGATAGTTCTGTGCTGTCTTGTGACAGTAGTCAGAAGTGACAGGTGGGTTGACACCAAGGAAGAGGACTGCCTCAATGCATACACCACACACCAGTAGGTGCACTGATGGCACAGCCATCTCCTAGCAGCTCATGCAGGTCACTGCAGCATGCTCTACAAAGCACTCTGAACAGCACATCTGCCGGAGTTATGTCCTACAATTTCCAAATCTCCGAATGGAGCATTCACAGCAGTCACAAAAGCAGTGCAAATGATGGAAGAATGCATGTGCAACCTACTAGTCAAGACAGTCAGATACGCAATGCCACAATTATGTGCATGTCACATTATGTCAGGCTTTACACATGTTAATAGTGTTTAGAGAGTTATAACTTGTGTTTGAAATGATTGACAAACAAATTGTCCACCATTAGGACAGAACATGAAAGTCAAATGTGACTGGGTTCTTTCTTCTGTAGTTTTTGCAACTTAATAGGTTCTATGCATGTGACATATCGGTCCACTCACCATGTTGTCGAATATTATACTGGACAGTACACAACCAGCAGTGGATTGTTTTGGTGGTTTACATATGCATGCAGGCAGACACGGCATATAAGTAAGGATAATATATGTGCTCAATTTGCTGTATGGTGTGTGCTCATATTCACAAATGATACCAAATTGTAATATTCGTTGCAGAACAGATGCAGAAACAAAATTAATGGGGGAGCACAGAGTGCACAAGATCAATTAGGTCAGGGGAACTATGGTGATGTGTTCAAAGGACAGTTAGCACTGACAGCCATGTCACCCAGGATCTATGCACACAAGCAAGAAATGGAGTTTGAGGGGAAGTCACACCTGACTGTTGCAGTGAAAATGCTTCTTGTGAGTACGATGAAAAATACCAGTGTAGCTATGTAGGAACATATGGAAAACTATGCGGGAACTGTACACACACTGGGTGTGCTCTGCTTATCTTGCTATTATAGGTTTCAGCAGTGATGAGAATAAGAGAAAACTGTTTATGGATGAGATTAACATGATGAAGAGAGTTTCTGTTGGCAACAACCCTCATGTCTTGAAGATGACTGGCAGTGTCACCACCACCCTCCCAGTGATGCTGCATGCTCTTTTCATCTTTGGGCCAAATGATGTCTTCTTCATTGCCATGTGATAGTATGCTCTAAAACCTGTTCCAATGGTGGTACTCTGGACAAGAGTGTGAAAGTGAGGTATACATGCAAATATAGCTGTGCCCATGCACAGTGATGTATACATGTGCAGATACAACCCTCCACATGCACTGCCTATGTATTTGACCATTATTACATGCTGATACCATGCATTCTGGCATAATATGCTATTTAGTCTGTGCAAGTGACCATGACAGAGGTCCAAAGGTTAGAGTTAACAGGACTGGTGCACTTGAGGAGGTATCAATGGTGTGGACTCTGCGGTACACATGCAGTCCTTGTTCATTGTCCTATATGCTCCTACCAAGGTGACCCTGGAGAACCTGGTGAGCCTGGACCCCTTGGTCCAGTAGAACCACCAGGTGTCATTGGGCCAAAGGGAGATCCAGTGAGTCAACTGCATTAAACCGGACACTGTGTATGTTTAAAGTGGCCATGCTAACCAATGTGTACTAGAATGACGCATTGTCTAATACTGCAAATTTTTAAAGCCTGGGTGCTGTTGAAACATAGATTCTGGCTATGTGACAGCCCATGCATGCATAGTTTTCACCACCTTGATGAAATGTGATGTTATCTCCATGCCTATATTATGCATCTAATTGCTACTACAAGGGCAAGGGCAGCCAGGAGAGCCTGGCCTGCCTGGACCTCAGGGGCCTCCGGCCAGGAGAAACTGGATCTTGAGTATATAACACAGTCATCAGTACAGACATTTTTAGCACTCATTTGCACTTGAATCTTTTGCGTATATACCCTTTTGAATACATTAATTCTGATTGATCTGCATGGCTGATTCTGTGGATGTAATGCAAAATGCTATAATATATTCTGTACATGTTTTCCATGGTGACCCAGGTCCACCTGGGCTAGCTCTCTGGACAACGTGGCAAGGTAGGCATAGGGGTAAGTCTGAACTTCCTGGAGATGCAATAGTGGGCATCCTTCAGGAGGGTGAAATATGCAACAAGAAGAATGTGGGGTTACTTCGCTTCAACAGCACAAGCTCAATACAAAAACTGTTGGTTTGTGATGGAGAGAGCTGGAAGGTAAGAGCATAATAAATTATTATTATACAAAAAGGATAAGATACAGGCCTCACATTTATGAAAGGTGTAATAACAATCTATCTCTGTCATCTCTCTTATACAAAGTGCATCAGCATAATGGACTGCATGTCTACGGTAGTTACAACCAGATGGTGAAGAGACTCCCGGAAGTGGAAAGAACAGTATTAGCAATTCCTTTAATTCAGTATCTTAATTCATATCCATGGTAATTTTATAAACACATTGAGTGTAGTAGAGATGCATTAAGCAAGGTTTGTGATTGTAGCTTCTCTTAGATGTGAATTCAACCTCATGCAGGCTATAAATTTTAATTTTTGGCAAATCAATTTTACAGTTCTAATCACTGACATGACTTTGTGTACAAACATTAATTACCATCTCATACAGTAATCAGTTGATCCCCAAGAAAAGCTGTGTAAAGAATGTTTGCAATGTATCCATAATGAAGAATGTAAGAGATAAATTTTTCCATTCTTCACATCCATTGTCTATGTAAGCAAGGTGTAGCTTCTACAGACTGCATGTGAAGGTCATCATGTAAAACCCACATGAAAAATAAAGTGGTAGACATGACCATGCTTCACATGACCTTCCTCCACTAGAGAACATGCAGTTATGACAGATGCTGCACGATTATACACATTGTTTGCTGTTGTACCACTACGATGAACTCGAGTGAAATAGGAAGTAGAAGTAAATAGACGCCATTTCATGACTGCTAATGAATATTGTTATCATTATGCTTCCCGTGGTTGGTTTCATACTCCACTGGCTGCATGACATTGTAGATATATCCTCCATCTACGATCACACAATCGCAAATCGTCTTGCAGTTAACAGGTCTGCCTGAGTGAGTGTCTTCAGTGACTATGCTGCTCGGAAGGACCCTCCTGTGCTTTATTGCTATGCAGCTTTTGTGCTGTCACCGTGCCGCACCAGAGGATCCGGCACCGCCAAGAATACGAGTGCAAGGAGATTTCGTGGACGTTTTAGTCGATATCGGGACTACGGTTCGTCTTGTCTGCGAGAAGGGGATGGGACCGGTGGGCGCCATATTTTACCGCAACGGACAGGTAGTACGGACTCTCAGCGATGGCGACACTGCAAATTCAAAGATCATCTCATCCATGTCACTCACGTATCAAGGCGCGTACAGGTGCCGACCAAATGATGGTCAAGAGAACAGCACAAACGAAATAGCTATTCTCAGTGAGTGCATACGAAGAGTACAGTAAGAGTAGTCTTGGTGTAAACGTGTAGCAGATCTTGCGCGTATGAACGACTTTTAGCTTTCCCCTATTATTTTGTGTTGTCTCGGTGCTTGCCCTTTACAGCTATGTAGCTAAGAGACGGACAGAAAGGCTAGACTAACTACTCTAACATTAACAAACTCGAGCTCATGGTGTTGCTATCAAGAATAAAGTATGTGTTAAAGATGATAGTTTGAGGGGCTTTCTGGTTTTGTAACCATGCATGAGCATCAAATCACTCTTTCCAGCCAGTTGTTTACTGTCAGTGTGGTCTTATAGTATGTACGAGCTGATATAACTGATGTTGCTGAACAGTGTAGCTAGTGTTCCTAGGTTTAATATGTCTTTTCTTTTAGATTACGTAGTTGAGTATTTTTCTTTGTGGAGCAATATGATAGCTATAGCTATAAGTCTTAGTTCAGTCATTAAGGATTAAAGGCCAATGATCACTTATTCACCTATGTCTCCAAGCTATAAGTGTACTGTGTGTCTCAGGGATGTTCATGTTTGCTGTACTGACCTTCAGTTTCGTATGCTAGATGCCTGCAATTTGTACGTATGTTCGTCATAATTGTATTGGAACAAAATGATGTAAACATCTTGTGCTGCGGCTGTCCAAACTTTGGGTCACTTGTAGCTGTCTCAAGTACAGCTTTTACAAAATCATACTTTGGGTTTCTTATTATATTATGTACTTTTGTACTAGAGCTGCAAGTGACCTACATTTTGAACAGCAATTTGATTCAAACAATCATGATTTTGTGATCAGATAATTTGATCATTACCTGAATGACTATTGATACACAATTTATACAGGCATCAGGTTTGTTCCAGTTCATTAGATGTTCTATATAGCTGTGGAATTACGTATTGGAACTAGCGATTGACAATGATTCTTTTAGCACACAAATCACTAGTACAGGCCAACAGCACAACTACAACATGTGGCACTGTCATGCACTATCACCATAACAGCATAAGGTAAGGTAAAGTCACATGACTAATGAATCTAGTTATAACTACACAGCAGTTTACACAAATATGTTTGTTCTATGTTGAGGTAAGAGTGCTATAGTCAACATTCCTCTTGCTGCCGGAACATACTTCGACAACCAACGTGCGAATCTTGTTGAAGGTACCTGTTGGCAATTCCATTGTCAACATAATTAGCAGCAATCATTTTGGTTGTGGGACAGTTCCTTATTTTGAGTGTTCTATCATTGACCTTGTCCCAAACAAAGTGATACTTGATAGTGATGTGCTTGGAGTGACCATGGAATTGTGAATTCTTTGTCATGGCAATGGCTGCTTGATTATCGTCGAAGACAACAGTGGGTCCACCAGTGAGATATGTAGTAAGTTGTCTCATCCAAACAGCTTCTTGGGCTGCACTGGCCAATGCGACATACTCAGCCTCTGCCGTTGAGAGCGCAACAGTTGTTTGTTTGTTACTCCTCCAGCTCACAGCGGTACCAGAAGTATCCAGAAGATGACTTCCTGTCGTTAAGACCACCTGCCCAGTCAGCATCTGAAAACCCCACACAGTCATAGTTACCTCGTGGAGTGAACTTCAGGTCGAGATCAGCTGTACCTCTCAGGTATCGCATGATCCACTTGATTGCAGTCCAGTGTCGCGTAGTTGGTTTAGCGGAGAACTTGGCCACATTGCTGACTGCAAACGTGATGTCAGGTCTAGTAGCGACAGACAAGTACAGTTGGCTTCCAACTGCAGATTGATATGTGTGTTAATTAAACAACTCGTCTTATTCTGAGGCTTTCACCAGCTTGTTTCCAGGATCAAGGGATGTGTAGGGCTGGCTTTGGCATGCTCCATTCCAAGCTGCTTCAGAAGAGTCTCAATGTAGGCAGGCTGACCGATCCAAACACTCCTGCTTGCCTCGTCTTGCACAATCTGCATGCCAAGGAAGTGATGGTGTTTCCCCAGATCTTTGATGTCGAATCATGAGGCAAGGTCTCTCTTCACTTGGGCAAGACGTTTGTTGGTTTGTGCAGCAATGATGATGTCATCCACATAGACACCAAGATAGGCTAGCTCCTCCTGAAGACCTGTAGATGCAAGGATCTGTGGTCATCTGAAGGAAACCCATCTTCTTGAGGTGATTATGAAGAGCACTATTTCAGCAATGTGGAGACTGCTGTAGTCCATAGATGCTCTTCTTTAACTTGCACACTAAATGCTCTATGCCAGGAACCTCAAATCCTTCTGGCTGTTTCATGTACACATCCTCCTCAAGCTTGCCATTGAGGAAGGCTGTGGTGACATCTACCTTATGCAGCTGCAGGTCTTGTTGGACAGATGTTGCAATGAGAGTATGGACGGTAAGGTTTCATCATAGTCTGTCTAGAACTTCTGTGAGAAACCTTGGGCAACCAGTCATGCTTTGTACCGGTCAATGTGACCATCAGCATTGGTCTTTGCCTTGAAAACCCATTTGCTCCCCACTGGCTTGCGATCCTGTGGTAGATCAACCAGCTCCCAGACTTCATTCTCTTGCACAGATGACATCTCCTTCTCCATTGCTTTCAGCCAACAGTCCTACTCGGGACTGCTCAAGACTTCTTCCACAGTAGAGGGCTCTGTTTTGCTGAGGTAGATTCTTTCTCCATAGCAGTCAGGAAAGCATCTCTCTCTTCCTGACCAGCGAACATTCGGCAGTTCCTGAGGCGGTGGCACTGGGGATTGATTGGTGATCATAAGTTCAGTAGATGAATCATTCACACCGTGGAGGTCCAGCTCCACGTATATACAGGTCTCCTCCTGTCTCAGTGACGTTATGTTCCATGCCGCACTCATTCTCATTGAAGGACACATCTCGGCTGAAACAGATCCTCTTCTTCTCAGGGTCATAAAGTCTGTATCCCTTTGTCTCCTCACCATAACTCACAAGGATGCACTTCTTTGCCTTGTTGTCGAGCTTTCCATGCTTGTTCTTTTGGGATTTGTACGTAGGCCTTGCATCTGAAGACACGAAGATATGGGACAGAGGTCTTTTCTTCATCCATGCTTCAAAAGGGGTCATACCATCAACTGCCTTCATTGGGCTGCGGTTCCGGAGGTAGACAGCTGTAGATACAGCTTCAGCCCAAAACTCTGAGGTAAGTTGGCATCTGAAAGCATTAATTGATCGCACAGATTCCACCAGGGTCTGGTTCATCCTTTCGGCCACTCCATTCTGTTCAGGGTTCTTTTGTACCGTCAGCTCATGACGCACCCCAGCACATTGGAGAAATTTCTGGAATTCTTCAGATGTTTATTCTCCACCTCGATCGGTTCACAGAACCTTCAACTTGTGCCCACTTTCATTCTCTACAAGTGCTTTCCTTTTCTGAAACTGATCAAAGACCTCACTCTTCCGTTCTAGTACATACACCCATGTGTAGTGCGTGCAGTCGTCAATGAATGTGAGTAAATGCTCACCTCTGCCAAGTGAGGGTGTGGTCATCTTACCGCACACATCACTGTGGACAATCTCCAATGGTTTGGTTTACTTGTTGCCCCTCGACTTGAATGGGGTCCGCTTTTGCTTGCCATGCGCACAAGCCTCACAGAAGTCAATATCTTCCGACGAAGTACTGTCCAGCCCATGAACAAGCTTGTCTCGAGATAGCTTTTGCAATCCTTGCCCTGAAAGATGGCCACCACCGATGCAACAGAGTGGTCTGGTCAGAGGACTGCTGTGTGATGGTGACACATTCAGCAGCTCTGCAGTCTAAGTAGTACACACTTCCCCGTTGTTGAGCTCTGGCAATTATGCATCCACTCTTTCGACTATTGTGCAACCATCTTGGTCAAACTTAGTATCTTTTCCTCTTTCGGCTGCCTTCGACGCACTCACAAGATTGTATGAGAATGACAGCACGAACAATACCTCACAAAGGCAGCACTTGCTGGAACTTACATCTGGTAGGTGCATCATTAGAGGTACTGTTCCTTGTGCTGTTGCTTGCAGTGTGTGACCGTCACCAAGTGTTATGTCCGTTTTCCTATCCAACGGATGTAGTTCTGAGAAGAGCTTTTCATTGCGACACATGTGACATGTTGCACCGGAATCCACAATCCAATTTCCCATGGCACCAGCCTGAAGCACATGTTCAACCACAAGTGCGTCACACTCACCCTCAGAGTGTTGTCCCACTGATGCCTTGTTAGCTTCAGGTTGACTACTTCTGCTCCATTTGGCTGCTTCCAGGTTAGCAGGTAGCAAACAACACTGCTTCTTGAGATGCCCCAGTTTTCCACAATGAAAACACTTGGGTGCTACCTTCTTCGAACGAGAGACAGACACAGCCTTGGATGAACTGCTGATTGGGCTTTCCTTCTCTTTCTGTTTTCTCTCTTCATGCAGAAGATGCTCCGTGACCACTTCCATCTTTGGAACTTCGGAGTTGGCTTCCAAGGCAGTAATTAAGACACCATAGGACTCTGGCAAACTTGCCAACAAGTGGACAACCCTGTCCTCTTCTTCAACTGGGCTACCGATGACTGCCAGCTCAGCAAATATCTCAGTCAATTTGTGAATGTGCTCCTGTACCTAATCCCCTTCTCTCAGCTTAAGAGAGTATAGCCTCTTCCACAGCTGTAGCTTGTTGGCCCAGGTTTTCTTCTGGAACTGGTCAGACAGTTTCTTCCAGACAGCAACAGGGTCATCTGGATCACCAAGCAAGTACAACAGTGAAGGCTCAATGGACAGTACGATGAGTGCTACTGCTCGGTCCCTGCGAGCACTGAACTTCGCGAGCTTCTCTTCATCTCCACCCCCAGGGGCTTGTTCAGTGCCATTGACAATTGACCAGAGGCCTTCTTTCATTAGCACCATGCAACATTGCAGCTTCCATGTGGGATAGTTAGATCCTTTGATAGGAACAATCGAAACAGATTTGATAGCTTCTGCCATTCTTTGCAAACTCGAACAACTGCAAAGAACAACTGTCTAAAGCACAAGGGGAATGTGGCTTGGGACCATAACCTATTGGAACTTGAGATTGACAATGATTCTTTTAGCACTCAAATCACTAGTATAGCTCAACAGCACAACTACAACATGTGGCACTGTCATGCACTATCACCATAAAAGGCCTAGGTAAGGTAAAGTCACATGACTAATGAATCTAGTTATCACTACACAGCTGTTTACACAAATATGTTTGTTCTATGTTCAGGTAAGAGTGCTATAGTAAACATTACTTAGTGCTGAAAGCATTCAACAGCTAATGTTTTTATAGGTTTTTATAGCAAGTGTCGCTACATAACACACAGTCTCACGCACCAGACCTCCCCGAGGGTCCGGTGTTATTGCATGCACTGACTTGTGTCCAGTTCGAGATCCTGTACTGACTAATCAGATTCGCCAATTGGTATATGATGTCAGCCTAAATTTAGAGACATTGGTGTTGGCTCACTCAAAACATGTTGTTGGATGTGCTCCTACTTCGCTTGGATACACTCTGAAAGCAGATAAAGAATGAGCAGTACATGCAAAACGATGTGAATGCAGGCAATCTGCACCTCACTCGCCACAATACTGCACTACGGATAACATTTTGTAAGTGTTAACCACAATTATATACACAATGATTACATTCCTGGCCTATGGCACAAGTTGGCTTACACAATACTGCCAAAACCTTGCACAGTGGGTCTTGTGCGTGAGACTACATAAAATTAAACATTTAGATTGCTGCGGAGCTCCGGTATTTATGAAATTTGGTAGCATAATCCCTGGGAGAGCTTAGCACCTGGTATTAAGTGTTATATGCACCACCCATACTTTTGTTCACTACGAATATGGCTAAGATCATGCAAGTTGAAGCTTGGGAGAATAATAACAATGCCAAGGTAGAACAATTTTATTCGACATTGTAGCCAGATGATCTTCGTAAATTGTGTAAGTGGTGGATGCAATTTTAATGGTTAAAATGTGACGTTCCTTGTCATTCTATTAAAATGTTGTTGTCTTTCCTCCAATTGTGATTCAGCAAGTGTCACATTTGCTACAATCTGTTCACAAAGGAGCTTATTGGGGCGCCGAAGGCGCCCCTATATTGTTTTCAGATTTAGGTCTTCGTATGGCTTCATGTTCGTATATATATATATATATATATATATATTTCTGTCATTTTGCAAATGGCGGCGCTCACGTCGTTTTTTACAAAGCTTTAAATCCTCTCTAATGACGTTTCGCCGTGTTTGAATCGAACGAAATGTGGTCATAAACATGTGTTAATAGAGTGATACTAATAAAAAGCCTAAGGAACGTCTCTTCTGCGAGATACAGCTCCAATTATCACTGACGGACATTGTAAAATGGCCGCGCGCTAGACGCGTTCTGTTTGCTAGGCTCAAAACCATCTTTCTTTAGATTTCGCCGTGTATTCAAAGAACGCAAAGTGTTTCTAGAACATGTTTAAGTAATATTATTGTGGTAGGAAGCTTACTTAACTGTTTTTCTGCGAGGTACAGCCCTAAATACAACAGAAGTCTAGTGACCCGTAGGCCAATAATGGAGGACCAGCGAGTCATGACACATAATTATAGCCATGATTCGCTCATATAGTCATCATAGGGTAGCCTTTTAGCCAGCACACTCCTCCTCCAGGCACAAAGTAACAATTGCTCATTCAGAATGTCATATAGATCAAAAAGCAGTAGGCAAACATTTGACAGTTTGGTAGGGATGCTTTCACTGGATATGACTGGCTGCTCTGGAGACTTGAACTCTTGCAAACCCAACGGTCTAGTGTGTCTTGATGTATCTTTCAGGCCAACAACAATACTGTACCCCAACTATCTGATTTACTGAACGTACATGGGAAAATTGCTAGCAAGTAGTTCGAGGTTCAGGGGCGCCCTGGCGCCCCACGAGTTTTTTAACTCGAAATACTTGTTAGCACTTGGCTCAGTTCTTTCACCACCAGGACATTTCCCCATCAGAAACAACATAATATTTTTTATGTAATTTTAACCTCAATCCTGAACACAATGAGGACACCCTATATAGGCCTAGGAGAGAGGCTATAATGTAAAGCCAGTGGTTCAAACACACACATTCATATCTGAGGTGTTTGTTTACTTAAGCTTTATGAATTTACTAAGCAACCTCTGATATTTGGGAAGTGTAGGTATGCATGCCCCCCCTCCCTCCCAATCTATAAAGGAGGGGTCTTCATATAATTGTAGTCCACTCTCCAGCCATTGTATGCAACCCTGACAAATGTCTCCACATGCACAGCCAAGATCCTCAAACAGAGCAGGCAGATTGAATGATCCAACAGATACTTCTTCTGTTCTGCCACCAGGGCAGTTGTGCTAGAAGGCACTTCAGGTAGTGAGAATTCTTCTGTGGCAATCTTTACCCAAGCCATTTCTGCAGTAATTTGGTCTGCTGTGATTTTGCAAGTTAAGTAACATGTACATACAACTGATAATACTGCAGCTTTACAGCTGCCCATTGGCCGTGGTTTGACTGTATTATGAGAGAGTGTGGTAGCACTGTCTACGTTGGGGAGGTACAAGTTGTAGGGGTATACACGTTTGCCAGTCTAGCTACTTATACATAGCTACATTAGCATAAATACAAATCCCAAATGGAGATGGTAACTGCCATACCAAGGCTAGGTATACAGTTAAGCACAGACAATTCTTAGTCTAAGCTAGCCTGAACACATGTGTATATTCCATTGGCAATTCTAACATTCACTGGATTATCTGATTGGTCGGATGCACTCTGTTACTGACAGATTCTATATATCCTACAAATTCTGTTTCTGTTTCTGCCTATCATCACCTGTCGATATTCAGTTGTACAACTTTGCATAATGAAGCCTGAAATGGGCAAAACATTGCAATCATTTGAAAGTTGATCTTAGCTATAGACTACTTAATGATGTGCTAGTTCTTATAGAATAAGAGTGACTTGTAACTTGAACTTAATACTCCCCAACATTGTTTGTAATATGCAAAATGTCCTGGACAGCGACAACATCATCTGAGTATCTTCTTTTCCATATTGCAGCTGTACCTCCAGATAACACTGTACCATTGATTGCGGCAGAAGGGGAGCAATCTACACTGTCCTGTCCTCTGAAGATAGTTGAGCGTTTTAGCCAGTACTACATGGTAGTTTGGCGTGTGCCAGTGGACAGGACTGTAGCAATAAGTGGCTCAGGAGTAACAGTGCCTTGGGCCCGTCTGAATAGCAATACCTTAGAACTCACTGTTGGCCCATTGAACTCCACATTGCCTCGTGTCTTTGAGTGTGTAGTGTTATCCTTCAGCAGGGGACTGAATTCGCTACCATTTAGCAATGCACCAAAAGGCACTGTGAACATCAGGCTTCTCAGTAAGTTCGGAAGTATGTACGTGACCTTATATAATACATAATAACTTAAAGAACATGTAATATTTGTATAATAATGGTACAAGTATACATGCAGATAAGACTTGTGTTTGCTTTGCATATTTTTGCATGCTCTCGCACAATCCCGTGCAGTTGTGCAATTCATGGCTGGCTCTATATATATTATATATGCTGTACAAAGAAACAATTAACAATGTACAGGATGTGTACATTATATGGACACTACACCAACTGTGCATGTTCTCTTGAAACGTTTTCATAATGCTGGTAATGTTATATATATAATACCTTGCAACTTCAAATTTACCTAATCGCATAGCATAATATTATTAATTATTAGGTGTGTAAAATGTTTCCTCCAAAAACAAGGGCAGATGTGGAGATGGTGTGGTGTGTACCTACAAGGTATATGGCAAAACCACCTGGCTAAAATAATGTAGGAACAAGGAGGAGGGCTGGTCCATGCAAAGAGGGGGGGCAGCCAGTCCATGCAACAAGGAGGAGGGCCGGTCCATACAAAACCCAGGTCATTAACATGTGCTGACTTGGAATACGTTTTCACCATCCCTACATCTGCCAACATTTTCCCATGCTTGTGGTCTTGCTACCGTCCCCTGTTTCTCCACTTGTGCATTATAGTGCAATTGTGAGTGTGCAATAACAAGGACTGCCACAGGAGCCCATTCCAGCCATATATTCCCATGTACATATACCACTTTGTTGCATGCATATATCCATGTACATGACTGAAGTGCTAATGAGGAAAGCCTGAATACTCAGAACTTGCAGTCTGGTGTACACCATGGCGCATGTACAACTGCACTCTGTACGCTGTATAAGCCACTCGCATCCTGGATATAGGGTGTTTGAACTTCACAAATGTTGACAGTGAAGTGTACAATGTTTGTGTTGGTGTACACTGTAAAACAGTGTCGGATTCAGACCGCCATTGGTGGTTTCTCAGGGACTAAAGGTTGTTTGAAACCACTGCTTGTCCCTGAGAACCACCACTGGTGGCTCGAAACCACCACTGTTCTTACAGTGTATAGTGCCAAACAGAGAGGGCCCAAAAGTGGGTGCACCGTTTTTTGGCCATACGTGCAGGTACACCCTGCACCATCTCTACATCTGCTCTTGTTTTTGGATACACACCCTTGTTTCTCTACTTTTATGGAATGCAAATTACACATGGGCTGGTTTTCCAAACAACAGTGGCAATAAAGGGATGTTCTCTGAATCTTGGCAGGGTGTGTAGCACAATGTGGGTTGTGTCTGGGTGGGCAGCCTAGGGTATAGGCTGTG
Source organism: Ianthella basta (assembly GCA_964019415.1). Taxonomy (NCBI): domain Eukaryota; kingdom Metazoa; phylum Porifera; class Demospongiae; order Verongiida; family Ianthellidae; genus Ianthella; species Ianthella basta. The sequence goes on along the minus strand of OZ025871.1, from coordinate 9,758,204 downwards.
GCAGGTGGGTCAAGTATATATTACAATTACCTATGTTTGGATAGGCTGAAAGTTAGCTATATATATAGTTGTGATGCAGGCTAGGGCGGCAAAACAGGGGGGTAGGGGCTATAGCCCCTCCCTCCCCCTCCCCAGAAGAAATACGTGATCTATATAGGAAATATTGTTCATAGTTCCAGCCTGGCTTTGTCACCTAGCAACTTCAATAAACGCAATTTTCTGTCACTGTCAGGAACAATAATACTGGCTTTATGTAGCTAAACCATACAGCTGTACTCACACCACAGGTGGTCTAGATGTATGGCCCCTACATACGAGAGTTGCACCATACATACCTACACCCCTGATGTAAGTTGTAGAGTGAAACTGGAAGTGGCGCGCAGCTAACTAAAGTGCTGGCAGGAAGAAACCGCACAGTAATTGCAAATGGCTGTCAAATGGCACAACCGCAGATGACCTTCAATAACGGCATGCAGACGAACGCCAATCAAAGCTTATGTTGTATTCACCTTAGAACAGTTATCTGACTGCGCTGTGGAAGATTTGAATTAAAACTGGAGGAGGATTAGGTGAATAACCTTGGCTAAAGCTTGTGGAGACAACAACATAAAATGGCGTGTCGAGCGTGGAAGTAAGGTTAGCTCTGTATACTGTACAGCCTCTCTTCCTTGTAAGCGGTTTCTTGTGGCAGTTCTTACTTCTGTTCAGGAGTAGCGCTACATTTCGTTTGTATTACAGCATATAAACAATGACCACCATCCCTACATCGACAGCACAACTGTGCTGTCTGATTTTTAGTCTTAATGAGCAAAATCCATAATTGTTCTTCCATCAAGCATCATACCTGCTTAAAAATAAATAACCGTATACAAATTGAATTGGTGTTTCACTCCCCAACTGCTAATTGTCCACTTGCAAACATGTATTTTGGTGGTGAAATTATATTCTGGAAGATTACTAGATGGTTTTGAGAGCAGCCTAAATATGTGTATATAATTATGTGTTCACGTATAATTAATGTTTGCTTGGAGTGTATAATAATTATAGGTCCCCGGGCCGCCAATGGAGCTTCAATGGTGGTTATGATATTACTCCAAAATACGCTTTATAGAGAGCTTAGTGTCTCAATGTGTATCCTTTCTGTCTGTATAAAATTGAGTACCAGTTTGAGGTAGTTACAGATTATAAAATACAGGTTAACTGCTTTGTCTTGTGCTGATTGCTATCTAAGAGTATGACAACATCTGGAACAAATTGCAGTAGAGATGCATTATTATATAAATAAGTCTAGAAATAATATAAATTTTCTATAAAAATAGTAGGGATGTAGGGTGGCATAAGAAGGACAGAAGCAAGTAAAGGCTGTTGCACAGAAGAGCATTAACCATGGTCCCTAAGTGCAAGAATGTTGCACCGCGGAGTTCCTACATCCTTGACTGTATGGACGATGGTTAATGCTCCACTGACAGAGTGTGTATATAGCAGCCTTTACTTGTTTCTGTCCTTTTAAGCCATCCCTACACCCTTACTAATTTTGTAGACAATAAGTATTTTCTTTATTTCTAGCTTCTGTACTGTTTACAGTATGTAGCTAGCTAAGCTATAGCTACATACTAAAAACCACAACCATAGGACATTGATGCTGTTATTGGACCTTATTTCTGTATCCCTGGGGCAAACATTAAAATAAATAGCTAAGTACCTGGTTTCTGCACTAAGCCACCGAAGAGAATGCAGGACCGGCGACTGGAAACCAACTGGCTGTAATTAATAATGGCGGGAAATGCACGACCATGCATGTATTTAAAACAGCGTGCCAGCTAACTTCGGCTGAGGCTAGCCACGTGCATACATAACTTCAAATGGCCACACAATGATGCTGTTAAGTAATCAAACTATAATTGTCCAATTACTTTGACTGGGCATGGTAATGCTGTCTATGTACGAATGGTGGTGGTTGTTTGTATGCTGTAATACAGATGAAAATTAGCACTATTACCTTGTACGGCTAAAAACCAGCAAAAAAGCTACTTATGACAAACTGTTGGTTGTATACCATTCAGCACTAACCTTACTTCCGAGCGAAACTACATGCTCCCATCCAAAAACCTCAACTTTCCATGTTTCGTCATCTTCATAATTCTTAATGAAATAATGGCAATTTTCTACAAAAATAGCAAGGATGTAGGGATGGCATAAAAAGTACAGATACAAGTAAAAGTTGTTACACAATGGAACATTAACCATGGGCTCCACATACAAGAATGTCGCACCTTAGTCCCACATCCTTGAATGTAAGGACCATAGTTAATGCTTCACAGTGCATGTAACAACTTTTACTTGTACCTATATTTATTGTGTATTCTCGTGTGCTCTTAGTGTGTTCTTGGGCCTGGATGTCTTCTTTGTTCCTCTTGTGACGTCACAAGAATTTCCGGAAGCGGTCTATTTTGTTATGTCACCAATAGAAAAATGAACCCTATTTGGCGACTTTATATCGTCGAATTTCTCCCTATTGCAGGCATCAGTGGCATCTATGACTACCATACCAGTTGTTGGTTGATAGTAAGGTATCATTTGCTGGAAAATTTTTTCCGTGTCAGTGACCCTTAAATTAATGCAGGATGCCTATTGTTAGCACTTCTTCATAGGGTTAATGTTTTGGTGTGTGGCATCATTTACTTGTTTCTGTACTAAGTCTTCGTATGCCATCCCTACATCCATACGTTTTTATAATTTCTAGTTTCCATATGATTTATGGACTTGAAGAATGATTTCTTTATAATTTCAATGCAGCTTTCTCTTCTGCCACATACGTGAAGTATGAGGTGCAACAGGCACTTACACTTGAGCTGATGTCATTCTCACCAGCTGGAGAAGAGTATTCTCTTTTGGTACAATTGAAGGATGGGTCAGCTACATGTAAGTACAATTTTTCAGTAAGCATTAATGCACATCCTTGTAATTATTTCTAGCAAGATACAGTGCATACCTCTTGAAATTGAATTAAATTTGAAACTTCTGAAAGTATCTTTTTGACTTGAAGACTTCTGAGCGGCTAGGTTACATCAAACAAACTTTCTCTGGAAACTACTTTAGCCAATCGAATTGGGGACAGTTGTAGGGGTCCAATCAAACGTTTCGACCCTAATCCAAGGGCCCTTATCAGTGAATGAAATTTCAAAACAAGGCAGGGCAATTTAATATATCTGCAGGCAAGGTGGAAAGAAAGTGACAGATAGGGGCAAAAAGGCCGGGGCAGGACATGTGTTAACTTGTGGGTGGGAGAATGAAAGTAGCTTATGTCTTCTATAATTATCTGGTACTTTTGACATTAATTGCTACACACCACAAGGGCATCTCTCTGGGCATCATTTTCGAATTTGTTGTGCAGGTATCAATATTGATCTATGCTGGATAGTCCTAGTATATTGTTTTAGCTTTTCAATATCCTATGGACTTTGGATACCAAAATAGTAATACTTGCTATTTTGGTATCCAAATTCCAAGGCATCTGTTCACTATTGCATCATCCTTGTGATCTACCCCCTAAAAAGCAAACCTCATGGGTGACTGCGTTGCATAATGCCAATCTCAAACGCTTCACAATTACTATGGCCTGGTATGATGCCTTTCATAAATCATATGAAATTATGCACTGTACGCTCAGTAGTTATCCGTGAATTATATAAAGAATGCTTTCTACCGAATTTTGAAATAGTCCATAAGAGGCTCTACCCAAGCATGCGCAATTCAGGTCAATACTACACTACCTTAAGTGCATTCCACATCTATATAAATACTATTTTAGTTGCCACAAAATTTGCAGCCATAAGGTAACTGGAGAATAAAAAGAATAGTATTTATTCTAACCCACTTGGTTCCTAAACTAATTTTGAATCAAGTGAGAAACTCTAGGTGACCCTCAAAATAATTATATGGCTGACAAAAGTGCCAATTAAGTTCAATGAACATCTATGCAATGGCGACTAAGTGAATATGTACTACACATTTGTATCATAACACACAACAGTATTTGTTCAGGCATTTGATGATCACCATCAATTGTATTAATTTTATATGACACTGTATATAATAGTTGGAAGTGACTATACCACACTTTCTGGAAGCGAAAACATCACAGCAGTGTTTCACAAAGGATCAAATACTGCAATAATGGAGATTCTAATTCATCCTGACCTGTTGGATGAAGATGAGGAGAGCTTCTCTGCCACGGTACAGTCAGAATCCAATGACACAAACATATCAACTACTGTTGTCATTCAGGACACAGCTGTAGTACTGTGCGCCTTCAGTAAGTCAGACTATCTTGTCTATGAGTCAGTTGGGAGTGTCAGTCTGACTCTCAACTCCAGCAGGGCCATTCCAAATTCAAACTATTCAAACTATACAGTACATGTGAATACTGTATTTGGCAGTGGAAATGCATCAGGTGAGTATGTGTTTTGGTGCAGAAGTTATGAAGGATGGATACACAACTTAACTTTTGTCATGTCTTAGTGTCTGATGCTGCCATTTGCTACTCATGTGTCCCTTTGCAGCTGGATTTGACTTTAAAGCAGGTTCCTATGTTGGGATCTTCCCAGCCGATCAGACATCTGCAGTGGTAGAAATCCCTATCATTGAAGATCTTAACTCAAATGAAGGCACAGAGCACTTCATTGTGCAGCTATCACCTCCTTCCGACATATATGATGATGTTGTAATTAGTTTGGGAAGTATCCGGGAGGCAAATGTTTACATTCAGGATGAGATTATTGTTTCTTTGGAAGAAGAATATGTTCAAGTGAGGGAAGGAGAACATCTCACTTTGACTGTCACTGCAAGTACTGCCAGTGATGAGGAATTCATCATCACTATGAATATTACTAACAGCACTGCTCATTGTAAGCTAATGCACTGAAGTATATATATACATATAATTATGCATAAAGCCAAATATAATCTATTACTTGTTTATCATCCCTATCTGTCCCATCTGTATACTAGCCACCTGAATGGTATTTATAGCCCTAACCATAAATGGATAAGGTCTTCTTAAGATAGTAGGTACGGCTAAAGTGACCAAATCAGTTGGCCTTCATTTGTGCATGGTTGAAATATCTTCATCATCAGAAGTCTTAACTGAAAGTTCCAAGTCTGTACTTTCACACTGTCACAAGTTATGAAAGAATGAAAATTCGGGGATTTGTGGCAAACTCTAAGTGTTAATGGTCTGAATTGTAATTGCTGACTGCTGGCAGCTGGGATGTTTATACATAGGATAGGGAAGATGACAGGTGTGAAATGAGGTGTGAAACCACAACTATTTGGCCTTCCTAATCAATGGCGAGGGAAGTATAGCAGACTTCGGCCTCTTGTGGGCGATCGTTCCACTTGCAAAGCTTGAAAGCTACTAGATTCTGCATTATAAAGGTTGTTCCTAGCTTTGGGTTAGGTAGCAAGTACGAAATGTTTCAATGGCACTTACTCTGGCATGCCACTGTGCGTGCTAAAGGTGTTGCAGAGCTATCTAGTCTGAAGCGTTACAACCGATCCAAACGCGGTTTGCTTCATCGTGTAGAGCATTATGTTGGGCAGATTCCTATGGCAGCGATAACGGAAAATTGTTTCTGTGATCGAGTTATCGCAAATTTCGTAAGTTAAAAAGGGATAGAGAATAACTCCACAACGAGATGGAAACTAGTTAATAGCTGCCATGGGTTTGTGCACTCATGTCTATAGATTGTATATCCCTGGTTTGGTCCATCTCAGCCTTTGGGGGTAGAGGAAGATCGAATTTCCCTGGAGTTGCTTGACTTCAATCAAGGTGATAATTTTTCACTTTCACTTAGATTATCTCAATAAGGGAATCCTCGATCAATTAACAAGTGGCATCAAATTATGGAAAATTTACCTGTTTATCACATTTGTAACAATCATCATTGGTGGATTTATGGTTTGAGAGTTGCATAGGCAAAAGTAATGTACCCTAAAGAAAGCTTTTAGCTGACAGGTACCTACTACCTTAATATAATATTATATATGTACCCGAAAAGTGAGAAGTCTTAACTGGCACCACAGCTGCAGGTGGCCCTGACCACATGTGGTACCACAGGTCACCTTGACCACATGTTGCCCCTGCCTGGCCACACCATCGATGTTACTCAAACCAAGCAACCATCCCCTCTGTGTACCAGCCACCTGTAACGTTCGTACCTGGTTACACATGACGTACACTAACCAATGTAAAAATGGACTTACAATTGGACCTCCCTCCCATATCTGATTATCACTGCCAGACAGTAAACAAGTATAATTTTACTTAGCCTAATGATCATTACACTATGGAAGACTTGATTCACTATTTACAATTAATGCTAAACCGTCTCCCAATAGGTATGGATGACATACACTGTGGCATTTATTTGGTGAATTTCACAAGTGGATCAGTTGCTGCAAGTGTGAATATTCCACTGGTGAATGATGATATTCCAGAGTGTGACGAAACATTCACAGCATCTATTGCAGTTCCTGGAGAAGGATTCAGACTAGGTTCACACCATTTTGCTTCTATCACAATTGTAGATGAAGGTATAGTGATATATGATTCCAATATGATTCCATTATTTGTTAACACATATGCATGCATTACATATATGGGACAATTTCAATAATTGACATTGAAGCTACAGGTATGCCTTGTATTTGAGCACATTGCAGCTGAACCCACAAGCCTACATTAAAATTTTAAAACACTCAAATTGTGTTGGTGTTTACTTGCATTGAAATGTCTGGCATATAATATGCATCACTTGCATGACTGTACATTAATTAGATGTACAAGAAGAGTTCTGCTTTGGTGAAGAGGATGATGAAGCGACAGTTGCAGTTGCAAGCTTTAAAGATGTGATTGTGAACATAACCCGGAGCAGTCCTGCTTGTGATGCAGATTCTATTACTCTGAACCTTGTATTCAATAACAGTGAAAAACTTGTGTGTAAGTAACTATGATTATCAGTTCTAGTATAATTAATAATAATATAATTATAATTCATATGTACAGGTAAAGGTAGTTCAAATTTGTTTTGTCTATTGTCTATATACAGCCTTAAACTCAAGCTGTCAATTTCAATCAATGCAAACAGTAAAACAATGTGTCATTGTCATTGGACGTAAAAATATAGACTTGCCAACCAGTACAGTCCCAGGAATGGTAACACTCAGTCAGAAAGAAATGGACAACTCTTCCTGCACCAAAATGAAAGATGTTACAATCTTCAGTGGTGAGGGCAGTAAAATGTTTGCTCAGTCTATAAAGGCAATGCATAGCTGCACCATTTTAACTTTGACATACAGTTGCTTAGTATTTTCCATTTGCTGCTAACTGTTTAGCATGCATGTTTCATTTGTTATTATAGTCATTGCACTGTTTAATGCAATGGTAACTGCATCCTCCTTGAATTAATGCAGTCCCTGAATACTATTGGAAGACAACAGAAATTAGTGTTAACGTAACATCAGTGCACTGGGAAGTGTTTATCATGCGAAGTAGTCTGACAGATTCCACGTCTTGCAAAGGGGAATGTCCTTGTGCAAATTTCAGACTTCTCAATGACAGTAAGTTGAAATGGGTATGCTCTAGTATTGACTATTCCATGAAGCAACTATATGTAATATTTATACTGTTACCAAGGAAACCATGTCCAATTAGGAGATATATAATGATAGGCCTGAGAAAACATGGTTTCCTTGGTAATAGTATATATTAACATATGTTACATGACTTTATATGCAATGCTAGGGCATACATTAAAATGCAACCAGCCTCGCTTGAATGTATATAGCTAGCTATTTCAGTAAAGTACAGTGATGAGCGTAACTTGACCAGGGCAAGTACATTTTGGGCAATATATAATAGAACTGCAATCTGCTTTCACTGGCTGGCAGAAAGAAGGCATAGCAAGCCATACGAAGCACTGAATGGCAGCTGGGCAATCAACACCTACATTTTTAGAGCTGCGCAGAGAAGCTCGTCCCTGCTTAGCTAACCACAGTGTGTGTTTTGTTTAGTGTACCCGGCCATGCGGGGCAAATGACGTCAGCCAATATGGCGAACTCGCCAACAGGCGTGTAACCCTCGCTTGAGCAATGGGCAACGTTAACAGCAATCTGAACGCAGCATGCAGCGATGAAGTGCATGGAGTGTTGAGCAGTTTTGCGGCTAACGGTGGCCAAGTAGAGCATTTTGCTGTCGTGAGCACCTGCAGAGAACACTGGGCTATTGCACAATCTAGGTGTCTTGGGTTGACTGGGACGGATATACATTATACATAGTTACATATATACATATATACAAACGGGGGACGACAATGCATCATGATTACTTGCCTCGCCTTTCGGCTCGCCAATTATGATACATCATAATTATAATGATTTTGATGGATATTCTTGAAAGTTCAGACAGTTGCATAGCACAGCATGGTCTTTGAGCACTCATATAGGAAACCATTTCACACCCATTTCACAACCAAATCTTTCTTCATGATTTTAGATGTGACTTCTGATGTTCGCATAATGCATACGTGTAGCTATTTAATATTTTCTATGTTTCTGCATATCTGTACGCCATTATAGGTTTCCAACTTGCACAAGATCGTTGCTGTTTCTTTCTGACGAATGATACTGAAGTCAATTGTATCATAAATGTCACTGGTCTACCATCTTTCAAGGCTGGAGATCAGAGCTTACTAGTAGTAGAGATTTCTCCTTCAAATTACTACTGGGTGTCCAACCGAAGTCAGTTGATGGTGTTTGTGGAAAACATTGCGACAGGTATATTGAATGTTTGCAAGGTCTAGCATTCAGTGACTGTATGTATAAGAATCTTGCTACATTATAGAAAATGGATCATGCATACATTTTGTACTTTGAAACCAATACCTGCAGAGACTGACATACCACCTAGTGCAATGATATCAACCAACAGTGCTACCATTGTGGCAGTTGTGGTTGTTGTGTTTCTGTCGGTTGGGGGAGCTTGTGTGCCTATTGCAGTCTGCATCTGGTGCAGAATCAGAAAATGCAGAAGACAGAAGACAGAGAGGTAGTGCACTTGTACACTGGGTATAAATTTTGTACTAGTAGCATTCATGAGGAGATCAGCACACCATGTAGCATTCAACAGTTTCATTTATAAGGAGGTCCTCAATCAGCTCACTTCTGTATATGGGGGATATACTGTCAGAGTTGTGAGTATACTACTCCTGTGCTCATGACTGCATGATGCATTTTCGATGCATTCCTTTTGGATCCACTCTAGTTAGCTTGGTAGTACTTGCAAGGTATATAATTATACTGACCTTCAGTATAATGACATGCCTGCACTTGCCGTTCTACTGTCAATTTTATGAAAATTTTTTAATACTGCAGGATGGTTCCATCAGCACAGTACCATGCAAGTGTACAGAACAATAACGAGGTACAATATTTATGAATTGAAGGAGCATAAGATTCATCAGTTCAAATTTTTGCATGCAGTTTATTGTGCACTACAATTTTATTAAGATAAACTGTCAGAGTACTGTAATAATTATTGTTATGCATGATAAATTCATGTAAGCACATTCATAAAATTACTCAATACATGTTCACAATGCCCTTGACCGTTTGAACACAGGCAGTGCACTTCTTATCTGATGCTAATGGAGATGCTTGGGAGCTTTCTAGAAGTGTGATTACAATTGGAGACCAATTAGGCCAAGGCAACTATGGAGCTGTGTTCAAAGGAAAGCTCTCGGTAAAGGCCATGTCACCCAGGATCTATGCACACAAGCAAGAAATGGAGTTTGAAGGGAAGTCACACTTGACTGTTGCAGTAAAAATGCTTCGAAGTGAGTGCTGAGATTTACTTGCTCAGGAACACATTTAAGCTTAGAAAATCATATCTAGCATACACACTCATGTAGTGCCTGTCATTTCTGTTGCAGGTTTCAGCAGTGATGACAGTGAGAGAAAACTATTTATGGATGAGATTAATGTGATGAAGAGAGTTTCTGATGGTAGCAACTCTCATGTCCTGAAGATGATTGGCTGTGTCACCACCACCCTCCCAGTGATGCTCATCATGCAGTTTGTTCCCAATGGGAGCCTGAAGGACTACCTCAGAGCAAAGAAGGTAACTGCTGAAGTAAGGGATGCTGAAAGTTAGTATTGTCTGTTTCCTGAGTAGTGATGGGTTGATTAGGGGGTTATCTGAGCAATTATGATAATATAAATATTCTTATACAATTATAATAATATTAATATTGTTAAACAATTATAACAAATTTATGCAAGTCATAAATTTTATACAACACATTTGTACAACGTATACAACACAAAATTTGTAGGCAAATGTATTCTATTACTTACATGCATGACAGCACTCAAAGCATTGCATTTTACTGAGGATTATAATGTTGCCATTTGGAGAATGTTCAACAACTATACTGCTACAGATGGAGATTCTGCTTCCTTCCACCCATTAGACACAAGTACGTGACATTAATCAGTACCTCAAGAGCTTAACTTGCTTTGGCTGGCAAATTGCTAGTGGAATGGTGAGGAATTATTTTGTTAGATAAACAATGGGTCCTCATTACAGTGGTGTGTGTAAGGACAATCATGGCTTTACTATTTGTAGAATATTGCATTTCATATGTCTACCAATGTTTAGGAGTACCTGCTATCTAAAGGAGTCATCCATCGTGACCTTGCCTGCCGCAACGTCTTAGTAGGGGACAATGAGCTGCTGAAGATAAGTGACTTTGGACTGGCAAAGGAGACCTTGGAGTACACTTCAACTGGAAAGACTAGACTTCCAATTCGCTGGATGCCACCAGAAACATTCCTCAAGGGAGAATTTAGTGAAAAATCAGACGTGTGAGTCTTAATTCAAGTAATATATAAACTTCAACCATGGATTTCCATGGTTTACCTATGCATAACAAATTTCTGTTATATATTGGCCATGCAGGTGGGCTTATGGTGTCTGCTTGTGGGAGATCTTCAGTCTAGGTTAGTCTATGGAAGTATTTATATGAATGAGTCCACTTGCTGCATTTTAAAAAACAAGTATTTTGAGTTAAAAAAACTTGTGGGGCGCCAGGGCGCCCCTGAACCTCGAACTACTTGCAATTTTCCCATGTACGTTCAGTAAATCAGATAGTTGGGGGTACAGTATTGTTGTTGGCCTGAAAGATACATCAAGATACACTTGACCGTTGGGTTTGCAAGAGTTTCAAGTCTCCAGAGCAGCCAGCCATATCCAGTGAAAGCATTCCTACCAAACTGTCAAATGTTTGCCTACTGCTTTTTGATCTATATGACATTCTGAATGAACAATTGTCACTTTGTGCCTGGAGGAGGAGTGTGCTGGCTAAAAGGCTACCCTATGATGACTCTATGAGCGAATCATGGCTATAATTATGTGTCATGACTCGCTGGTCTCCCATTATTGGCCTATAGGTCACAAGACTTCTGTTGTATTTAGGGCTGTACCTTGCAGAAAAACAGTTAAGTAAGCTTCCTACCACAATACTATTACTTAAACATGTTCTAGAAACACTTTGCGTTCTTTAGATACACGGCGAAATCTAAAGAAAGATGGTTTTGAGCCTAGCAAACAGAAAGCGTCGAGCGCGCGGCCATTTTACAATGTCCGTCAGTGATAATTGGAGCTGTATCTCGCAGAAGAGACGTTCCTTAGGATTTTTATTAGTATCACTCTATTAACACATGTTTATGACCACATTTCGTTCGATTCAAACACGGCGAAACGTCATTAGAGAGGATTTAAAGCTTTGTAAAGATTGACGTGATCGCCGCCATTTGCAATGACAGAAATATATGTATATATATATAAACATTTTTTTTTAACACAAAACCGAGACCATCAACTACAGGCAAACACTAACTCAAATGGCAACAGTCCTAAAGAAATCAAAAAACTCTAACCCTAACAGAGACAGTCCTAAAGATGTCAAAATGAAGAACTACATCCTAAAATTGAAGCACAATTGAAGTTCTGGATACACACACTAAATCTTTGACACAGTATAAGATACTCTAGGGTGTCCTTGGAAATTGATTGCAGTATATAAACATTATATATATATATGTACGAACATGAAGCCATACGAATACCTATATCTGAAAACAATATAGGGGCGCCTTTGGCGCCCCAATAATGTGTATAATTATACATGTTTCAGCCCAGTGTTATTGTATATAGTCCATTATAATATCATTGTATTATCTCTATTGTGCATATTGCAGGTGATATGCCATACACGGAATTTGGCAACACAGTTATCCTCTCCAGGGTGATGGCGGGCTACAGGCTAGAGCCTCCTAAAGGGTGCCCAGAACAAATGTAAGCTATAATGGTACTGCATGATATGTGCGTACATACAACAAGCGCACTTTGTTGTTGTACATATTAACCCTCTGTATTGTGGGCAGTGGATGTACTATATATAGGTGCACTGTTAGACCATATAGAGAGAGAATGATTATTAGAGTGACCGCAGCATGAGAATCAGAGGCTGCTCAGCCAAGGTTGGCTTACTGGTCACTGAAAATGTTTTTACAAAAATTAGCTTGCAGGTGAAAGTGGATAGGTGAGTATACATAGTGACTATATACTAATTGATGCATAAAAGTGATTGCCTTAAATGGTACATTTGAAGAATAAGGGATATGGTTGTATTATCAGTATTCGTTAAGAGGAACTTACATTTGTCATAAGAAGAAAGATTTGTAAATGAGTTTGATAGAGTTAGGCAATGAGAAAATAACTTTTGTCTAACAGAGCTAAGAGTGTGGCAGATGATTAAAAAGTGATGCTGATCCTCCACCTCCCCACAATTACACAGTCTACACACCCTATCACTACAGGGTGTCCCAGTGTACCTCCCCACCTCCACCGCCAAGGGCAGGCATCCCGCTTGGAGGCCCGCCATAACTCTCCTACCCCCCAGTGATCTCATAGCGAATAGATAGTCCTCTGTACCTGGACCATGTTTAATTTGCCTATATAACACTAGTCTACCACCTGAATCAGAGCCTACTGGAATTTCGCTAACCTCTGATTTCCATTTATCTATTGAGCATCTGATTAGATATTCCCTACAGTATTGTAGACTTTCATTGATGCATAATGTTGGTGCTGAATATTCATTGGAGTGGTCATTTTTATTGGATTGCCCATATCCACGTCATGGATATGGGCAATCCAATTCTTATACCCTTTATCATATGCTAGATTACTTGCTTCAATAAATATCTGCTTATTTAATCTACCTTCAGCCATATTGCTTAATCTGAACCAGAATCCTATGCATGAGATCTTAGTGATTGTCGTAATGGGGAGCCAGCCTAAATCACCTAGAAGGGCTACAATCGGTGCATTTCTGCCTACACCTAGGAAGCTTCTCATTAAATTATTCTGTATCTTCATTATATCACTATACCCCTTATAACCCCACAAGAAACTGCTATATCCAATGATAGGTAAGACAAGTGTGTTATACAGGTGAGTATAAACTTCGAATACTAGCACTCCGCTGCTTCTAGTTTTTGCTATTAAGTAGTTTGCTGCTCTGTTTGCTGATATTGATGTGCTCTCAATTTGTTGTGCCCAGCTAAGATGTTCCGTAAATTCTACTCCTAGGTATCTGTAAATGTCTGTATAATAAATACGATATTCTTCGCATGTAAAGAGAAAATTTGAAATTTGCTTCTTCGGATGTCTGAAATGAATAATCTTGGTTTTGTCTGGATTTATGCACATTCCATTGTCAGTGCACCACTGATTAAGTGCCTGTAACAAATTATTGAGTGAGTCAGGCTTATCTGCTACTAGTACAAGATCGTCTGCATACATGAGGGCATTCAATTGGCATGATCCAAAGGAAATCCCCTCAGCTTTTTCATTCAAATATCCAATCAAGTCGTTTATAGAAATATTAAACAGGGTAGGGGAGAGAGGGCAGCCTTGCTTCACTCCACGCTTAACAATAATGGGGGAGGAGAGGTTGTTATCAATTTTTATGGAGCTTCTGGTATCCGTATATAATGCCTTTATACTAGCATGAATGTTATTATTAATTCCTATATGTGATAATTTATTCCTAAGCAGTTTCCTAGGAACAGAGTCAAAGGCCTTTCTAAAATCAACGAAACATGCATAAGTGTCTTGCTTGCTCAATTTCCTATTTTCAATTATGAAGTATAAGGAAGATATGTGGTCCTGACAGCAGCGACCCTTACGGAACCCATTCTGTTCATCATGTAAGAGACTGTTAGATTCTAGGTAGTTGGATAGCCTGTTATTAATAATTTTAGCAAATGCCTTAGCTATGCACGATTGCAGTGTGATGCCTCTATAGTTATTTGGATCATTTTTGTCACCTTAATTCCTTTATAGATTGGCTGGATAATGCTATTCAGACATGCTGGGGGCACAATTCCTGTTTCAAAACACTTCTGGAATAATTTATGGAGGTATTGGGTGACTTTGTCATCCTTAATAATACTTGGGCATATGTAATCAGGACCAGGTGCTTTATTTTCCTCTAGTTGGGCTATGGCCTGATACACTTCTTCCAGATCAATAGGTCTATTCAGTACTTCATCATCAAATGGCCCGGGGTATAACTATTGCTAGATTGTGATCCTAAATTGCTACATTCTGTGTCGTGGGGATTTAGGAGGGACTCAAAATGCTTTCTCCAGGTCCTCATAGTTTCCTCACTGCTGGTAGTTAGTGTGTCATCTTCTTTTATAATGAAACTAGGCAGGTCAGTAGTGTTGCACTTATCAGTATTTATTCCAATTGAGTGGTATTCTTTCCAGAACTTTTTTGTGTTAGAAGCCTTTGTTAATAAGAAGTAAATTTGTTTTTCCTTAATAAACTGTCTTTTAGCTTTACGGGTACTGAGATTGAATCTCCACTGTTCCTTCTTGAATTTTTGCCACAGCTTAGCTTGTGTTTCTTTTCTGTATTTTGTTCTACTGTCCATTCTTTCTGTATTAGTCTCAGGTTTTTCCTAGCTGAGTCCAGGTCAGAGCTTTTTAGATGATCTGTGACGGGTTTTAGTGCTATGATTATGATACTCATTTTTTGGGGGCGCCGAAGGCGCCCCTATATTGTTTTCAGATTTAGGTCTTCGTATGGCTTCATGTTCGTATATATATATATATATATATACACCACCACCACCACCACACAGTGCAAGTTACAATATCGCAGCCACCACCACCTGTGCCAGTAAAGTATCTGTGCTAGTTGGTCATAGAGAAAAAGACCACCAGTGCAAGTTACAGTAGCCACCACCACATGTGCCAGTAGAGTATCTGCACTAGTTGGTCATAGAAAAAGACCACCAGTGCAAGTTACAGTGGCACCAGCACCATTCGCACCACCACATGTGCCAGAAAGTAAATGCGCTCAATGGCTGAAGAAAAAGACCACCAGCGCAAGTTACAGCTGGTCAGAACCTGCACCGCCACCATTGGAGTGCACGCTGCAGCAAGCAAATGTAAGCTTACCTAAGGGCATGCCATTGAATTGAGGGTGTGTGGGAAGAAATTCAATGGCATGCCCTTAGGCAAGTTACATTTGCTTGCTGCAGCGTGCACTCCAATGGTGGCGGTGCAGGTTCTGACCAGCTGTAACTTGCGCTGGTGGTCTTTTTCTTCAGCCATTGAGCGCATTTACTTTCTGGCACATGTGGTGGTGCGAATGGTGCTGGTGCCACTGTAACTTGCACTGGTGGTCTTTTTCTATGACCAACTAGTGCAGATACTCTACTGGCACATGTGGTGGTGGCTACTGTAACTTGCACTGGTGGTCTTTTTCTCTATGACCAACTAGCACAGATACTTTACTGGCACAGGTGGTGGTGGCTGCGATATTGTAACTTGCACTGTGTGGTGGTGGTGGTGGTGTTTTTTTCTAGAGCAATGGCACATATACTGAATGCATCCATTGTACTGGCACCATGTGGTGGTGGTGGTGGTCATTTTCATTTAGGAATGCATGTGGTGGCCGTAATATTGTAACTTGCACTGTGTGGTGGTGGTAGTAGTATGTGGTAGCAGCGCCTGATGTGGTGGTCTGTTTTCTTGCAGCTCTAGCACATAATATTATACTTGTGTGCTCATTGCAACTTCCACTGTGGTGGTGGTGATGGTGGTTGTATTTATCTATGTGGTGGTGTAGTAGCTGGATATTGTGGCTGGATAGTTGTGAGCAAGTGTATATGTTGGTGCTGCTCTGCTCCAGCATAGCGGCTAATGCCTACAAATTGGTGTCAAAATGTGATTGTTCAAAACATCGCCTCCATTTTGTGACTAATTAAGCAATACTGCTAATGATATGAGGAAATTGGTCATCTAACTACATCCACTTAGTATCATGACTTAGCAGGGCTGGGTCGGTAAGATATGCAATAAACCTCACTTTTTCTCGGCCATTTTGCGACTAATTAAGAAATCCTGCTAATGACATGAACAGTTGGATTATCTGGCTTGGTCCATCAAATGTCATGAGTGAGCGGGCCGGGCTGGTTGAATACATCATACAGCTCACATATGTCGGCCATTTTGAGACTAATTAAAAAATCCCGCTAATAACATAGGAAGGTGGACCACTTGGATGTGTCCACCAAGTTTCACGTCTCAACGAGCCCAGTTGCATTAATATACAAGATACCACTATGCATCAATATAAATGCACCATACATTAAGTGTTATGCTATGCACATTTATATTAGGATTTAGCGGGCTGCTTGTAGAAGAACGAAGGCCTAATTAAAAATTCTGCCTCATTTAAAAGTCTTAAAATCTCCCATACTTCAAAAGCACACCTATCACATGTTCGTGAGGGGTGCCTAACCCCCCGGGAATTATATTATATTATATTATATTATATTATTTACTTTAGATTAGTGGTGTATATTGTAACTTGCACTGTATATATTTCTGTCATTTTGCAAATGGCGGCGCTCACGTCGTTCTTTACAAAGCTTTAAATCCTCTCTAATGACGTTTCGCCGTGTTTGAATCGAACGAAATGTGGTCATAAACATGTGTTAATAGAGTGATACTAATAAAAATCCTAAGGAACGTCTCTTCTGCGAGATACAGCTCCAATTATCACTGACGGACATTGTAAAATGGCCGCGCGCTGGACGCTTTCTGTTTGCTAGGCTCAAAACCATTCTCTTTAGATTTCGCCGTGTATCCAAAGAACGCAAAGTGTTTCTAGAGCATGTTTAAGTAATATTATTATGGTAGGAAGCTTACTTAACTGTTTTTCTGCGAGGTACAGCCCTAAATATACAACAGAAGTCTTGTGACCCGTAGGCCAATAATGGGAGACCAGCGAGTCATGACACATAATTATAGCCATGATTCGCTCATATAGTCATCATAGGGTAGCCTTTTAGCCAGCACACTCCTCCTCCAGGCACAAAGTAACAATTGCTCATTTAGAATGTCATATAGATCAAAAAGCAGTAGGCAAACATTTGACAGTTTGGTAGGAATGCTTTCACTGGATATGACTGGCTGCTCTGGAGACTTGAAACTCTTGCAAACCCAACGGTCTAGTGTGTCTTGATGTATCTTTCAGGCCAACAACAATACTGTACTCCCAACTATCTGATTTACTGAACGTACATGGGAAAATTGCTAGCAAGTAGTTCGAGGTTCAGGGGCGCCCTGGCACCCCACGAGTTTTTAACTCGAAGTACTTGTTAATAAGAGAGTAGAATGCGCTGTAATTTTCAATGAAATCATTGCCCCCATTGTTAGTGTCACTGGATATTGTTAGTGAGTCTATTTCTGTTATTAGCTCTTCTAGTACTTGTACTGGATGATTACTATTAAAAAGAGGTTTGTTTAAATCTCGGCAGTATATCGGAACATGAGGTAACAGTTTAGCACTGTTTAAGCATTGTGGTGAAGCCCTGTTGGGCATAAGTTCCGGATACGTACACTCCCAGCAAACCAGTGAGTGGTCCGGCATAGGGGAATCGGATGGGATGGAGTAGTATTCCAATATTTCCAAAACAGTTTTCACTTGAAAATTGGAATAATTCTGGAAGTGGTCTGCCTGTACTATAGCATAGTCTACAACAGATTTCCCTACTGATGAGATTACTGTAAAGTTGTCTTTATCGCTTGAGAATCTCCCATTGAGTGTGACCATATTGCAGTCTCTCAGAAAATCTATTAGCTGTTTACCATGGGAGTTAGTAGTATAGTCAATTATCTGTCTTTGGGGTAAATATAACCTAGTTTGTGTGACGTCAGACATGTCATTCAGGCTACCAATCCTAGCATTGAAATCACCACAAATCAAAATTTCTCCTTTATCCTGGAATTTCAGACATTGGCATCTTAGAGTATCGAATACATCATGAGATTTATCCCCTCTACTAGAGGCTGCTGGTGGCAAGTAGCATACACCTATGAAGATTGTGTTGTCTGGGTTATTTATTTGAGTACATGCAAGCCATAGGATGTCTTCGTGCCTTTTATCAACAACGTCAATACTAAACCTATCAAACATACTTTCCTTGACAAGCACACCCACTCCACCTGACCCCCTCACTGCTCTTTTAGAGATGTTGGTCCTATTGTGTCCAAACCATTTATACCCCTCAATGCTTATAATCTCAGAATTTCTTAGAAATGTTTCACACAAGCAGACTATGTCAAGATCCGTTGCTGTGATCACATTTTCCCTAAGCCTACAGTAGTCCCTCTGCACAAAACCTCTAACATTCCAGACCCCATAACTTACTGATTGTTTTGGCCCCAGTGCATGCTCTGTGGTGGTGGAGCCCCCAGGCAATGCCTCAGATGAGCCAGCTCCCTTTCCTGGGCCTGAAGCTGATGCCAAAGCCCGGTGAGAGGGCCCGGAGGGCCGGGAGGACCCAGGAGCCATGGTCTTGGGGGAGGTGGAGGGTCGTGTACAAAACTGCGATGGTGGGGGGGGGGGGGGGAATGATAGTGGGAGGCTGAGTGGTGGTGGGAAAGGGTGGGTATTGAGGTGGTATTTAACCTTATATTACTGAACTGCATGCTATACACCATGTTATAATTGGAATTTAGCCCACATACTTTTAAAGATTATGTAAAATTATTTACTTAAACACACATATTTGTACTGTAGCTATTCCATTATGATAAAGTGCTGGAGTGATGACAAGAAGGCAAGGCCCACCTTCCAGGAGTTGAAAAAAGAGTTTGATGATCTCATTTCACATGCAAAAGGGTACAAGTACATGCCCTTGAATGCTTTGGCAACCAAGGCAGACCTTGATCCAGCTGAGGAAAGTGTGGAGGCACCTCCTCACATTCACCCCACAGCATTCAGTGACTGCCAGCATCAAGCAAGTTCAGGAGTTGCCACTGAAGGGAATGATGCTTGAACAAGAACTATAGCTAACAGTTAGAATTGCAGCTAATGATCATACCGCAAATTGTTCACTTTCTATTATTCACTGTTCTATTCTTTGCTTAATAATTTACCACATGTTATTCACTAGTTAAGCATATACTTCCCATTATTCTGCACAAATAGAAAATTGCATGAAATCTAGCCATGCATGTGCAAATTCCAAACAAGGAAACTCTCTTTGTACATCAGAAAGGGTTGGTTCTCTAATACCAGCTTCACAACAGGGTTGAAAACCTTGCCGACATTTCGACCAGATGCTCTGGTCTTCTTCGGGGGGAAGATACATAATGCTATGGTTAGAATAATAATAATAATAATTGTCATGTTGTGCATGCAATATTCAGGTTACCAACCATCTTCGCCCTGAAGAAGACCAGAGCATCTGGTCGAAACGTCGGCAAGGTTTTCAACCCTGTTGTGAAGCTGGTATTAGAGAACCAACCCTTTCTGATGCCTGAGCCAGCTGAGAAGCCCTCACTTCTCTTTGTACATGTACAAACTTCGCTGCCAGGCCTGGGCAGCTAAGAGGCAACACAGCTCTTTTATTTCAGTTGCTGGAATTGCACAGTACGTATAGATTCTATTAATGTGTATTTGTTTTACTTAGATGGTAAATTATAATGGCTCACTATCTAGCAAGTATTTATTATGCTTTAGAATAGGCATCATGACAAGCCATGTTGAACTAGTCAATAATATTATAGTATACGATGATATTACACGAGACCCATGCATGCAGTATGTTCATAAAGTGTCCTATAATATAACAAGAGAATTAACTTTGGCACATCTGTAATGGTTGGTAACCTGAATATTGCATGCACAACATGACAATTATTATTATTATTATTCTAACCATAGCATTATGTATTGTACACACTAGACCAATACGGATGTGTTCATGAGTAGTCCTCTATTGTAGCTACAAGTGCATGTATTATACCAGGTTGGAGTATTGTACCAGTTTGGAGGACATTGAAGACATACTGAATGGATAATGTATGAAGCTGAAACGATATAAGCAGTTGAATGAAATCTATTCAATCAATATAGGTTATGATTCACTATCATTTTCATAGAGAACATCATCCGGTGGATTACTTTATCCTATAGCTATAAAAGGTCATGCTGTAAACATGTTGATCAAAGGTCACACTATTCATCATGTGGGGCGTGGAGTAGGGGCTGAGCACATGTACAACCGAATACAAGAGACAAGTTCTTAACCATTGGCTTATTCCATGTATTCAGCACAGAAGTATAACCGTGGTGAACAGCTTCAACTGATAACATTGAGTAAGTTGGACACTGGTGGAATATTTACCCATTCAATAGCTTCAAAACATGGTGATGTAGTGGTGTTTGTGTGTTGGTGGTGTTTGTGTGCTGGTGGGACGCAAGGGAATTTATATTTCAGTAACTGTGGTAGGAAGTTGAGCTAGGCTAATAGTATGTAGGGGATCCTGTGGAGTAGGAAGAAAAGAACAGATGGAATTGTCTCTCTGAACAAGGTATGCTCATTCCTCGTCTCTAATACAGTTCCCTGTACATGTATATATAGTAGCCACACTGTCAGAAGAGACAAAACGAAATGGAACAACTTCAAGTCCATCACAGGCTGTCAGGGTCTCTCCTACAGTGGATGTTGCTGTGCTGCATTGTGATAATTGTCAAGGGCGACAGGTGACTGGGCTAATTGATACCGAGGGAGAGGACGGTCCTCAATGCATACACCACACACCAGTAGGTGCACTGATGGCACAGCCATCTCCTAGCAGGTCATGCAGGTCACTGAAGTATGCTCTACAGATATAGTCAAATACACATCCAGTAAAAATTGGTTGTGTACCTGCATGCACATGGTATTATTTTCCTGACATATAGCTAACCAACAGGTGCCATGCTGGTGAGAGACTATACTGCACAACTAGCCAAAAAGCAAGCAACATGCAGCAAGTGTTCTTCAGCTAAACGAATTCATCCCTGCCTTGGATATGCTGTCCAATTGTTACAATGAATACAGATAATTAATATGAATTTAGCTGCTGCATCATATAACAATCTGGCCCACTGGACCCAAACTCTCATCATTGCACGAGGAAGGAAGAAAGGTTCTCTTTCTTCCCTGTGCAGTAGTGAGACATTGGGTCTAGCGGGTCAGACACTTCATGGCACGGACATATTGTTAAGCACAATGCAGCCACGGACGCAGGTATGGTAAGGTAGCTCATGATTATTATTGAATTCAATACCACATGATAGAACACATTAATATAAAATGTATAATTCAATGTGATGCTGTTAGGAATGCGCAATCTCTACTTTTCCCAATTGTGTCACATTAGTGAGCTAATTAGGAGGGCAATAATAAGAATCCAGTGTTTTGTATAGCTAGTGTTTATTACTAATACAATACCAGCCACCTGCATGTTACACATCAATGATATTCACAGGGAATAATTTCACATAAAGAAGTGGGAAGAGTGCCAATTGTCCATTTGTATCATCATGTTCATGATCTGGTAGTTTCACCAGATCTTTCCTCTTTTGTAGCTTTTGCAATGAAACTGGATCAATGACTGTGGCATATCAGTCCAGTTACAGTGTTGAGCAATACTATACTGAATATTACTATACCAACTGTGGCCTTTTTGGATGGGCTAGATGCAGGCAGTCAAGGCAAAGGTAATGTATGTGATTTTCTGCATGTATGAGAAATGTTCACAAAAATGTATTTATACGAGTCTCAGACAACATTAAATCTACTACTCAAGTTAGAAATTTGTCAAAAGGAAGTTTGAAAGGGGAGTGTAACCCTTAAGCAGCTCATTAATTGTATATCTTGTTCACCACTTTTTTGGCTGGAGGTGAACAGGTTAGCAATAGCTAGGTATACATTGCAAATAGTTCATGTGCATAAGCTAAATTCATTGTATGATATTCAAAGTTTAATAGTTGGTGCAAATGAATATGACATCTATACTATTCCCCCCTTCTCCTACCATGTACAGTTTCCAATGTTGTCTTTTGTTTGTGTAACCATGGTAACCATGAAGCTATCTACACAAATGTGACAGTGTTACGTTCTTTAGGCTGCATTGCTATTATTAATAGGTCCATTCTTTTGTAATAATACTATTGCGTTTGTGGTATCTTTCTACTTAGGAGTAGATCAACCTTCAAGTTCTACACTAGCTATCGGACAACATGCTGCACTGGATACCAGACACTGGGGCAAGAGTGTGTTCGTGAGTTTATATCTTCAACATATCTCAGTTGCTAATTCAGTGTAATAATGGCATATAAACCACCTCCCAATCAATATAACTATGACACAGAATGATTTCCACTGATAATTGCCTGCATACGTGCCCTATAGCTACTCAGCTGTGATGGCAAGTGACTATACATACGTAAGTACATGCTTGGTTCTAATCATTCATCCTTAGCTTGATATAAACATTAATTCAGGCAGTGAAGATGCTTCTGTTGCATAGCAGATAGGAATGCTATGCAAACTACTCAGATTTGACAACTCAACCATCATTTACCAGTGGAGACAACACAATCTGCATGGGAAGAGGCCAATATTGTGATTGTGTTCATTCAATATGCATTAATCATGCATCAAATAGCTCTAGAATATTCAGTAGCCTGTATGAGATGGTAGTTTACAATTTGGAATGTTTGCTTGCATTCAATTCAGCTGTGTGCAATGCATCTTGTGCCAATGGAGGAACTTGTGTGTCCCCCAACACATGCTCCTGTGAACCAGGATGGACAGGGGCCACCTGTAATCAAAGTGAGTTGTTATTTAACTCCAGGCATACGCATGTCAGTAAGTGTTTATAATAATTATACTCAGGTGAATTAAGGACAGGCACGCAGTATTATGCAATGCTTACATGTCTAACTGGCAACAGTTAGACATGTAAGCATTCACTTATTCAACATTCACTTATCTATCGCTTTTCTGCCTTTGATGACACGTTAAGTATGTGAACAGATAGTGCGACAACATTGTTATTTGGGGTTGAAGTAGAAGTAACCTTCACTATTACTGAATTAATGTAATTCTTCAATACTGTCAATGCAGGCAGTTATTCCTTCTCTGCTGCCATGTACATGATGCACGAGGTAGAGCAATCAGTTACACTTGAGTTGGTTTCAAACGTAACAGCTATTGCAGAATATACTCTCCTGGTGCAATTGAAGAATGGATCTGCTAAGTGTGAGTAGCTATTACATTATTGTGCATACATGCAAGCATGTGACAATATATGTAGGGGTGGACAAGCTGTTGCAAGTGCTGCGTGGGAAATCATCATGACGTGCTGTCTCTTTGCAATTGTATGCACTCTGTGCTGCCCATGTATACACAAGCATCACTGTCAACTTGCTTGGGACACATCGATATACACATTTGCCACCATGTGTTCTCCCCTACCTTTGATGGAAGGTTTGCATGTGCATATATGAACAGGTTATGCCAGGGCATCCTTCCTACTCTATATTATTCATATCATGCAATGCTTGTTTTATTATCATCACATTATTTTTTGCTCATGTGCTGAATTTTGAAGATCTGCATATGTCTGTCCTCTGTAATAGTTGGAAGTGACTATACCACACATTCTGGAAAGGAAAACATCGCAGCAGTGTTTCACGAAGGATCGAGTACTGCACTTATGGAGATTCTAATTCACCGTGACCTGTTGGATGAGGGCGAAGAGTACTTTACTGCAGAGTTACAATCAGAGTCCAATTATACATTTGCATCCACTACCGTCATTATTCTGGACACTGCAATAGTACTGTGCACTTTCAGTAAATCAGTATATCATGTCTACGAGTCAGTTGGCAGTGTCAGTGTGGCTCTCAACTCCAGTAGGGCCATTCCACATTTAAACTATACAGTACAAGTGGATACTGTAAATGGCATTGGAAGTGCATCAGGTGAGTGCTACAATAGTTCCTTATAATTATAGCCCTATTGGATGTATGTAATAATGCTTCCAGAATAGCTATATAGCTGCTGCATTAATTTTGTGTAGTAACAGTGTGTGATATTGCTACTGCTGCATATGCCATTCTATTGCAGCTGGCTTTGACTTCAGAGGTGGGTCATATTCTGGTTTCTTTGCCGCAAATGAGACCTCTACCACGATTAACATACCCATTGTTGAAGACCTGGATACAAATGAAGGCACAGAGTATTTTGTTCTCCATCTGTCAGCCCATTCCGTCATTTCTGATGATTTGGAGATTAGTTTGGGAAAAATTCGGGAGGCGACAGTTAACATTCAAGATGTGATTGTAATATCTTTTCTAGAAGAGTACATTGAAATTGAGGAAGGTAGAAATCTCACTTTGTCTGTCACTGCGAACACAGCCAGTCATCAGAATTTCAACATTACTGTAAACATCACTAGCAACACTGCTCATTGTAAGTTAATTTTGAGCTACAAACTGATCAAGGCCCAAGAAACATGCTTTTAAATTTATGATGATGTTCTTACACATACTGCACATATCCCTGTAGGTGTGGATGATGTACATTGTGGCCTGTATTTGCTGATGTTTGAAAGTGGATCCATCACTGCAAGTGTGAACATTCCAATTATGGTGAATGATGATGTGCCAGAGTGTGATGAGACATTCACAGCGGATATAATTCTTGAAGAAGGGTTTCTGCTAGGCTTGCATCCTTCGACTTCCATTACAATTATCGATGAAGGTATGATGATCAAATTTTGGAGCTGCATAGTCTTGCTATCATAT
This sequence comes from Ianthella basta, assembly GCA_964019415.1. Taxonomy (NCBI): domain Eukaryota; kingdom Metazoa; phylum Porifera; class Demospongiae; order Verongiida; family Ianthellidae; genus Ianthella; species Ianthella basta. Next base: position 9,732,907 of record OZ025871.1, on the reverse strand, counting down.
TCACATGTGTGGGCGTGATGCTAAATGTATATTGTACACACATTCCTACATTGGCACAATTGTAAATGTATGTTGTGCACTGAATGTGTACTGTACACATCGAAGACTGTCATCGAGTACGTATCTCTCTATGTATATTGCATGAGAGAATGAAGATCATTAGCAATACATGCTATAATTGCCTTGCGCAACGTACAGATGTAATACATACAATCATCAGTATAGCCTGATGAGATCGTTTGTATGAATAATTATATTTTAATTATTATAACAGATGTACACGAAGAGTTCTGCTTTGATGAAGACAGGACTAAAGTGCACATTGCAAGCTTTAAAGCTCTGTTTGTGTATGTTATTCGGAACAGTCCGGCCTGTGATGTAACATCTGTTTCTCTCAGTCTGTCATTCAATAACAATGGAATAGCTGTGTGTAAGTTCATTCATCAGATTTATCATTTCAGAGATTTCAAATGATGTTTGATCTTTATCTACAGACTTAAACACAACCTGCCAATTTCATCCACGGCAGTTATTCACAAGATGTGTCATTGACATTGAAGGTGAAAATATGGACATGCCAAACAGTACAGCTCCTGGTTTGGTAACAATCAACCAGGAACTGCTGAGCAATACCTCTTGCTACCAGACAAAGGAGTTCATCATATTCAATGGTGAGGGCTTGCCTTGAAATGTTTGCAACATTACTACCATGTCTTCTATAACATTGATACGTTGGTTGGTTGTACAATAATTTCAATTATGTTGCGGCAGAACTATTAATTATTTATGCTTCATATTTCTCACTACAACTGTATAATTTTTGAACCAATTGACGCTTTCCCCACTTCAATCATCAATGCAGTTCCTGAATATTCCTGGAAGACAGCAGACACTTCAGTTAATGTCAGTGAGGAGGACACATTGATGCAATTGGAAATTCCCATCATTCAAAGTAGTCTCACAGACCCTAAATTCTGCAATGGGATTTGCCCTTGTGTGAAATTTAAACTTATCAATGAGAGCATTGGCCGTAAGTAGAGATGAGTCTGCACGTGCACTATATGGTGTTACCTGCAAAATCACTGAGGCAGCTATTCTGAACTCAGATACTTTGATGTTACAAAATTTATATTGTTAATAAAAAATGTTGGACTGCTGCATTGTGCGGTCCTTAAAATACTTGCTATAGTGTTTATAAGCATACATAATTTGATTCATTTGCAATAGCCACTGCTCACAGTTGTCAGAAAATGGCACAAACTCAGCACAAATGGCAACAACTTACTCAAACTGGTTATGAAATTGTAAAGAAGTTTTAGCTAGTGGTTTGCAAGTTTAATTTTACTTGCACAACAAATTTTCCATCAATTTCTTCATCCTCATTTCTACAGCACCATGGTGATTTTCAGTTTGTACTTTAGACTTGTATTGAATGAATAATTATTGGTGATTCTCATTAAACTACTCTTTGCAACAAAATGCTATTATAGGTTTGAATTAACAGAAAACCCTTGTTGCTTCTTTGAGATGAATCATACTGAAATCTGGTGTACAGTGAATGTCACTGATCTGCCACCTCCCATTGTGGGCGAAAAGAGCTTACTAGGACTGGAGTTGGTTCCAACAGATTACAACTTTGTATCCAACTGGAGTCAGCTATTGGTGTTTGTAGAACGCATTGGGGCAGGTAAGTATGCAAGTTGCTTGCATAGTCTGATATTAACAATAGTTATGATTGTATGTGCGAAGTATTAATTATGCTACATCAAGTGGTAAAAGCACTGGATATAATGCTAACCTACCAACTACACTAGTATATGTTGGTGTCTCATCAGTTTGCACAATCATATATTATATATTACTTTGTTTAAATGTGGCTTGTAAGTACTGTACTCCGAATCCCATGCATGTGCAGTGAGACTCCCGCCAAGTACAGTGGAAACACCAAATGACATTAGTACCATTACCGGTACCATCATTTTGGTTCTGGCTATTCTACTGCTGTTTGCTGGTGGAGCTTGTGTGCCTATCACAGCTTGCATCTGGTTCAGATCCAGAAGAGCTCGAATGAAGAAGACAGAGAGGTAACAACATTGTAGAAATGTACCCTTGGTATTATAGTAGCAATATTCATAAAAGAATATTGACTGATACAGATTAAAGGCAATAATAATGCCATACTTTCAGTCTGCTAACATTTTTTATCTGCCATTTGATGTGCAATGCACTTTGCTTAGCAAAAGTCGTTTATGCTTTCTAATGCAGGATGATTCCATTAGCACAGTACCCTATGGGTGTACATGTACAGAAATATGATGAGGTATAGTGTTATACAATTCACAAGTCATGCATAGCATAAACAATGTTCTCAACATCAAATGAACATGTGCTTTCAGTTTTGAACCTTATATACAGCCAATTTTGTTGATAATCGATGTTATAATTGTATAAGCATGCACATGAGTGCACTGCATGTGTTTGTTCATATGCCTGAACACAGTTAGTCCCTGAAGCACATGGAGATGCTTGGGAGCTCTCCAGAAGTGAGATTGAAATTGGAGATCAATTGGGTCAGGGGAAATATGGTGATATGTTCAAAGGACAGTTAGCACTGACAGCCATGTCACCCAGGATCTATGCACACAAGCAAGAAATGGAGTTTGAGGGGAAGTCACACCTGACCGTTGCAGTGAAAATGCTTCGACGTTAGTGAGATTGAATATGCCAGTGTATGTAGGAACACATGCAAAACTACACAGGAAGTATACACATACTGGGTGTGTTGTGCCAATCTTACTGTCATACACAGGTTTCAGCAGTGGTGAGAATGAGAGAAAACTGTTTACGGAAGAGATTAATGTGATGAAGAGAGTTTCTGTTGGCAACAACCCTCATGTCTTGAAGATGATTGGCTGTGTCACCACCACCCTCCCAGTGATGCTAGTTATGCAGTATGTTCCCAATGGGAGCCTAAAGGACTACCTCAGAGCAACGAAGGTATAGGTAGTATTTTAGGTACATATAAAGTAACTGATCTGAATGTACGTCCTACCACCCATTAGACACATGCTCCAGACGTTGATCAACATCTCAAGAGCTTCACTTGCTTTGGATGGCAGATTGCTAGTGGAATGGTGAGAGTGATATACTAGATAAGTTATACTGCATACATGCACTGCTATGTACTGTGCACACTGTGTATAAATGGAACATTGTGTATAACGTGTATAGGAGTATCTGCAATCAAAAGGAGTCATCCATCGTGACCTTGCCTGCCGCAACATCTTAGTAGGGGACAATGAGCTACTGAAGATAAGTGATTTTGGACTGGCAAAGGAGACATTGGAATACACTTCAACTGGAAAGACTAGACTTCCAATTCGCTGGATGCCACCTGAAACACTCCTCAGTGGAGTTTTTAGCGAGAAGTCAGATGTGTGAGTCAAGAGCAATAAAATGGATACCAGCATAAAAACATAATTATCCAATGCGCTGTCTCCGCAAACATTTTCACACTAGGTATTGCATACTTCATAGTTTCCTTCTGGCTGTGCATATAGGTGGGCCTATGGTGTCTGCTTGTGGGAGATCTTCAGTATTGGTAAGTCTTTATATATAATCACCAGTGTTGTTATTCAAGAAGACACATTTGTGTTCCATAAAACCGGAGAGTGACAGGCATGCAGGATTTAACTTGTGGACTTATATACCACTATAATTATTAATACCATGTCATGTACTTTCCAATTGTATATATTTTAACAGGTGATGTGCCATACAAGGAATTTGGCAACACAGTTATCCTCTCCAGGGTGATGGCAGGCTACAGGCTGGAGTCTCCTAAAGGGTGCCCAGAACGAGTGTAAGCAATTGTAATGGATATATACAGCCTGCACCCACTGTGGTTTTGTGCTCTGCACCTTGAATATTATAGTAAAATAGTGCATACTTTGGTAGACCATGCAGTGCTACTCTGCCCACTTTAATGTTTTAGGAGAATTATATTTTTGCCAGTGTTCTATATTTTACTTTAGCTATTCCATAATGAGAGAGTGCTGGAGTGATGACAAAGAGTCAAGGCCCTCCTTCCAGGAGTTGAAAAAAGTGTTTGATGGTCTCATATCACATGCAAAGGGGTACAAGTATATGCCTTTGAGCAGTTTGGAAGCTGAAGCATGCCTTGATCCAGCTGAAGAGCTGGAGATTGTGAAGGCACCTCCTGAAGCTGAAGAGAAGGTGAAAGCACCTGCTCACAATCAACCAATTGCACACAGTGGTTGTGAGCAACAAGCAAGTCTAGAAGCTGCCACTGAAGACAGCCACTCATAGTGATTGCAACTCTGTACAGTAATAGCCTGTAAACATTAATTACGTCATAATTATATTTTGCTAGTGTATATAGACCTGTACCATTATATGTATACTATACACTCAATAATCATTACCACTTTAACACTGGAAATGGATAATATTGTATATGATGAATGGCTAGTGAATTATATATGTGTATAACATATAGTGAAGGAATCATGAAATGCAAGTTTACAGAATTATGAGGTCAAGTTGCATGTATTCCATCAGAACAGCACTGCCTGCATGGTTTTACTTGAGTACCTAGCCAAGAGAATCTCTGAATCAATGGGGGAATAAGTAAATGAAGCGTTGCAAATGGAAGTAAGGGCTGACAGCCTATCTGGGGTCATAATGATGATGCCATAGGTGTTGACCTCAGACAGTGAAGCCACACTATTGATCAATTACAGAGGATGTATAGTATTATGTTGCTAGTTGCTAGTAGTCAATGCTGGCGCCTGCTAGTGCTACCAGTATGCATTCTATACACTGCATGCTAGCCAAACTAGCCACATACTGCATGGTTCACCATGTATGTAGTACCTGCATGGCGATGGTGGCCTATTTTACATATCATGAATTCAAAGACTATAGAATTAAGATTGATAACACAGCAAGGCCACAGATTTAGATGGACATGTACATGAACAGTGAAACACTTCAGTGTAGAAGGCTGGTAGGCATAATATCCAGTGATTAGCCTTTGTTCAACCTAGCCCGGCCTGGCCGTTGCAGTGCACCTGGCTTACTGCAATGAACTGACCTCTCGTACATAAAGAGTCTTTGGGTATGGTTTGCTTCTCCTGCAACTGTTATGTTAACTGAATCAGTAAGGTATGCCAATATATTGTTTCTCTTGATTTCATTCTGCGATTGATCACTGGAGCTGTGTATAGATAGCCAGGGAAGTGTGTGTCAGTGTGGGGTCCCAAGTGGGAATATAGGCATGACATCGTGTGTAGGTCATGTTGTCAAGATGCCATAGAATCTTCTGTGGCAGATTGAGTGTGTCCTTGTCTATAAAAAGAAGATGTACATTGCTCTAGATCGATTAGACTGAGTACTGGTCATGTGCTGAGGTGAGTTATTAGTGCTGGAAAGTATACAGCACTTTAGAATGAAACTGTTGCTAGCAATGCATAATTTATAGAGGATTGAATTTTAGATTTCTTGAAGCAATTATTGTGTGGAAATGACACCATCATCACTCCTTCTCTATAGTCGAATACAGTTTTGCACCACACTCCACCATATTAATTGCTGGCTACACTGTAATATGGTGTGACCATCACACCAGTCAATGCTCACACCAAGGGTGTGATCAGTCACACCATTACATTTATGTGATGTTCACACTAACACCAGTATCCACACTGTCATGTCATTTCTGATAGTTTAATTAATTTTAAGAGACATTGAAGTAATTCATAACCAAAATTAACGATGACAAGAGTTCATTTGGAATTCTATACAAGCTATCTAATACATTCACCAGCGAAGTTCACTGGGGGTACAGACAAATGCCCAATGTTGGCAGGGGATGCTGTATTCCCTGGTGAGTTCATTGCGGCACCAGATGCCCAATATTTGCAGTAGATGCCATATTCTCCGGCGAATTTCACTGGGCACAGATGAACAATGTTTGCAGGGGATGCCATATTCCCCGGTGAAGTTCACTGGGGTACCAGATGCCCAATGCTAACGTTCGCAGGAGATGCTGTATTCCTTGGTGAAGTTTAGTGGGGCACCAGATGGCCAATGTTTGCAGGGGATGTCGCAATGATATTCCCGATGAAGTTCATTGGGGCATCAGATGCCCAATGTTTAATTTGCAAGGAATGTCGTATTCCCCTGTGAATTTCACTGGGCACCAGATGACCAATGTTTGTAGGCGATACCATATTCCCCGGTGAAGTTAACTGGGGCACCAGATGCCCAATGTTTGTAGGGAATGCCGTATTCCCCGGTGAAGTTCACTGGGGCACCAGATGCCCAATGTTTACAGGGGATGCCATATTCCACAGTGGCATTCATTGGGGCACCAGAATCCCAATGAATGCAGGGGATGCCGTATTCCCTGGTCAAATTCACTGAGACACCAGATGCCCCATTTTCGCAAGGGGTCTGGATGCCATCACCCACAAACTGTCGAGTCAGTTGGTATGCTGTGTATTATGTAAACTCGAATCCTTAAAGTAGTGTACCATATCTGTAGTGAAATGTACCGTTAAGTGCTTATTCTCTTACCAACTGTTCCCATAATGGTATGTTGTATACTGCATGTTTAAAGTGAACATCACACTGCAAAAGGGTGTGCTCACTGTGGCAACCAATTCACATCAATTTTGGGTGCAACCGTCACTTCCTATTTTTAACAGTGTAACTATCCGTCAATTCCTCTGTTTCACATGCACTGTATGTTTACGTCAAACTAGACACTGATAATCGATAGCATTATACTATTGCAACCGAGTTCCCTTGAAATAGGAAATACATGAGCACTAAATGCAGAATTGGTGCAATGATCTTATGCCTTATTTGTAAACCTCTGAAGTTATTATATTGGCAAATTGGGTTCTTATAATAACTTATCATTATGTATGAATTCAAACAAGGTATATTAACAGAATAAATAAAGACCACTTGTATCCTTTTAGTCATGTTGGATTTAGAATTGTTCTTGGCAAGCTGGTGGCTTTGATGGTGATGGCCAAAGCTTGTTTTGACAGGATTGCTTAGATTGATTAATCTGTGGATTGGACAGGTTTAGGCTGGAAGCAGTGCTCTCCATGCAGTTAATCAGAATGCAGGATGTTATGCCTCGATCGCATGACTCTCTGTACTCACCTGAAGTCCATATGATCGAAATGCAATAGTTTGGTCATATCTTATTCATTATAATGCACTGGCCATAGCTAAATTTATACTATCATGCATGCATCATGACCATAATTATATACAATGTTAATTTTCTCTTATGAATCTCTCTTATCTGCACAACTTTGCAGATGAACACTGCTAATAGTTCAAACATTCCATCTGATTTAGTATGTCTCCATTTTCAGTAAACTACCTTCTTGTTACTTTGCTGCTACTGTTCACTCTGTCTGGAGCAAGTGGAAATGGTAAGCTATAGCTACATCTTGCTTGATGGGTATAGAACTGACATTTCCGGGCCTAAAAGGAATTGCACACATTATCTGGTTCTTATGCATAATTATACCTAACCGCAACACTATCTGTCCATACAAATTTGTAAATTTTATTTAAGTAATTTTGCTTACATTTAAGCATTATGTCAGTAATTATGAAAGAAATTTGATTATAGCATCATTTCATAGGCATGAGGATAAATATATACAATGTTATTCATTGTTCAATAATTATTTTAGGTCATGTTATATGCCATATATACAGGGCCTGATATAATTATGGAAAACAATGTTAAAGAAGAAAGTGGTGACCTCACCTTTCCATATAATTGGTAACCAGTGTTCATATCCTTATTTGTTCTAACAAAAAAGAGAAACACACGACTATTTTGCCCTTTTCCAGTTGTAGAAAAGCAACATGGCTGATTGATGATAAGTTGAAAGAAGTTGGACTATATAGCCCACTTTGAGGAAGATAACAATCTGGCTATTTGAAGATTCATCGGTTGTCTTCTGATTATTCTACTATAGCTGCCTGGTGCACTAAATGGTGCATGGATGGAGGAGATAATTGTTCGCTCTGCCTTCTTATTGGTTGTTAGTGTTGCCTCTCTGGAGACAGCTGTCCTTCCATTCTTGATTCTTATCAGTATGGTTCTTCCAACTATGTTAATTATCACATGGGAAAAAATCACATAAATGTATGCAACTCATTGTATTGATGCCAAAATACAGTAGGTGATGGGTACCAGAACAGTCTGCTCAACTTGAATGTACTTCAAGGCTGCTATACTCAAATTATACCTTGTACCTTTTAGTGCAGGCACAAATCGTTTGCAATATGCTGGCCAGACCTGTTGAGCATCAACAGTGTAAAATCATAATTAATCAAGCACTAACAACAGCACCACTCACACAGAGAAACAAATCACTTCAATCTCTGTTTCATGCTACAGCAATCCTGGCCACTAGCATGATTAAGCAGGGCTGGGTTGGTGGAATATATGGTACACCATGCATAACTCGGCCATTTTGTCATCTCTGAAGTCAAAGCACTTCTGATCCCACATATCCCCAATCCTTATAATATATATGTACCACTCTTGCACTCTTTATACTCAAATACACTTTACCAGATGTGTCTGTAGGTGAGACAGTCACCTTTTACTGTGGTGGCCATATTGGATATTGGCAGCTGAATGGTGTCTCACTTGGAGAGTTGGGCACGAGCTACACAGCCATAGCTACTCAAGATTCAGAAGGTCAGTACAATTGCACTGATTGTGAAGGAACTATCGCCTACTCCAGTGCACCACTCCGAATATTTAGTGAGCATGTTGGTGATATTCATGGGTTTTAGCATGACATATTACTGGTGCATGCCTATGTGAAGTGCATGAATGTGTGTGTGTGTGTGAGAGAGAGAGAGTGTGTGTGTGTGTGTGAGAGAGTGTGCATGCCTACATGCTGCTTGTGATTGAATATAGCACAGATTCCAGTATAGTTAATCATCCATCACTTCCATAATGTAAGCTTAAAAGTAATGCCAAGTACTTTATGTGCTGTCTTCCCTATCCCCTCTCATGCATTCAAATACCTCTCTCTATTCTGTCCCGTTCATTTCACCCTCCCATGCACAGGACACGTGCACAATGGTGTGTCCCCCACCTCATCCAACTGTTCTTTGGCAGACAACACAGCCAATGCATGCAATGTGTCTGCCCCCATCAACTCCTTAATCACACTATGATTGTACTGACTTCACAAACTACCCCATCAATGCACAGCGCTATGCTGAGTTGGTAACAATGGTATGGAGGCAAACAATGCCTAGTGGAATGAAGACTATTTGGCAGTGTCAGGAGAACCAATGCTCTAATGACAGGTCACTAGTGGGGTATAGCTACAGTGAGGGTTGGGGCAGGTGTCTGCATGTGGGCAGTGTCAATGAGAGCTCAAGCTTTAGGTTATCTCCTCCTAAGCCATATCCTGCTAGTGCTGCAGGGAAGGTTCACAGAGAGGTGGTATTCAATGTGCAAGGTTAGTTGATAGTTGATAATTGTCAACACATAAATAGTGACTGAGTCATGCAAATGAGATTTTGGTTATGCATTCAGTGTAGTTGTGCCAACTACCAACTTTAGGTAGTGCGTGGTATAATGTATTGCATGCAGACATATAAATTATACATAAATTCTGAGTCACACAATATTGTAGGAGCTAAATACCTGTCGGTGGAACAAAATATTAGCCACTAATGAAAGGCTTTTTTGCAATACTTTTAAAAGTTCTACTACAGTCTGCACAATGTTAATAATTATTATAATTATATAAGTGCGCACAGCATGCATGGAAGCGCATGCACATGCATACAATGTACAATCATCCATGAATATAATTATCCCTGACCCACTAGAGATCTATAATTTTAGACTGATGCATGTGACTGCATGGTACAAAAGCAACCATACAATAGTTATAATTATAATATAATTTATAATTTATGGTGAGCAGTTGGTCTGTAATATTATACATGCTATATCATTACTTAGCCCATGCACTTGCAATGCTGAAGACCTATCATATGTATAATGTGTGGCTTTGTTCATGCTCTCATCCCAATTAATATTAATGCAGCTTCGCATACACAAGTGATATTGCAACATTCTATAACATAGTTTGCAGACATGCATGCATAATTTATGGTTATGGGCTTGCATAATAATTATACACAATAGATGTGAATTCAACCGCATGCAGACTCAATACAAGTAAATTAATTTTTAGGCAAATTAATTTTACAGATCTAATCAATGACTTGACTTTGTGTACAAACATTAATTAGCATCTCATACAGTAGTCAGTTAATCACCAGAAAAGTTGTGTAAAGAATGCATGCAGTGTATTCATAATGAAGAGTGTAAAAGATAAAAGTTTCCATTCTACACTTCCATCAGCTACGCAAGCAAGTTGTAACTTCTATACAGGCTGCATATCACAACGATCATGCAGAACCTGCATGAAAACATAGTGGTAGACACTACCATGCTACTATTACACTGCAGTGAGCAGAAATGTCCTCCACTAGAGAGCAGGCAGTTATGACAGATGCTGCATGTGTATACACATTGTTTGCTGTCGTAACACAACATAACTTCACAGACAGTACCTGATCAGTTGTCATGGCTTTGCTTTCTTTGCTGGAGGATCAGAAGAGCCCAATCCATCTGTGTCTGTAGATTAGTACACCAGCAAAAAAGCAGGAGCGCATAATGAGAAAAAAGGAAAGGGGTAGGAGTGGGAAGTGCCCACGCAAATAATTGCATTTTGGATATTGTTCCACGGTAGAGACGTTACTATTTTCAGAATAACGTGCTATAGGGCATAGTGTAACGAATCATCTCCTGCCGTCTATCTCATCGTCTTACTGGTGTAGATGGCCGCAGCTTAGCTACGTACTAGGCGGCTGGTCGCCGAGTGGCCGAACCGAACAAAATCGTCCCGATTTACACCAGCAAGGGGACAATTTCGTTCGGTTCGGTTCGGTGGCTTACTAATGTCAATTATATTCGTAACAATGTCATATGAAGCATGACCATCTGCAATGTAACATTGCCGGAAACACAGTGATTACAGCTATACACAGCCTTAGCTCACCTTCATTGCTAATGCTTTGCTCTATAGTCCTGCACATTTCACTGCCCACTGCTTCCCTCACAGCCTCCAGTACACTCTCCCATGTCCTTGGCAGGTTTCCAGTTCCATACTGGCCATCCAACCACTTGGCGAACATGTTCTTGCACCTGGTCACAACATCGCCCCCATCAGCCTCGACACTCCTCAGAACGTATTGTCGAATATTGAGCTGCAGTCCCACCTCATCCCACTTTGGAGCCACTTGGGGGACAACCCATTTTACTAGGTATTTCAGTTGCAATTCATTTTCATTAGTTGGCAATCCTGCAAGAGTGAAAAGGTGTCACACGCATGCACGTATGGACACACACACACACACACACACACACACACACACACACACACACACATACACACACACACACAAACACACACACACACACACACACACACACACACACAAACACACATACACACACACACACACACACACACACACACACACACACACACACACACACACACACACACACACACACACACAAAGTAGCCAGCAAACGGGCCCATCTAACATCTCCACATACCACTGGACAGTAGTGGAGACTTAATGACTGCAGCAGTGGCAGCATTCTGCCTAACATCTCTCACACTTAGTTCATCATGTGGTGCTGTGTAGGAGAACAAGACAGCACAATTATAGCAAATTGGTAATAACTCATCCACATTCATATTAAAGGCAATGTTGTTCATATACACACAATCATACACAAAATGTATACAGAAAATAAGCCAGCTGTTATGATCAGTACATGTTTACCACATACAAAGTGTACTCCCAAATATGGCTGCCAGGAGACCAACAGTCAACAGTATAATACGGCAAGCAACATGCATTAATTTTCGAACCAGCATAATGGTGTAGTGCTAGCATATAGTGTGTAATGAATACAATATCACAGTATGCATATTGAAGGGAATTATAGGTCATTCATGTCTTTTACAACTAGATGTGGGGGTGGAGGGGGAGTTGCTGGTAAAGAATGAGGTGATGCCTTGTGCTTTATCATGCAAGGAGACCACAAACAGAGTGAATTGCACGAAATTTTACAGTTAACTAATTTTGACAAGAGTAAATCATTAAAATTGTGCCTGCAAAAAGTACAGGCAGAATATATTATTACAAGACCTCCACTCATTGGCTCACAAAGTGCCATTGTGCTTGTATACATACATATACGCAGCAAACTTCCTATGGCCTCGGTACTCGGGTCAGATATACGTGCAACACCACTAATCCATGATGTATATATATTACATATGTACCTTCTTCCTGTTTGATGTTACAAATGAAGAAGAGATTTACATCAGCTCCAAGTAACTGTGCCCTCCAAAATGTTGGTTCTGGCCTTTGTTCTGCCACTTTGGTGAACAGAACTTGGTAATAAATTCCTGGAGGATATCTGCCATGGATAACTTCAGCATCTACTGCATCCTTTGACTTTCCTTGAATTCTCAAAAAATCTCCTTCTCTAACCTAAGCATGAAAATGTGAATCGTCTGCACCAAATAGAACATATATATCTATTAGAGTTGCACAAACATAGGTTTTTACCGATTATCCGATTTCCAATTTTTAAGTGCTGATACCGATCTGATATTTCAATTTTTGCTTCACAATGTGTACCTTGGTTTCTTTGATCTACTGCCTGAAGCCCTGGTCCTCAGCCACAAAGATCGGCTGACAATTGAGTGCAATCATCTCACCAGTTCTCCCGTGAATATGCTGTGTGCGCGCATCACTAATACGACTTAGCCTACAGATTCATATGCGATCTTCACGTTCAGGCTCGTAGTGATATTTGCCAGAAAGGCGCTGGACTACTTGATAAAGTCGCTGCATTCTGCACCTCCACCTTTTGTTGAAACTCTCTGTGTAGTTGAGCGTGCTTGTCCTTCAGATGCTACACCAAATATGTATAATCCCTTAATATAACTCGTGCAATTCATACAGCCGCGCAGATTCCTTCTTGTTGCAGGCCTGGCACACTACGAAGTTGAGGTCCTCGTCGACAGCGAAGTAGTCCCGTGCTGGTGAATCTTTCTTCCTGGCGATTCCATGCGCCGCAGACCCAGAACAAACCAATGGCAAACGCTGCAACAACGTAACCACTCGACATAACACTTTATTCACAAACGTCACGTGCTTGAGGTGACATAATCGGTAGGGGCCGAAGGAAAAAAATGATTACCGATAAGGTTACAGAGACCCAATATCGGCCAATACCGATTGCCGATCCGATTATCGATGCAACTTTAATATCTATAATAATTACATTGCTCAATCTCAGCTGCTCACCGCCTGGTGTCCATGGATGGCTGCTTTCCATCCGGGACCACTTAGCTCATGGGGAGTAGCTGTGATCTGGTTGGCAGTAAATGAGAATGATGCAATCATATCATCCTTGCTTCTATTCTCCCATCCCTTCTCTTCCAGGGTCTTTGTCAGGTACTGGAAATTAAAGGTACAAGGCAACATAAAATGTGGTACATCTGTCTATCTCAACCCGACAGGACTACATCACAAATCATCACAAATCATTGTGAATCACACCTTTACTATTGTACATGAATATCTATTTCCAAGCTCACCTGGTTCCATTCCAAGGAGTCACACATGAGTTGTATCCTGAACTTGGTTGTGTCAGGCAAGTTCTTTCTGAACGCAGCGGCATTATACCTAGCCTGAGACTCAGCCTTCATCTCAACACAGTATAGGCACTGGGGCTCAGATATGCTGAAAACAGACTCACTGGAATAGGAAATGCCTCCTACATCATCAAAAATGTAGCGGTCTTGCAATTCACATGCAGTATGCGGAGCTCGCACCAACCTAAGTGAGGACTCAACATTAGTATCCTTACACCAGTGCCTAACTTTCAGTTTAACCGGTTTCAGCAGAGTTGCTCCTTCAAGGTTGAGATAGATAACAACTGAGGCAGGTTTGTAGCCAGCCAAGTGCACAAAAGGACCATGGAGGATGATGGCATAGCGGACGTCTGTCAACTCAGCAACTGAGTCAGCTTCAACTATAAGTACAGCATCACCACATCCCAGGATAAAATTCCCTCCACTTGGGCTGATTGCCAGTTGTTTAATATGAAATGGAATTAAACACAACCTCCTTAGAGAATATTCAGATGCTGAACCTGGCAAAGGGAAAGACAATATTTTAATTGGTGTATGCCATTAGGGGTCTGTAGACCCAATTGATTTTGCTCCATCATGTCAACAAAACAATGGAAATGCTAGATCACAAGCGCATTAAGCATAGTAGCAAGTGTTAATCTATTTTGCAATACTTCATTCACATGATTAGGTGAAAGCACAAAAATCAATTGGGGCTAGAACCCCTAAACCACTGAAACTGCACACTCAAATGATGCAATACCGGATGTGGTTTTGCACGTAATACATGAACTGATGGCAAGTGCATTACATATAACCGAGATTACTTCACAAAAAACTCAATCATTCTCTTAACTAAAGTTTCTAGCAAACCTAACTGGATTCATGATCAGTTGCTGAATGTGGTAGGGTTGTTTGTAACCATCCCCTAAAAACTATTCACAATTACAGCTAATTTAGCCTGTTAGTGTTCCATACAGTAATTATGTGAATGGTAGTGAGACGCAGATTGTTAAAATTCAGTAGTAACATCCCAATACAGTTTACAATTAGTGACAGTGGCCATTTTTGTGGGATATAGGTGATAGCTTGTTCCATGCTATAGCAGCGAGCATACTTACCTCCGTCCAATGCATCAGGAAAACTCGGTTCCGCAAAGCTCACGCTAATGCTATCAGGGTCATCTGCAGTATAATAAAAATTATCGAAATGCACATGACAATTAATGCACATTGGCAATCTAAGCTATACAGGCATGTTTGAACAAGGGCTAATCACTGAATTTTTTCATTTACCAGCCTTCTACACTGAAGTGTCTGAAGAGGCTGGTGGGCTGGAGTCCTACTGAAGACAACCAGTGATTGCCTTCAAATGCTAGCCATTCTGACTAGCAGGGGAAGGCGATCACTGGTTGCCGAGCAGCAAGGGAAGACAATCACTGGTTGCCATCAATAGGGTTCCAGCCCCCAGCCTCCTGGGACATTACAGTGTAGAAGGCTGGTAGGCATAAAATCCAGTGATTAGCCCTAGGCCTTGTTTAACCTAGCCAGGCTTGGCTGCTGCAGTGGTTTACTGCAATGAACCGACCTTTCAACGGGCATGTTTGTATCAGACTGAGGAGTTGATAAGAGGGGGTTTGTTGAGTGTTAAACACGTGGTACACATTTTTACCAACAGGCAAAATGTTCTGTTTTTGTACTCTTTTGCAACTGAAGAAGACCCTTTTAGGGCCGAAACATTTTGCCTGCTGGTAAAAAAGTGTGCCACATGTTTAACGCTCAACAAACCCCTTCTTATGAATTTCCAGATGTATAGTAATGAAGCTCTATTCCATCAGACTGAGGAGTACACTGCATACAAAACATAACAGTACTGAATGCAGTATATTATAATTTCAAATTATCTTTTGTTTCACTAATCTCAAAACCTGTCTCCCCACACATTCCAGCAGCTGTGAGAGGGGCCAGAGTTGTAGCGGCACAGGCTGAGCAGGTGAAGTATGCACAATTGGACACAAGTCACCACTTTGTGCCATTCATGGTAGAAGCAACAGGAGTGTTGGGGGAGGCAGCGGAGGACTTCATGCGGGAACTTGTGAGACGCATCTACAAACCATTGGAGAGTCTTGTAGCCGGCAATTCTTACTACAGTGACTTTCAATTGCAGTCCAAAGGGGAATGCAAAGGCAGTCCTCGGAAGCATTGGAAGGAGACAGGACTGCTGCATGGGAGTGACTTGCATGATTTGGCCCCTGCATGCATGGTGCAATTGGCTGTAATGTCTGCTGTTTGACTCCTCTGGTAAATTATATGTGTATATTCACAACTAGAAACCAAATGAAGGATTCGCAGTGAACACAGTTTGAACCTGGCAAATGGAAAGACACTGTTTTCATTTGGTGTATACCATAACAGATCTCTAAACCCAAACAATTTTGTTTGATTACAAGAAAAACAAAGGAAATGTTTGATGACGTGTACATTAAGTGTAGAAGAGAGTGTGAATCTACCTTTTCAACAGTTTACTTACTTGAACGAGTGAAAGAACATAAGTCAATTGTGACAATATAGCCCTAAATACAGCACACTTGGATGCTGCACTACTAGACAAAGTTACCTACATAATGCATGAGCTGAAGTGCATTACACAACAGGGAATCAATTACATCACACTGACTCTTAAAATAGCTATCAAAAGTAAATTAATGGATCAGTTGCTGAATGTGGTAGGGTTGTTTGTAACCATCGCCAATGAAACTATTCACAACCACAGCTATTTGACCTGTTAGTGATCCATACAGTGAGACTGCAGAATGTTCAATTTAGTATCATCTCACATTAGTAATAGTGGCCATCAAATTGTCACATATAGGTAATATGTAGCTTGTTTTATGTCATGGCAGTGAGCATACTTACCTCTGTACCGTTTAGGAAAATGTGGATAATATCCAACTATATAAAAAATAGAAATACACAAGGATAACTAACAATATACAGATCAGCAATCTACGCTATACAGGCATGTTCGCATCAGGATGAGGAGCACACTATGTACAAAATGCAAATGTGCAAATTAGTTGCAAAACAAAACAATTTGAGACACTACAAAATGATAAGGTATGAAGTCAACAAAGGGTGTACAGCTACGGCCAACCTTTCAAATCATGCCTTTTACTGGCACAAATTGTTGCAAATTGATTCTCCTGCCATCACCCAACTGTTTGCCAACACTCTTTTCACTGGGCGCCAATCCATCTCAAATGTTTCATTCACTACCAAATGTTTCAATCACTGTATTCACTACCAAATGTCATTCTGGATCTCTTGCATCCTATCGTCTAAACTAGGCCTAGTCTAAACATGGTCACGCTACATAAAAGGAAAAGGCTGTTTTTCCTTGATTGGTTAGTAAAATACCACTCTCATGAATCAATTGAGTCATCAAATGAGTGCATGACATTCAATCAATAACTACATCAAAAACAACTTACCGACAACCAACATCAGTCCTTCGTCATCTGGAGTGTCATCTATAGTGAGAGAAAACACGCAATACCTTAATCACAAGAAGCAAGATAGTAAGTTTTGAATGTGACAAGGGCAGGGGTGAAGGTATTCCATTTTCAATCTTATTATAATGGAGCTAGGCCAAAGTTTTGTCCGTGCTAATCTGTGGAACCATGGGAGGGTTCGCAGCAAATGCGGTCTGAATGTCAAAGCGCTATCCGGTGTTCTCAGCTGGGTTTTCCTATAAAAGCATGCAAAATGAAGGTATTGCACCAACTCGCTATACATTACTATGGGACGCCATCTTTGTTTTACGGAGGAAGGCAAAGTAGATTACAAAATTGGCACTGAATTCCAATTGTTACAAAATTCCTCCTGGTGAGATGGTGCGATGTCTTTTTTGCTATCATTTAGCACAAAGTAGAAGGTCATGGGTGACATTAGCTATATAGCGGAAAGCATCATCTTACGTGAGCGAAAGCAGCTTAATGGCAAAAGGATGAGCTCAAGTTATGCAGGTTTACGCTTGCGCAATGATCCCATGAAATCATTGCAATTATTCGTTCCTTCTTAAAATGCGATTTGCAACTGCTGCAGTGCAAATATGCTAAACAATAAGGACAACACCAGACTAACCAAGAAATCAAGACATTCGGGAATGATGAGAGCGACAACTGTCAGAAGATGGTCTCCAAGACCATCACTCAAACTTCACTCACAGCAGTCAGCTCCAGGGAATAACCAGGAGCCAGCTTAACTCTTTTGCCACGGATGAGAGTTTACTCGTGATAAATTTGCATACACGTAAGCGCGAATGACGAGTTTAGTCATCATAGTAATTGGCACAGTGTAAGAGCTGTGTACTTATGCTACAAACCTTCAAGCAGACTGCCTTTCTCAGAGGACCTACAGCAGTAGTTGGACCTTAACTTGGCTTGTTTACCTGTCTCCTTGTAGCGCCCCAGGCCCGCAATCAATTGCTAAAATTTGCATGTATTCACTCACTTTCTCCCTAATATCAATCTGTACTAGTCTATGGAAAAGAGGCAATTTGAGTAAGAGTCTATAGACTCTTGTTCAAATCGCTATCATGGTAGAGAGGGAAAAGGTAATGTCTAAGCTTTACAGCATGCAGAAACTTGCCATTCTCGTAGTTTTCCTCCATTTTTGTGTTCTTCTTCCATACACACTTTCATACGTTCTTGAACTGGCAAACGAGAAGCCCTCAGTATTCTCGGAGACATTGTCAAACTATCCTCACATCATCTTCGCTTTTCTGGCAGGGACAATGCCACAAAGTGCACGCATGTGGCATGGGTCAAGTCATTTACTTTGTCTCTGTGCGCCGCCATTGTAACTCCGCGTACTGAGTGCATGGGGCGAAGTTTAAAGTTTGTGCCTAAGGTTAAGGGGAATCAGCTCAAAGGACCAACCAGGAGTCAGCTCAAGAGAACACCCATGAATGAGAGCTCAAAGGGGGCCATCAGGAGTCAGTTCTGTTTAATTTGGAGTGCAATACAAGACATTTGACCATGCAGGTGATTCGTGGTAGAGACACATGCTCACTCCGGAGTCACCGCCAGGAGTCAGCTCAAGGGAGCAACAAAGAATCAGCTCAAGGGAAGAACCACGCAAGTCAGCTCAGAACAGCCAAGCCAATTTTCAGATTAAGTGGTTTCAACAGAGGGGACATTAGGGGTCACCATACCCAATTGATTTTTTTGCTTGATCATGTAAAGATAGCAATGAAAATATTAGATTACATATAGGGGATAGTCTGTTCCATGTCATAGCAATGAGCATACTTACTTTCGAGCCTCTCACGCTTCCTGCATGTGCGGATCAGTGAAAAGAGTGATCCATCACGCCTCCTCCGTGCATGGCCAGGCAAGACACACTTATACATAGCACAAAGAACACACACCCAGAGGAGGGAGGAGAGAAGGCAAAACTGACATAAGTCTTGCTATCTTACAAGCCTTCCCTCCCCACAACGAACCCATGAGACAATCATGCATGTATATGAGGTGTGTGCATATATTATACAAAGGGTTTGTTTGTACAGTGGGTGTGATAAATAGCATGTGTGGATAGATTGCATAGCTTGCACGCAAATTAAGGATAGACTGTGTTAAAAATACCTTTTTTGGGTTAAAATGAATAATCAACTCCTGGCGCTTTTTGATCCAAAGGGCTCCGCGTATAATGGCAACAGTTACAAGAACAGCAACAACTACCGCAAACAAACCTCCTACAGCAACTCCGCCGATTAGACCAACATTCAGTGCACGTAGCTGACGGGAGCAGGGGTCACCTGATGTGGGGTAGGGGAGCACAGGTACAGCCAATTTCAAGGTTGCTTGGGCCATTAACGAAAAACAGGAAACCAAACTTACCAATCAAAATCGCCGCAGCTGATGATGCAGATGGTTTTAATTGGTTGGGTCAAGAGTAGATAAGAGATGAGAGTGTGCAACCGCGTATACACACCCGTAACAGCATTTTTCTAAAATGACGCAGCAACACGTCACACGTGGGCATGGTAACGCTACTTAATATTCTGATGTAATGGATGAATACTATTAACTTGATCTGCCAGTCTGTATGTACTTGGCAATGATTGCGAGCCCTTCGGTTTGTTAGTCAGGAGTTGCAACAATGTCCAGGACACCTCTGCAGCGCCGATCGAAAGACGATCTGGGGACTAACTCCCTCTTTCTGTTATGGCAGTCCACCAGAAGTTCAGACTGTTGGTAATTGATGAGCCTATATTTGGCCGCGAGGTTAACCAATCGCCACGTCCGTCAGTTTGAGGTTGCTGTCGTTCACAGAAAACAGTACGCAGACGGAATCGTATTATCCGCATTCCCTATCCCCATCTGCACGGCAGATAATGTCTTCAGTCATCCCACCTCCTGTGAGTAGACGTATGAAGCTCCTTACCCTGTTTTGTTGCATGTGCAGATAGAAATCGACTTCTAGCTGCGTTCCCTCCGGTTCCGACTGCAGTTACAGCTGTCATTGTTGCAATACGGTGACAGGGACTGCGGATAAGACGATTCCGTCTGCGTGCTGCTTTCTGTGAACGACGGCAACCTTGAACTGATGGACGTGGCGATTGGTTAACCTCGCGGCCAAATATAGGCTCATCAATTACCAACAGTCTGAACTTCTGGTGGACTGCCATAACAGAAAGAGGGAGTTAGTCCCCAGATCGTCTTTTGAGAGGGAGGAGTCTGCGCATGACCAAAATGGTGGTCTGGTTACGCGATACTAGACACACACCCAGAGGGGGGGAGGGGAGGAGGCAAAACTGAAATAAGTCTTGCTATATTTACTAGCCTTCTCTCCCCCTCCCTTCCCCCCCCGAATGCCCCGTGATACTATAATGCATGTATATGTGGTGTGTGTGTAAATTATATGTATAGGGTTACATGTACAGTGGGTGTGATCAATAGCATGTGTGGATAGATTGTATACTTTGCATGCAAATTAAGCCTTAGGATGGACTGTGTTTACAATACCTCGTTTCCTTCACAAACAGCATAGCTCCACTCCTGGCGTTCTTTGATCCAAAGGGCTCCGCATATAATGGCAACAGTTACAAGAACAGCAGCAACTACTACAAACAAACCTCCTACAGCAACTCCGACAATTAGACCAACATTCAGTGGCGGAGGGGGGCAGGGGTCACCTAATGTGGGGTAGGGTGCACAAGATACAGCCAATTTCAAGGTTGCTTGGTCCATTAACGTAAAACAGGAAACCAAACTTACCAATCAAAATCGCCATAGCCGAAGACGTAGACGGTTTTGATTGGTCAGGTTGATTTCCCATTTACATTCATGGGTCAGGCAACCTGAAGTCGACTGTAAGATGGAGGTGCTTGCTATTACAACTTCCTTTTACATGATTGTGTAACCACAAGCAGGAAGTTGGGGATACCCCAGGCCAGACTAACTGCCGCATGCTTATACACATGCATACCATGAGAGCCCAAAACATACATGAAGCAAAAATACTGTATGCTGAACACTAGAACATGTACCAATACTGTTCAGTGTGGCTACAAGATAGAAGATCACGATGGATCGATGCAGTGAACAGCCAGATGTAAAGATACTGGGTATAGTACTGGAGTAAAATCACTAATAAAATGTCTGCAGTCAAGAGAGATTTGTATTAGCTGTGTAATATATAATAGCAACTTTGGCTGTATGGATACAAGCAAGTGGTGATAAGTAAGTCGACTTTACTTCAAGTGTTCTCTGAGTCATTAACAGGACTCATTAGCTTCTCCTCATGCACAGGGCATTACTTTAGGCAACGTCATGAAGTTATCACAATATGTACACCCAATACCACCGAGGGTTGGTTACGTGTGTACATCAATGGTGATCCCAGCCCGGCCATACACAACCAGACAGTCAAATTCTAGTCTATCAACCACAGTATGCGCTAAGAACAAGTTCAATAATATATATATACGCATGAATTAAGGGGCAAACCTGTAGTGCGCAGAAGAATAGGCCTGCTGCATGGACCAGCCACATCGTCCAAAACAAAGCGGCTTGTGAGGTACACAGGTTGCCGAGTATCAAAGCGGCTGTCTGCTAAGTTCACTTCAAAATTCAAAGCTTCCTGTCCTGCAGGTACACTTGCATACAAGGTAGGTTCACTGAAGAGTTCATTTGTACATGAGGGAGGTTGGGCAATAGTTGTGTGAAAGAAGTACTGAAGAGTCATCATGACAGGTTGAGGCCGACTAAGGTATCCTTTCACCAGCTGTGTACAGTCATCAGTGGACGGTGAAGCAGACTCAGTCCTATTAAGGATAGGGGCCTCTATACAAAAATAAGAACAAATGAAGCGTAATTATGCATATTAGCGATAAATATCTAACATCTTTAGGTTGTGAAATCTTCACTTCGGCTATTATACTCACAGCAAATTGCACCCAAATGCATGTAACAGTCAAAGTTCCATTAAATTATGTTACAAATACCTGCATACATACAGGCATATGTACAATGATAGTATCATAAAACAAGTATTTAAAAACTTTAAAAACTTAACTGTGGGACACCAGCTAGGGCACCCTGAGCTCAAATTACTTGCTAGCAACTCCACCGTGTATGTTCAATATAGTTCAGGTAGTTGGGGAATCGGATGCAGCATTGCTGATGGCCTGAAAGATACATCATGATGCCATAGACTGTTGGGGTTGCAAGAGCTTCAAGTCCCCAGACCAGCAAGTCATCCAGTGAAAGCATCACTATGAAACTGTCAAAATGTTTCCTGGTGCTTTTGAATTACATAACATCTGAATGAGAATGACAGGTTACTTTGTGCCTGGAGCAGTAGTGTGCTGGCAAAACAGGCTACCCTAAGTGTTAATGCCATGATTCAATTGTCTCTCATAGGCCAATGGGTCATTTGAACTCTGTTGTATTTGGGGCTGAACCTCGCAGAATAGTTAGGTAAGCTATCTACTGCAACATTATTACTCAAACATTTTCTATAAAGACTTTGCATTCTTTGGATACAAGGCGAAACATGCACTTGGGCAGAACACGGTTCACATAGTGCCCAAGTGCAAGTTGCAAAGTTGTTGCTGCATGCTGCTCCAACTTGTGCTGTTTGACTAGCACCAACACTGTACTTGCATTCACAGTGGTCCCCCACTGCATGCCTATCAATGCTGGTGCCTGGTCCCCTGACCTTCAGCAACTTGCACTGCATGGTGGTGTTTTTCCTCCCATCAACTAGAGCAAACACCCTACTTGCACTCGGGGTGGTCACCCTCGTCAACTTGTACTGGTGGCCTTGTTCATAGAAGTACTGGCACATATACTGTATGCACAGATTGCAACTTACACTGTGTGGTGGTGGTGGTGGTGGTGGTGGTTGTATGCAGTTTTTATAATATATATTTGGGCATTTGACATTATTGGTGTATGGTGATGTTGGCTGTATTTGTATGTGGCAGTCCAAGGGTGTAGCCAAGGGGGGTTCGGGGGGTTCGGACGGACCCCCCTCCCTCCTTAATGCAGCCATGAATTATGTACATTTAGGTACAGTGAATCCTCAGTTATCCGAACCCCTTTGGTCAAATGCCAAAAACATTTTGTTCAGATAAGTGAAAAGTTCGGATAAGTGAAATTACAAACAACTACAACATTAATTGTACAAATACACATGCATGCGTTCATACATACATTTACTTTTGTAGCAACTCGAGTAAGGTCCTCTGCTTTAGGGACTCTCCTCAAGTATGGACTGCGAGGGCATGGATGTTCTCTCAACGTGCATGTGTTGTATTGATTTGCTTCAGGCTGGTATCGCTTTTGGTGCAAAAACTACGGAACAGAATGCCGCCACACTCTCAGGGATTATAAAGTGGGGCTCCAGAAGTGTCCTCCACGGGTTGAAATCGCCCATTTTGCAGTTCCTGAAGAGATATCTATCAATTTTCGGTTTATCATTCATCGCTGACGGCCATTTTATTGATTATCGCTCGTTGACTTCCCGTTATCGGGCGGTTTGATTAGTTGTTGTCTAACAATCGAATTTAACTCAGCCGTCGTTATAGCAGCTACCCTCCGTTGCTAACAGCACAGATTCTTCAAATCAGCCTGGGCCTGACTCGCCAAAGCAGAAGCCCGCCAAAGGCGCGCACCCTGCTAGTAATTGCATAATCCACATGTCACATGCAAGGTAATTTTGTGATCCAGATAATTGAGGATCCGGATAATCGAGGTTCGGATAACCAAGGATTCACTGTAGCTAGACGTCTGGCACATGCGCTAGCTAGCAGACTGTCTCATTTAACCGTACATGGTTACGTACCAAACCCCACCTGTCTGTTGGCAGCCATTTACTCGTGACGTCATACGAGTCACATGGTGTGCATCCTTGGTACTAGAACCCCCTACCCAGATTCCTGGCTACACCCTTGCAGTCAGTGCTGGCAGTTGTGCACTTGCATGCTAGCTCGCCTTTGGCAGAATTGTGTACAAGTGCTCTATCACCATTTGACTCACCATATGTGAATGTGACAGTCAGTGGTGGTGGTGGTGGAGCACTTGTAAAGACGTTTGCCTTCAGTGTGGGGGTTGTGCCAGTTGATTAGTGAAGAAATGCAAGGTGCACATACACTGGAACTGTGTGTGGTGTCAATGGCTATGCATGTCTATGGTGCATTACACACTACAGAAAGCTGTAGTGTACTGGCACGTACACAATGAGCTGGAAGTTTATTTCTTTCACTGAATCAGCCAAGCACAGCATAGTGTTAACCCAGAAGAACCTTTGTCCAGTTGAGAGCATTGACTCACAGCAGGCTAACTTGTGCGTGAGCGCTCTCCTGCTTACCCTATACATGTACAGGGTGGAAACATCTCAAGTTTGACTAATAGTCGAAGAGTACGCCGCTGGCACTACGGTGGCCGTTTCTTCCTGCCAGACGCTTTAAGGGAGTCTTTGGTGTGCGAAAGGTAACGTCACGAAGCGAACCTTATAATTTAGATCAACTAGGTTGTGACGTTTGCGTGACGTCACAATAAAACGTCATTGTTTCCATGATGTCACACTAAATTGTCAACCTTCTAACTGAATAGCAGAGTCTTTACTAATCCCAGCTTTGTGCACAGCCTCATTGACCACTTGCACTTGCCTACAAGGTTTTGTGATCATTTGTCGGATTTTCATAAATTATTATAAGACCCACTATCAGTATAAATGTGTCATAGCAATGATGTGGGGCTGTGGCATTTTATATTTGCAATTTGGCACCACCTTGCACGTAACCAAAGGCCTAAATAGAAATTCTGTCATATTTAAAATCTTTATATTCCTTAAAGTTTGCCATTTTACCAATAGTCTGTATGTACCACAGTGTGCCCAAAGTCCCCAATCATTATATTACATTGCATTATATTTTCTTCACCTTCGTATTTTGCAACTTGCACTGTATATATACGAACATGAAGCCATAGAAACATCTAAATCTGAAAACAATAATATACAGGGGCACCTTCAGCAACCCAAAAATAGCTCACAGTACAGCTTTGCATGAATGCATTACAATGGAGAACCATTCTATAATTACATGCAGGACCAACCAAAAGCGAATCCAACAATATTACATACATAGAGGTTCTTTTACTGTAATTAGCCTATGGGCACATGCGATGTCAAACACAAGGTGTATCAGCTACAATCTAATGATACTCACCCAGTATAATGGCTAAGACTGGAGGAGACTGCTCGCTGGGTATTGGCGTCCCTATGTCAGTGTGCTGAGTGGCACTGCAGGTGATGTTGCCAGTTGATGTAGCACGAACCATTGTGAACGAAGATGTGTTGGGAGTATCGGCGGAAATCCCATTGTGAAAGAACTGGTACTTAGCATTGTACAGTGGCTGCCCACTTACTACCACACAGCTAACATTGAATTGGTCCCCAGACCCGGAGGCAATCACAGTGGGAGTGACTATCACCCGTAGCTGCTGAACAGCTGTGGGAAAGAGTAAAGTCAATTTTCATACAGCATCAATTCAAATAAACCATGCCTAGTTGAATTGCTCCTTGCAATCTGTGTATAACTTTGTCGAGTGCTGGCTAAACATACGTACAAATAAAATTGTCTATACTATTCACAGTATATATATATCAAAATGTTCCGACAACATCAAACATACATAGCAGAACTTACATGGAATGATGATGTTCACAGTGCCTTTTGGTGCATTACTAAATGTTAGCGAATTCAGTCCCCTCCTGAAGGATAACAATACACACTCAAACACACGAGGCAATGTGGAGTTCAATGGGCCAACAGTGAGTTCTAAGGTACTGCTATTCAGACGGACCCAAGGCACTATTGCTCCTGAGCCACTTGTTGCCACAGTCGTGTCCACTGGCACACGCCAGTCTACAGTGTAGAAATGGCTGAACGTCTCAACAATTCCCAAAGGACAGGACAGTGTAGGTTGCTCCCCCTCTGCTGAGACCACCTGTACAGTGTTGTCTGGAGGTACAGCTGCAGGAGGACAGGAAGAGACCGGTCTTGAGATATGACACTGGCATAAGGCAGAAGGAGCCTTGTATCAACAGCAACAGAATATTGCTACAAGGTTAAATGACAATTAACCTACACATAATTATTAGAATGGTAAACATTCATTTCATAAGAATGAGACACGTAGTACAGTTGTTGGGTTATAATGACATTAATTATGGATAATACCAGTACTGAGCATACCCATGCACACTTTAAGTATTACAGTACATAGTATGTACAATACATATTATGCGCTATAGCATTAGAGAGTGCGCTAGCACTATCTATGTAGGGATGGCCCAAAAATTGCCACTGCCCCAGTTGAATGGTATAGTAACCGAATTTGCTGAAACGCCGCAATTAAAAGCATCACTAAATCATACTGAAGTTACATAAAATTAGTAAGCAAGCTCATCCAGGCCAAGATCATTGACAGCCATAGCCTGCACACAGCGTGCTTGCTGATGGGATGGTGCAGTGTGTATCGAATGGGCATATGGCAAAACCAGCTAGCAGATAACCCTTGGGTACAAGAAGGAGGGACGGTCCATGCACAGAGAGAGGGGGTCAGCTTGACCATGCAAGAAGGAGAAGGATTGAACATGTTTTATGAATTACTGCCCTTTTGCAAGATTGGGTGGTACACATTTCCTCTACCTGTGCCATAGGGATACCCTTCATGTGCAACCTAGGGATAGGTACGTATATATGTATAATCTGATTCATCAGGCACTAAATATAGTCATGGCTACAATACAGAAGCCACATGTAATAGTCACACACATGAGCTTTGAAGATTACCAAAACACTAGGTCATTGGGGGGAGCCCAGTATAAATTCCCCAATATCACAGCAATGGACTGGGAACAAATCATTAGCTATAAATATTGTGCTTTAGCGCATACTTATAGTTATATACTTATAGAATATCACTGTTTAGAACACAAACACTGTTGTAATCCCATTAGCTTGCTTCCCTGGTCACATCCCTAGTGGACATACGTAACAGAAGACGAGGCAGAAGTGTGTGTGCGTTTGAATGTGTGTGTGTGTGTGCGTTTGAATGTGTTTGTGTGTGTGTGTGTGTGTGTGTGTGTGTGTGTGTGTGTGTGTGTACAGTGTACATGTGTACAGTGTGTGTACAGTGTGTGTGACTGTGTGTGAGTGTGTACGGTGTGTGTATGACTGTGAGTACGCGTGTGTATGCGTGGGTACACACGCAACATGCAATCAAACTAAACTACAACCGACTACTACATTATAGACACTTATGGAATGCATAGATTGTACAAAGCACTTGAATACCAAAATAAGTTAACACATACCAACAGTTGGTCCCGGCTACAGGGTCACTGTAACCACGACAACTAGTTTAATAGTTTAAACTGTGAGATCTGAATATACGCGGACCTAGAGGAGTGCGAGGGTACCATGCACACAGCCATGCAGATCAGGGGGGGTCGGACAAAGGTCCTGGGATTGCACAATACCAGCACCTCAATAATTGCATTCCTGACATTCCAATCGCATCTCCATATGTTAGCTGACTGTGCTCCAAGGCCAAATGTCAATGTGCATACCCTGAGCCATGGCAACATGCAAAGAAGCCTATTAGAGTGCTCCTTGCTATCTGTGTATAACTACGTCGAGTGCTGGCAAAACATACAACAATTTTCAGTAGTTTCATGTTCGAATTAGTTCGATAGCTAATTCTGTTCATCAGTTACAGCTGGCAAAGAAGAATATGAAGAAGAAGAAAAAGAAGAATAATATGAAGACAAAAATGGATGTTTTCGAGTGTAATTGTCTCGCTGACAGACTACGTTCGCTTGCCTTCCAGGTCAGTTTAGCGTACAAATATTTCGTATTATGGCAATGGTTAGATGGGACTTGAAGGTTAATTGGAGGAAGACAAAAGTGATGAAGGTAGCAAGGGAGAGAGGTGACTGTGAAGTAAGAGTTGGTGACCAGGCTATTGAGCAGGTAGATGAAATGAAATATTTGGGGGTGATGTTAAGCAGTGATGGTAGGATGCAGAAGGAAATGGAGGCAAGAATTGGGAGTGCTACGAGAATGATTGGAGGAATGAGTGAGGCAGTATTGAGGAGGAGAGAGTTAAGTAAGTGCACAAAGTTGAAAGTAGTCAATGCCACAATGATGCCATCTTTGTTGTATGGGTGTGAGGCATGGAGCTTGACAAAGCAGCAGCAGTCGAAAGTGCAGGCAACACAAATGAATGTTTTGAGAAGAGTACAAGGAGTAAGTAGAATGGAGAGAATAAGGAGTGAACACATTAGACAGCATCTTGGGCAGGAAAGTGTATTAGAGGTGATAAGGAGAAGGCAGGAAAATTGGAAGGGCAAACTGAATGAGATGAGCAGCGACAGAGTGACAAAGAAGGTGTATGTAGGAGAGATTGAAGGAAGAAGGCCGAGAGGTAGACCAAGGATGAGATGGAGTGATAATTTTAAGTGATTTATGTACTGGTATGTAATGTTCAGACTGATGTATGTTGCCTTAAGACAGCTTGTTTTTTAGGGATGACCTCCAGAAACTGGAGATATGTATCCTTCATGATCATTGATTGATTTTGATTGATTGATATTTCGTATTAGCCCTACGAAGCCTGGTTTTGGCGGTTTTCGACGCTTTTCACGATTTTGTCCCTATGCCAATGTATTGTGAATTCGAAACACCCTGTACCATCCCTACATAGAGAGTACTATCGTACTCTCTGATACCATTACCAATAATGATTTTGATTGCTGTTTGCGTGTATATTTCCTACTTTCTTAGGCAAATATGCACCTTGGTGGGAATTGCATAAGAAATTAAATCTCCATGTCAGTGATTTGAGGGAGTGGAGAACATATTCTTACGGGATTGGTGTTCATTCAGAACCAAGGCTGCTAAATAGTGTGCCTTTACTAGTACTACGCCTCTACCGACTGAGACACCATTTTAATCAACGTCGTTTGGAGCACTTCTCACATTTAAATTCTACCCTATTTTAAGTATGAAAGTGACTGCAAAATCCTGTCGGTCCCCAGTTACAGGCACAACCAGATGGCTCCACAGCTCAATAGACTATGGGCTTCCATGCCTGTAAATGCACTTATCACAATACACATGTACCTGCTCGCTATACTTTTCATGTCTTTTGCACCATACCCAGTCTAAGACATCTGTCAACATCATAACATCACACAACATCATCATCGCACATACGTAATACGTATACCAGCATACCCAATGAGATTCTTGTGTCCTACAAGCATGCATCCATGCACACACTATTGTGTGCCACATCAGCATTGCCAGGATGGCAACAATCCTCTATTAATGGCATGCCGAAGCAAAGAAGGGCTTTTCAGCTAGTTATAGTAATGAAGCAGAATAACTCTGAGTTGCGGTCGGTTATACATATAATTATATAAAGTCTGTGTAGAGTGGGCTGCTCATGGGCACTCATGTTCCCTAGGATACAACGGTCTTTAGTGTGAGCAGCAGTACATCAGCACAGGACTGCTCAGCGGCAGCTGCAGACCAAGCTGTATTCATAAAGGATAGATGCTACTTCACTCAACGTGTACTGCAGTCCACTCAACGTGCAACGTGCACTCCGTCTGAGTATCTGAGTCAATGTCTTATGCACCAACATACTCTGCACGTGTTTTTTGAATAAATGCCCTTCACATGTGGGACATGTCCTATGTAAACAAACGTTCAACAATGACGGCCAACTTTTTACCATTGTATAATTGCCTACATCTCCTGCAAATTTTGTTCGATCAAAGTCAGACGAGTACCAGATGAAAGAACAGACTCAGCTCTCCAATTCTACGTACAATATCTGATGAAGGTGCCTTGCTACATTGAACATTGTCGCCACTAGCGAAGCCATTCAATTAGCAGGAAATATCTTTCTGGCTATCAGTGGAATGTTTAAAAGGAAAAAAAGAGAACATTAATCTGTTCATACACGTATGATCTAACATTTGCATGCATGCATTGTTGTTAAACTAATCCTATGCAAAGTTACAGCAAGAAAACTAACTTTTGTTTCATTCTGACCAACTTTCACACAATGTAACTCCTCACAGGAAGCGAGAACAAACAATGCATGCATGGTAAGGCTAGATAATTTTCTTAGCATGCGGAACGAGCCATCAACGTGCCTTTTCCTGCCAACACCAATAGCCAGAATGTTCGTTTTGTGAAGAATTGTAGCAACCCACCCTTAGGGGCAATGTCTCGTGACGTCCTCATAATACTTCTCAAAAATGGCTGACATCATTATAGCACATATCACAGTTTGGCATTTTTGCTCAAACCATGCGATCAAGACGCGTGGTACGACTTGTTCGTCCTTAGGTACATACTTAGCTGCCAGATACAATGTTCTAGGGCAATTTCTTTCATAAGATCATCGCAAATCATGCGCACATCACATGACATTGCATGCATTGCCACGGAAACAGAAGAATTCACACCTTTATGTTATAATATCCCTAACGTAAACAAAACTGGACATGTCCCACAAGCGTTTTGCAAAATGTGGTGTGTACACATTTCCTGTATAACACGCTACTTGGTCATCGGGCGCATCTTCCGCTGAGGCACGATTCACCAGCCAATTCTTGTTCACAGTTGGCACCTTTGATTGCACTGCAGGAGATGGGTAAGACGTCTCCTTCATAGAGAAAGAGGCTTTCATAAGGGTAGTGCACGGACATTTCTGCCTGCCGGTTCACTGTCTCCGCGCTAGCTCTCCTGCACAAACAATAATAATGCTGCAATGGATTCGCCCGCATTTCCCTAGCAATTTCTTTATTTGGCAAGAAACCAATTAAACATTCGCCCACGCTCCCTTTTGTTCAGCAAAAAAATCACTTACAACACCTCCTTTTGGGATGTCACTGATTTATAAGCACTCCTCCCTCAGGTGCTTCATGCCCTCGGGCCTCCTGCTTATAAACCAGCAGCATCCCTCAAGGAGGTGTTATAACTACTTAATACAAAATCACCAAAACTCTCAGGCACTAAAATGGGCATACATATATCTATGATTACAATACAGAAGCCACGTGTAGTCATGTAGTCACACACATGACATGAGCTTGCCAAAAATCTAGATCATGTGGAGCCCCAAATAAATTCCCCAATTATCACAGCAATGGACTGAGAACTTAATTATCATTGTGGTGTGTGTGTGTGTGTGTGTGTGTGTGTGTGTGTGTGTGTGTGTGTGTGTGTGTGTGTGTGTGTGTATGTGTGTGTGTGTGTGTGTGTGTGTGTGTGTGTGTGTGTGTGTGTGTGTGCAAGTGTGTGTGTAATTATGAGCATGTGAGTGTGTTTATGTGCATGTGCACACATGTGTGCGTGCATGTGGGTACACGTGTGACATGCTACGCCAAGTTACAACCAGCTACTACATTATAGACACTTGTGGGATGCATAGATTGTCAAATAAGTTAACACGTAGCTACGTATTAGTCTCGAACCCAGACCCATTCCGCCATTTTATAATTGGGAGGGGCGGAAAAGGGTCTGGCAACACACCGCACCGTTTTCTGTGCCACTGCCCGGTGAATCGGGGGCCAATCAGATTGCAGAACGCTATATAAACGCGATAGTCACGCAGAGGAGTCTTGCTCGTTACCGTTCTTTCTTTAGCAGCTGTCTCAAGCGCTCAAATCCAGCAACGGTCGAACTTCCACAGGCCCAGCAGTTCTCCATCGCGGACGATGACATGATATTACACTTACGCTTGCGACGAAGAGCTGTTAATCCGTCGCATTACGGATACTCGTTTCTTGTTGTCGCATACGCGGTTCTTGTCGATTACTCCGCCCCCTTGACACAAAACGATGCGATGTGTTGCCAGACCCTTTTCCGCCCCTCCCAATTATAAAATGGCGGAATGGGTCTGGGTTCGAGACTAGCTACGTATACAGTTGGGCCGGGGGGGGGGGGGGGGGGGGGGGGTGACTGTAGCCACGACAGCTAGTTGAACTGCGAGCTCTGAATATACACGGACCTAGAGGAGTGCGAGGGTACCATGCACACAGCCAGAGCAGT
Organism: Ianthella basta; assembly: GCA_964019415.1. Taxonomy (NCBI): domain Eukaryota; kingdom Metazoa; phylum Porifera; class Demospongiae; order Verongiida; family Ianthellidae; genus Ianthella; species Ianthella basta. The sequence continues at coordinate 9,700,430 of OZ025871.1, read as the reverse complement.
ATCTCTCTCAAGGAGTCACTGCATACGGGTCGCACATACTTTCCTACCGCAGAGGTTGCATTGGCCGGATCGGGTAAGTCTATTATCGATCTTTGGTCTACCGTAGATAGATTAGTGGCAACACAGGGTGGCTGCAATACAGACCGTTTAGGATGCGTGTGAGTACGTTCAACTTACTTATAACAGCGACGTCCACATGCACACTTTCAACTTCACAGCGATAAGTTCCCTGATCCTCCACCGACATTGAGCTGATGGTCCAAGTTCCTACGGACGCATTGGCTAGCTCCGTTACTACATGACTGACAAGCGAGATGCTACCAGTGTTCGCATTAGTATTGTCAGCACAAGTGAAGACGACGCTGGAGCCTAAGGTCACCAAAGTATCCGTGTTGGTCGTCACTTGGCCGTCGCTGAATTGAATTCTAAGTACTGGTGCCGCCAAACTCACTCCGAGTGCCCCCACAAGACACAGTAAGCTCAGCATGGCCATTCTGCGGGGGGGTCGGTCAAGCTCACGTGTGTCCGCAAAATGGCCGACGCTGCTGCTCTTTACTGTGTATTTTACCTATCATCATCATCATCATAATTTTATTTTGCAACAGGAGGTGCTGCATCTGCGAAGCCGCAGGTTTTCATGCAGGTCCTGATTTACTTTAGTACAAGGACAAAACATGAGGGGAGGGAGGGACATGTAATATGGCTGGGACAGAGGATAATAGGATGCAATTATTGTCAAGGAAAATAATGAGGTGGTCAGACATCATGCATTGTCAATCAATCAATATTCAGTCTGTTTGTTGCCGAGATGGATGCATGTGAACGCTGCATGTGTAGAGCCTTATAAAAGGCAGAATCTGAGCTCATGGACTTTACTTCATTCGGAAGGTCATTGTATAATTTGGCTCCAAAGTACTCAAATGAAGATTTATACCAATTGGTACGCGGTGCTTTCAAATACAGATCTTTTACCCCACGGGTGGAAGGATGGGTGGTAAGGATGGAGTCTCTTGTCGCAAATTTGCTACAGAGATAGCCGGGAGCACGTCTGCTTAGACACCTGCGGACTTGCAGTATTGCGTTGATATCCCTTCTGCATGAGAGAGGGGGCAGGCTCAGCTGACTGCGCATCTCCTCAGTGCTGCTTCTGGGGGGCTTGTTCAGGATTATGCGTAGAGCATAGTTCTGCACGCGTTCCACTCTCTTGGTGAGGGTTGCCCCACAGTTGTGCCAGACCACAGCACAGTACTCAAGGTGCGGGAGGACAAAAGAAAGGTAGAGTGTTCTTCTGATCTGGCTTGGGAGATAGTAACTGGCTCTTCTGATGGCTGCAAGTTTCCCTAGGCATGTTTTCCGCATGTTGTCAACATGGTCGTGCCAGCGCAAATGTTTGTCGACTGTGACCCCTAGGTACTTAACAGACTTCTGCTTCTGTAGTACTGATCTCCCAATCTTCACTTCTACCTGGTCTTCCTGGTGCTTTTTTTGGTGGCTGCACATTACCATCAGCTGTGTCTTCTCCACATTTATCTTTAGTCCATTGCGCTCAAGCCATTCACAAATACACTCTAGGTCTCCTTCAAGCAGCTTACCTACTGTGGTAGGGTCCGGGTTGCTAACATAGATTGAAGTGTCATCAGCATAAAGGCTGATTGAACAGTGCCGGACAACAGCTGGTAGATCGTTGACAAAGATCAGGAAGAGAAGAGGCCCCAGGATGGATCCTTGTGGTACACCGGTCGTGACATGTCTCCATTCTGAACAGGCACTGTGGGTGAGGATCCTATGTCTCCGACCAGTTAGATAGCTAGTGAACCAGATGAGAGCAGTATCACATACTCCAATGGCTTCCAGCTTCCTGAGGAGGAGAGAGTGGCAAATAGAGTCAAAAGCCTTCGACAGATCTATCATGACTGTACCTACGACTTTGCCTTTGTCAAGGGCAGTCTTCCAGTCATCGGTACACTTTAGCAGAACATCCTGGGTACAATGTTTTGACCGGAAGCCAGACTGTGCATCACTCAAAAGCTTATTGGACTCCAGGTAGTTAGTTAGCTGGGCAGCAACCACGGATTCTAGCACCTTGGCCAGCACTGGGAGGACAGAAATTGGTCTGAGGCTGTTGAAGTCCCTCTTTCCTCCCGGTTTGGGCACAGGAGTGATATTTGCCTCCTTCCATTCCGATGGAAATTGGCCGGTGATGAGGCTTGCATTGAATAGAGAGGTGATACTTTGGGCAATGGACGGGGCTACCATGCGCAAAAGTCTGGCTGAGATTCTGTCAGGGCCTGTTGCCTTCCCTGCATCCAAATTGGATAGTTTCTTCAGAACCTCAGTTTCTGAGACCTCATGCAGATAGGCAGAAGATTGAAGAGCAGGAGGCTGGGGGAATAGAATGAGTAGTACTTGTAGTATTAGCAGGGGGGATGCTGAAATGATCTATAAGACTGTTAGCTACAGTGGACTCATCTGGCGTGGTTCTTTCACTGGTGATGTAGTGACTAAGAGGGGCACTAGCTCTTGTGCGTCCCAATGCAGCATTCAGTTTAGACCAGGCAAGTTTAGGTTGTTTCCTCATCTCTTCAGAGATGGTGATGAAGATGAACCTATACTAGCTAAGAGCAGACATATTTCGAGAAACACGTCGCATCGCTTGTTTCTTTGCTTCTGAGCACACAGGTGGACAAGGGCTATCAGAAAATGGACCCTTCCCCGCCCTTCCCCAACATCTAGGTAGGTTTTGCGAGCATTTTCCAACACCGGTATACGAGTGTTCGCTGATGCTGGCTACGAGGCAGATGGAGCCTAATCTGGTGTTCTGAGCAAGTGCTCCTGTGGAAGTGACTCCTTAGAAGCTGGTAGCGAGTCCTCATTGATCATTTCAGGACTGCAAGACTGATAGGTTGACTGCTTCTGCAATGGGAGTGCAATCGGCAGCCACGTCCTTGCAATCGTCTTGGTTCTGTACATGATTTATCACATTCGATAGCAGGGATGCTAGAAATGGCTTAAGCGTGCTGGCAATCCTCAAGAAACCCTGCGATAACTTGCAAAACTAAATCGTGAAAGCGGTCAGACAATTAAGCCCAATCCACCGTATGGCTCCTTGGCTACGTACGTACCGGTTATACCAGGGGCGCGAATGCAGTACAAGGCCCTGTCATGGCTCAAAGTATGCACATTCGGCCTTGGAGCAGTCAGCTAACATATGGAAACGCGATTAGAATGTCAGGAATGCAATTATTGAGGTGCTGGTATTGCGCAATCCCAGGACTTGTCCGACCCCCCTGGCCATTCTGTATCCGAACTATTCTCGAACCTAGACCCATGGAATGGCGGAATGGGTCTAGGTTCGAGACTATATCCGAACATAGATCTTACATCTACCCTATATCGCAAATTTTCGCTGCCAAAACGGGCGTCAAAAATGTTCGCGAATAAAATTTCGCGCGAAGGAGACTCTACAAGGTGGATATTAAAGCCTTTTTAGTGTAAATATCAGGAGCAATCGCTTCTGAAATGAAGCAAACTACGGAGCTACAAGCTGTTTGTTGATCCGCCATTATGACATCATGTGCATACACAAGTTATTATTAAAATTATCATAGGTATTATATGCATATAAAATTCGCGACAGAAGCAATTCGCGAAAATTATTGGTCGCGAACATTTTGCGATATACGGTATCTATGATCCGAACTAGTCAGGCGTAGCCGACCCTTCCTCCCCAGAGGAAGGGTCAGGTCCCGTCGCGTACATTGACTTGTTACTCTGGAAATTCCGAATGCAATTATTGCCCGCTGGAATGCAATTATTCCGGAGGGCTTCCGTAACTCTAGCCACAGGTGGATCAAGTAAAAAGAACGGACCACGCTATAGGCGTTTATTTTCTAATATAATGCGAGCATTTTCCACCACCGGTGTACGAGTGTTCGCTGATGCTGGCTACGAGGCAGATGGAGCCTAATCTGGAGTACTGAGCAAGTGCTCCTGTGGAAGTGACTCCTTAGAAGCTGGTAGCGAGTCCTCATTGATCACTTCAGGACTGCAAGACTGATAGGTTGACTGCTTCTGCAATGGGAGTGCAATCGGCAGCCACGTCCATGCAATCGTCTTGGTTCTGTACACGATTTGTCACATTCGATAGCAGGGATGCTAGAAATGGCTTAAGCGTGCTGGCAATCCTCAAGAAACGCTGCGTTAACTAGCAAAACTAAATGGTGAAAGCGGTCAGACAATTAAGCCCAATCGACCGTGTGGCTCCTTGGCTACGTACGTACGGGTCATACGTACCATGGGCGCGAATGCAGTACAAGGCCCTGCCATGGCTCAGGGTATGCCCATTCGGCCTTGGAGCACAGTCAGCTAACATATGGAGACGCGATTGGAATGTCAGGAATGCAATTATTGAGGTGCTTGTATTGCGCAATCCCAAGACCTTGTCCGACCCCCCTGGGTAAAATACACAGTAAAGAGCAGCCGCGTCGGCCATTTTGCGGACACACGTGACCTTGACTGACCCCCCTGACCCTAACCAAACCTAACATGCGCTAAGCGCCCCGGGCAAATGTATAGTCCGTTCTTTTTACTTGACCCGCAAAGTTTTGCTCACAGGGGCCTCTTATATATAATCTGTGGAGGTTTCAATGCTAGATGTGGGGAACTTAATACAGATAAGGACGGCATCCCTCCTAGGAAAGTGACCGATGTGGTGAAAAACAGTCAAAGCGAAGCATTTGTGGACTTCCTCCGAAGTACAAGTATAACAGAGGTGAATGGGAGGAAGGGAAGGGATGCATTCACTCGTGTCTCTGGCAAGGGATGCTTGGTGGTCGACTACTGCCTGGTCAGCAGGGAGGATTTTCACATCATTGAAAATTTCAAGGTGACAACCATGTCAGAGAGTATGGAGGAGATGGACTGCAGAGGGGTGGTCACTAGAACACCTGACCACTCCCTTATGAACTGGCCCCAGGGGTGTTGCAACTGACTTAGTTAGTGAGATGGAAGAAGGCAAGGAGGAAGGTGAACTTGAAGATGGCATGGTTAAGCGGTATGTGGTCCCAGAGGGTTGCTTGGGAGGTGAGGTGGAGAGGGTGAGGTTGCATTTGTTGACGGATAAAGTAGAATCAGCAAGGAAAGACCAGGAAGTGATTGATGAAATATAAGGAGAATTGACAGAGATGATGAGACAGGGATTGGCAGAGATGAAGGTGAAGAGAGGTAAAGGGGGGCAACCATGGTTCACCAAAGAGATTACCAAACTGAGGAAGGTTTTCCACAAGGCAGAGAGAGAGTGGTTGGAGTGTAGTGGTAGTGAGGCAAAGAGGGGGAAAATGAGAGACTATGTTGAGAAAAGAAGGGAATATAAGAAAGCAGTGAGTAGAACGAAGAGAAGTTTTGATGAGAGCAGGTGAAATGAGCTTGATAGGGTGATAAGAAATCCTAAGAAGTGGTGGAAAATGGCAAGAAAGCTGGGCTTGATAAACGGTAAAAAAGAGGAGTGACGTTGGTATATGATGAGCTGGGTGTGGTGAGACAGGGTATGGAAGAGATACTTTGAAAATGTGTTGAACAAGGGGGAAGATCAGAGGTTCAGGGAGATGAATGGGAGAAGAGGTAAATGGGGGAATGAATTGTTAAATGAAAGTGTGACAAGCTAGAGATAAAGTGAAGCAGGCCTTGAATTTGAAGCAGAAAGTAGCCCCTGGGAGTGATAGGCTAATCGCTGAAATGGTATGCAGTGGTGTCCTGGTGGATGTTTGGTGTAGCCTCTTCAGTTGGTGTTGGAAGAATGGGATGGTCCCCTCGGAATGGTGAAGAAGCACTGTGGTCCTCATACCAAAGAGGAGTAAAAGTGGGGTATGCAAGACAGATTTCCGGGGCATTTCATTGCTGCCAATTGCTTATATGGCTATGTGCAGTATTGCTCAGAATAGGTTGGTGCATGTAGTTGAAGAAAGGAAGCTGGTGGCAGAGAAGCAGGGAGGATTTAGAAAAGGAAGAGGGTGCAGAGATTAGTTAATAACTTTCGTATTACTGGGCCATGGCCATGGGGCAGGTGATCATGAAAGCAATGACAAAGACAGGGATGTTTGCCAGTTTCATTGACTTTAAGAAGGCATATGACACGGTAGACAGAGGGAAGTTGTGGAGGTGTTAGAGGAATGGTGTTAGAGAGGTCGCCTCTCAGCTTTCTTAAAGGCAGTTTATGAGGATGTGAGTTGTGAAGTGAAGGTGGGAAAGGGACGAAGTGAACCTTTCAAAGTAACATACAGTTTTAGACAGGGATACATTCTGTCGCCACTGTTTTTCTCCTTGTATATCAATTCACTGATAGCTATATACTGAAAGAGGCAGGAGTGGGGGTGAAGTGCAGGGGTCAGCTAATCTCAGTGTTATTGTATGTAGATGATGCAGTTATTCTTGCATGTATAGGATGAAAAATCTATGAAGCTTGGGCTGGACACATTAGCAGAATGGTGTAAGGAATAGTCAGTTGAAGTGAATGTGGATAAAAGCGGGGTAATGCATATGAGAAGGAAAGGTGTGAAGAGGACGGAGGAGAAGTTTGATGTTGCATGCATGCATGGAGGTGAAGAGATTGCAGTTGTGCAGGAGCACAAGTATCTTAGGTGTGTACATGGTTGATGAGCACCTGCAAGGTACAAGAATGGTGGATGAGAGAGGAAATGTGGGAGCAAGAGCACTAAGTGACTGGCTCAGTAGGTGCAGGCCACCGTGCACAGGGGAATTCGAAGTGAGAGGAGCTACCTTCGTGAGGCTGATGGAATCTCTTGTTGAATGTGTGCTACTGTATGAGGCAGAGGTATGGCCGCGGTGGTGGAGCGCAACTCGGGCCAGTTGAAAACGTGCAGATGCGGGCGGCAAGAATCTTTTTAGGTCAGATGCAGGCTTTCATTCAGCCTGTTGAGATCGGCCATCACAGCAATCAGAGGCTCTAGGACCGCGAGATTCAATCACGAAAGCACCCAACAAATCGCGTTGGCTGCAGCTGAGGGTCGTATTCCCTCAGCGTGACCCTATTAAACACATATTAAACTAACAAAATGTAACAGTGACTCTCAACCTTTATGTACATGGACTCTCCATTAATTTTGATGTTGAACTTTTAAGCATGACTTGTTTTTCAGGGCAGTGCGCATGTGTGCCCTATGTATTATATATTATAACCACCCTCTTCCGGGGGGTCTCTGCAAAAAAAAAAAAAAAAAAAAAATCTTTTTAGGGGTGGGGAGGCTCACTGGCAGGAAAACCCGGAGAACCATGCTACATGCCATTTAATAACGGCGACTAATAGTCGGTATACAGTAATCCACAGGTTTGCATGCAAATACCGCTTACTTTTGGTCAACTCTAGATCTATCCATGTAAAGGGCTTCACTTTCCTTGCATGAGTTTTCGTGCAGTAAAGCGTAGAGATTTCTTTGCGTAGCTTTCCTCGAGAAAAACTCGTTCGCGCCCTTCTGGTTTACTAAACCAAACTAGCTATATAACTACTAAGCTGCCGCCACTTATTCTATGCGAAACAGCCGCGATCCAAGGTGAACTCGTCAGGTTCTACCCGGATAATAGTCTGCACACGCAGTCGATCATACACGCACACACGCACGCACACAAGTACATGAGAATTCGCCAGCTACATACGTAGCTACGTGTGACAATGAAGTTTGTTAATTTTATGAACGTGTTTGATAAACAATTGGTGTCAAGTTAGCAGTGGGTTTGCAGCTTGCTGTAATGAGAAGCTAAGGCCAGTAGCTAGCTAGCTACACAGGTAATTAAATAAAATACAACTTGAAATAAAATACCATAAAATGCCAGTTTTTCGGACCAGTTTTAAAGCTATGTATAGCTATAACAGCTGGAAGTCATGTATACCTTTCCTTGCCATCACATACCGCACACGCACCCCCCAGCTCCAAAGCACACACATACACACACACACACACACACACACACACACACACACACACATTTTTCATTTTGGTCTACCTGGAATTGCATTTGCATTATAAAATTTATACCTTTAGAATGACTTATAATTTTAATATTTTAGAATCTCAATTCAGGCTATAGCTAGTACTCGCATTATTGTTAGACACATTGTTATAATTATTATACATGTACCAGGTCATAATAATTATTAATAGTCGTGGACTCAAACGCATGTAGACTATAAAACTATAATTTTATGGCATCACTTTTACAGATTGAATTAATGATATAAAATTGTGTACAAATGTCAATTAGCATCTCATACAATAATCAGTTGATCGCCAGAAAATTGTGCAAAAATATGCATGCAATGTATTCATAATGAAGAGTGTAAGATGTAAAAGTTTGCATTCTACACATCCATCGATATTGTCTACGTAAGCAAGCTGTAACTTCTACAGGCTGCATGTGGCAGCCACACGCATGCAGTATCTGCATGAAAATATAGTGGTAGACACTACTATGCTATAGTACACTTCAGTGAGCAGAAACGTCCTCCACTAGAGAACATGCAGTTATGACAGATGCTGCATGTGTATACACATTGTTTGCTGTTGTACCATGACATAACTACAAAGACAGATGATTACCTGATCAGTTGTCATTGCTTTGCTTTCTTTGCTGGAGGATCAGAAGAGCCCAATCCATCTGTATCTGTAGATTAGTACACCAGCAAAAAGCTAATGACCTTGCCAGCTGTAAATTTGCATCAACATACGTAAGTGCAGGTAATTAAATTGATTACGCTGCCACATTCCTACAGCATTATTCACTATACGTATAATATTATATAGCATGCACTTACTACAACAGTGTAGGCACTAATTACCACACGAATGTACAAGTACACACACATGTGAAATAATTGCACAGTGGAATGTAAAGGTATGTATATGTTTTGCTGCCAAGACATATAGCTACTACATTTTTAGTGAACATCTGCTTCAGGCCTGAACAGCCCCATACAGTGATAACTGTGTGGCACACAATTATTCTTGTTGATGTCAATTACATTTGTAACATTGTCACAGGAGACATAGCCATCTGCAATGTAACATTGCCGGAAGCACAGTGATTATATATTACAGCTATTCACAGCCTTAGCTCACCTTCATTGCTAATGCTGTGCTCTATAGTCCTGCACACTTCACTGCCCACTGCTTCCCTCACAGCCTCCAGTACACTCTCCCATGTCCTTGGCAGGTTTCCAGTTCCATTCTGGCCATCCAACCACTTGGCAAACATGTTCTTGCACCTGGTCACAACATCGCCCCCATCAGCCTCGACACTCCTCAGAACGTATTGTTGAATATTTAGCTGCAGTCCCACCTCATCCCACTTTGGAGCCACTTGGGGGACAACCCATTTTACTAGGTCTTTCAGCTGCAATTCATTTTCATTAGTTGGCAATCCTGCAAGAGCAAAATGGTATCACACATGCACACACACACACACGCACACACGTACACACACACACTCACACAACACACGTGCACATACTCCACATAGACACACACACACACACATACACACACACACACACACACACACACACACACACACACACACACACACCACACACACACACACCGCACACACACCGCACACACAACACACAGACACACATGTACATACACAGGGAAGCCAGCAAACAGGCCAATCTAACACATACCACTGGACAGTAGTGGAGACTCATGTACTGCAGCAGTGGCAGCATTCTCCCCAACATCTCGCACACTTATTATACCATGTGGGGCTGTGTAGGAGAACAAGACGGCACATAGCAAATAGCAGAATTGCACCATCATCCATAATCATAATCACTTGCTAAATTTGCCAAAGAAAAAATTGCACAAATGTGACTGCAAAAATGTACAGGCAAAATACTTCGTATACAAAACCATTGGTTCACAGATCAAGAGTGATATTGTGCTTGTGCAATTACATAAGTACCTTCTTCCTGTTTGATGTTACAAATAAAGAAGAGATTTACATCAGCTCCAAGTAATTCTGCCCTCCAAAATGCAGGCACCGGTCTCTGTTCTGTCACTCTGGTGAACAGAACTTGGTAATGAATCCCTGGAGGATATCTGCCATGGAGAATTTCAGCATCAACTGCATCCTTCGATTTTCCTTGAATTCTCAAGAAATCTCCTTCCCTAACCTAAGCAAGAAAAGATGAATTGTCTCCACCAAACAATGCAATGTCATACAATTATAGCTAATTATTGCTAAATCTCAGCTGCTTACCGCCTGGTGTCCATCAATGGCTGCATTCCATCCGGGACCACTTAGCTCATGAGGAGTAGCTGTGATCTGGTTGGCAGTAAATGAGAATGATGCAATTACATCATCTTTGCGGCTATTCTCCCATCCCCTCTTTTCCAGGTGGTTTGTCAGGTACTGGAAATTAATGGTACAGGGCAACATCTCAACCAGAAAGAACTACATCACAAATCATCGCAAATCACACCACTACTATAGTGCACTGAATATCGATTTCCAAACTTACCACATTCCATTCCAGGCAGTCACACATGAGTTGTATCCTGAACTTGGTTGTGTCAGGCAAGTTCTTTATGAAAGCAAAGGCATTGTACCTGGCCTGTGACTCAGCCTTCATCTCAACACAGTACAGGCACTGGGGCTCAGATATGCTGAAAACAGACTCACTGGAAGAGGAAGTGCCTCCTATGTCATCAAAAATGTAGCAATCCTGCAATTCACTCACAGCAACAGTATGCGGAGCTCGCACCAACCTAAGAGAGGACTCAACATCAGTATCCTTACACCAGTGCCGGACTTTCAGTTTAATTGGCTTCAGCAGAGTGGCTCCTTCAAGGTTGAGGTATACAACAACTGAGGCAGGTTTGTAGCCAGCCAAGTGCACAAAAGGACCGTGGAGGATGATAGCATAGTGGACGTCTGTCAACTCAGCAACTGAATCCACTTCAACTATAAGTACAGCATCACCACATCCCAGAGTAACATTTCCTCCACTTGGGCTGATTGTCAGTTGTTTAATATGAAATGGAATTAAACACAACCTCCTTAGGGAATATTCAGATGCGAAATCTGGGAAATGGAAGGACACTGCTATCAAATCATGTAGGACATTGGGGTTTCTAGACCCGATTGATTTTGCTCGATCACATGAATAAAGCAATAGAAATGTTAGATCGCACATGCCTCAAGCAAAAATCAAAGCACCTTTCTAAAACATATCTATGTGATCGAGGGAAAGCACATAAGACCATTGGACTAGAAACCCTATTGTATCACTTAAAGCTAGCAAAAGATGTCCTCACTAATCAACTAGTAAAACGAAACCACTGAACGAAGTTGTTGAATGTAGTAGGGTTGCATGGTATATGCAACATTCTCAATAAAGTTAATCATGCTAATTCGACTGTTCTAGATCTGTACAGAAATGGTATTGAGATTGCAGAATGTTCTAATTCAGCAACTGTACGTTACAGATGAGTGACAATGGTCGTCATCTTGGGGATACATCAGCTTGTTCCATGTTATAGCAGTGAGCATACTTACTTTTATTTAGTTGAACAAGAGACGCAGCTGAAGCTCTGCCTGTCCGAGAGTGCAGTGTCCTGCGACGAGCTATAATATAATAATATATATAAATATATAATATATATATAATAATTATAGAATACACAATGACAATACGGATCGGCAATCCAAGTTATACTGGCATGGTTGCCTCAGACTGAGGTGCACACTACGTACATACATGCTTAATATTACTGCATGCATGTACATTAGGAGCAACAGAATTGTGCTGTATGTAGTTTATGCTTAATAACTATAGGGGCATAGATTTGAAATGCAAGCAGCCCTGCCAAAGCTTGCAATTGTACAGGACAAAGGGTATGAACGTAACAAAACTGAAGAAGGTAAAGTGCACATAGGTGAGCATAACTATGTTCTCTGTCTTTTAATACTGATTTGTCTGGCTGAGAGAAGGAAGCTCAAGTAGTCAAAGCCAGACTAAGCCTGAACTGTGGAAACACAGGCAGATCCGTGTGGGTTGACCACAAAGGGCATAATGTATATAATCAGCCAGTAGATGGAAATCCTCGAGGCTTAGAGGGTCTGGGCCTTGCCATTCAATTGATGTAACAAATGATAATATCAAGTCAGCTGGCGCTCTGGTTTGGTAATCCAACAAACAGCTGGGAAATAAGAGCACTATAGCTACACAGCATACAGTGCGAAATTGCTGTTTTGTGAAGAAACTGTGGTGTTTGAAGGAAAGTCGCAATTGCACAATTAAGGTGCCTAGAATTGACTGTGACAAATATTATTACTTGCCTTGCTTAACAGCTTGGAACAAGCAGCAGGTAAGACTACGACCTGCTACTGCCTTGATTGCATGAAGTTGAATGCAGAGAAAATGTATGGAGGTCCTTGGTTGGTTGGCATCTGCAGCTGTACAGTTGCTCCAAACTAGGGAACAATAATTGAAATACAAGGCAATCTTTACTGGTAGCAGGAAGGATTGAGATATCTAGGTCGATAGTTCGCACAGCTATCAGTGGGACCAGCTTTGTGCAACGGATGAATAATAGCTGATTTCCATGAAGATGGAAATTGTTCCCTTGAAATAGCACTGTTAGTGATGGAGGACTAGGGCAGACTGAGGTGTTCAGGAGTGGCTTTCAGGACTTTATGACTGACAGTGTCACAACCTGTAGATTGCTTAGGTTTTAGATGCTGAATGAGAGACTCACACTGATGTGACAACACGCAGGGGATGACTAGATTACTTATAGATGCAGATGAAGCTAGCTGAAACTGAGTACATGGTGGAGGCGTTGCAGAAGCTAGACTATTTTTACAAACTGGAATGAAATGATTGTTCAAGTCACTGGCTGATGGCATCATGGATGTATCAATAGAGTTTTGGCGACACCGTTGCACAGCACTCGAAAGTACTACTACGGCGGGGGGAGAGGATACGAAGCGACTTCAGCCTTGTCCTACAGCGAGATTATCACCAATTCCAACGCAGCTCCCTAGCAAGACGCACTAAAATTCAAATTGTGGGCACTTATTTTTGGTAAATCACTTACTACACGCCTTCGATGGCGTACGACATATTTACTGCACTCGCCCTCGGGCGCTTCGCACCCTCGAGTCTCATGCAGTAAATGCCGTACGCCATCGAAGGCGTGTAGTTACTACTACTTACAAAACATAATAAAACTAAATGCAGTATAATTATTATAATGGCTAGGCCAATTTTTTGGTTGACTAATCTTGAAACTTATCAAAGAATTCGCAGTGAACACAGTCCAACTTTCTAAGCAATATCTGGAGGGAGTCCTAGAAATGAAGGCTTTCACATGTTTTGTCATACATAACTATGGGACACCATCTTTGTTCTTTGGAGGAAAGAGAGCTTCATCACAAAATTTGCAGTGAATTTGGTTGCTGGCAAACTCCTCCTTGGAAGATGGTGTGATGGCTTTCTGATATTGTTTTTCTGGATTACGGGATCTGGGCCATGCCACAGAAATGACATAACTAAATGGCAGAATAAAGTCAGTCACGGCTTGATAATCCAACAGACAGCTGGGAATAGAAGCACTAAGCTGTGTATAGTGTGAAATTGCTATTATTTTTGTGAAGAAACAGTAGTGACCAGTCCATCTCCTAGCTGTTCTTCGATTACTGAAGGACAGTGCGAATAGCACAATCAAGGTACCCTGAATTGACTGCGACAGTTATAATAATTGCCTCAGTTCACAGCTTGACAACAAGCAGCAGGTAAGCCTGTGACCTGCTACTGCTTTCAATTTAAGTTTAATGTAGAAATAATGTATGGAGGTCACAGCTACTTAGGTCCTTGATTGCAATGGGCAAACATTGAAAATTGGAAGGAAGCACATTCAGCTGTTAAGGACAATATGAAAGGCAGGGAAGGCTAGCTGAACCCTTATAAGGCAATATCTGAGTGGTACCCTGCAATATCTAAAATATTTGGGTGCAGTACAGCGTTCACACGTGTCAGTATAATATCACACACATATCAGACAGCACTATAGGATGACATTGTTTTTTTTGTAAGCTGTAATACAAACAAAAATTAGTGTTCCATATTTCAGTTTAGGGTTGCATGCAGAAATGGCAAAAAGGCTACCCATGAAGAAGTGTCGGTTGGCTACCTGTAAGCTGTATGGATTCACTGGCCTTTTCTCTATGAGCCTCAAACCCTTCCCTGCAAATAAAGCAAGGAGACATAAGAACAAAATTATAGGGTAGAGTAAAACAAGCTGGTGCATCGATACTCAAAGCTATATACATACCATGAGACTTTACATACATAAGCAAAATTGCATAACGAGTCATGCCTATGTGATGTGTACTACTTGTGTGCAGCGAGTGTATGCGCATTGTATATATTGTACTGTACATGCAAACTGTACAACCCCAGTGTGTAAGTTGCACACATACTGTGTTTCTGCAACATCCACTTTCACTTCAGCTATGCTGGCAAGAGATTGTTTCAAAGATGCAATATCGACATCCGTCTCTAATTTTCCTTTCTCTCCTGCCACCTCAGCCTCATCTTCAACTACAGCTTTGAAGCTGGAGAGTAATATAAGCAGCAGGAAGGGAAGAATGAGAGCAGCTCACACATAAGCTCTCATTTGGTCCTGTAATGCTAATACATAAGTTGCATACAGTTACCATTGCATGGTGGTGGCATACTTACGTTGACATTGCCGTGTAGTGAGGAGTGGAGACACCCTCACTGGTGTCACTACTGATGGACAAAAGGTGCTTCAGTTGCACTTTATCATTGTCCACACCAGCTACCTCTCTGTTAGGAGAAGAGATGGGTATGGAAGATGGTATCAAAACAGAAATGGCAAAAGGAATGTGTAATTACAAGACTCGCAGACCATACTGCACACACCATTGTATAGAACATTTGCATTTGCACTTAATTGTCACACCAAGCTGACATGGACACTAGCATGAGCATGCTTGGTGTGAGGAGATAGTTGAGCCTAGGGGGAATTGTTGAGCAACACGTAGCAGAGACAATAGATGGAAATCAATGTAATACGTTTCAACCACAAAGGTCTTAATCAGTTACAAAGTTTTCTCTGCTACGTGTTGCTCAGCAATTCCCCTTGTCTTCTCGATGCCGTAGCAATGAGCCTCTACTAAATTATAGTTGAACCTGTCCAACAGGTTGAAGATGGTCCTGGAAGAATGGTTGGCTTGAGTGCACCGGAGTGTGGCTGGGTGAGTATCGCAGATATAGGCGTGAATCTGAATGTGACACCTGGGATTGTGGGTGGGCTCTTGGAGAGATTGAAGTGTGGGTAACATTGGGGTCATTCTTCGAAACTGTATAACAATAGAATATTGAACTCTTTCTTGTTCAACTTCCACTTGGATTGCAGGAATACTGCATGCGAGTGTCACCAGCCCTACCTTGCCTGGAGAGAAGTGGTGTGTGGTCAAACCATTGTGGGGTATCAGAAGTAATGGAAGTTTCTGCCTCAAGAGCTTTAGTAATGAGTGCTGAAGGACGAAAAATATCCATATTGAGGTCTGTCATAGAATTCTCTCTGAGACTGCCAACAAATTTAGAGGAGTTTTTCTCTTGCTCCCGGTGGGGTAAATATTGCTGATAAGCTAAATTTACTTCAAGTGTCAGTGACATGTTGCTGTAATTTCTACTGCTTATACCCACAGCAGCACTGCTTAGATGCGCAGCAGGTTGTATTTGAGGTGTTTGCCAGCATGTGGGGAGAGTGAAACAAAGCTAGCTATGTTGAGCTCATGGTTAATAAGATTAACTTACGTTCTATTGGACCCTGTGAACAAGCGATGAGGTCTACATTGGGGCAGTAGAGAAGGAATGGGGTGAACTGTACAAAGAATGGCTGGGGAGGCTACAAAAGTCACTGCCATGCGCTGCTCTCCAACACAGCTGTCACAGTGTCTATTTATTTCTCAAATTGCTTGTCACACGGCTATTGATCCTAGTGTGCATGATCTCAGTCGCTCCTGAAAACTCAGAAACAACAACTTCTCTAACTAAGCAGGCAATACCACGCATGCATACCTGCACACGCGACCCACCATGCAACACGCAAACGCAGTGAGAGGGTACTTGTATGACCATAACGTTCACCTAGTAGACTTCTTGAGTCTTACTTCTCCGCTCACCACGCCCACACCGTCACCTCGCTGAGGCCTCCGTTCTTGTCTCTGCTGGCATATTTTGCTGCAGGAAACGGACAGAGGAGGGAGACAAGAAGCTTGCACTCAATATAGTCGTCAGTGATATAGCTAACTACCGCCCACAAATATCCCTACGAGACTAGCTAGCTACGGCGCACAATTAATTGCGTCCTCGTAGCTTACCAGCAGAAGTAAGTGATGCAGACGATAAATAGCAGGCAGACCAGCGCAGAGACGGCCAAGATCCCGTACAGGATATGAAGTGCAGTGTCCATCGCTGTCGTTAAGTTTATAGCTAGCTAGCTAACTAGCTAGCTGTAGTATGACGGTTGATTATCTACTTTCTCCTCGCAGGTAATCTTTCTAATCACTCACAAACTTCAGCGGCTGCAGCAAATGCGAAATTGAGCAATAGAAATCAGTTGCCCAATCATGGCACTGCCGTCACTGCGAGAGACACTCTTTCCAGGCTATCAAACAAATCCGCCCCCTGCATGCCGAGCGAAGGCACGCCCATCACAAAGCCGCATCACGTGCTATACATTGCCACAACTGTCATGCGCTTATGCAGTCAAATTATGAATTCTAATTCACTGTGACCTGTTAGATGAAGGTGAAGAGTACTTTACTGCACAGTTACAACCAGAGTCCAATGATACACTTGCATCAGCTACGTACTATCATCATTCTGGACACTACAATATATATGAGTCAATCATGCACTTGGAAGTGTCAGTCTGGCTCTAAACTCCAGTAGGGACATTTCACATTTAAGCTATACAGTACAAGTGCATACTGTAAAAGGCTAGGAAGCGCATCAGGTGATCATGAGTGCTATAATATAGTTCTGTATAATCAGGATCTCGTGTAACACAGGCATCAGTACAGACATCTTTAGCAATCATTTGCACTTGAATCATTTGCGCATAATATATACCCTTCGAATGCATTAATTCCAATCGATCTGGCTGATTCTGTGGTGTAAAGTAAAAGGCTATTATAATTATTCTGTACATATTTTCCAGGGTGACCCTAGTCCACATGGGCTCTCTGGACGATGCGGTTAAGTGGGACAAAGGGGGTGTAAGTCTGGACCTCCTGGAGATGCAATAGTGGGTATTCTCCAGGAGGATGAACTATGCAATGAAAAGAACATGGGGCTACTTTGCTTCAACAGCATGAGCTCAATACAAAAACTGTTGGTTTGTGATGGAAAGAGCTGGGAGGTAAGAGCATAATTCAGTATTTTTCTACAACAAGGAAAAGATACAGGCTTCAAATTTATAAAGGCGTAATACAAATCTCTTTCATACAAAGTGCATCAGCATAATGGACTGTCCGGATCCACTGTTGTTATAACTAGAAGAAGATGACTGAAGAGACTCCTGGAAGTGGGATAAACAGCATGCATTAGCATTACCATAAAATTAGTATATATCTTAATTCATATCCATAGAAATTTTATAAACACATTCAGTGTAAGAGAGGTGCATTAAGCAAGGTTAGTGATTGTAGCTTCTTATATAATTACTTTATTGGCATTAGAATAAAATGATTTGACCAGTAGCACTAGCTATAATATTTTCATTACACACACACACACACACACACACACACACACACACACACACACACACACACACACACACACACACACACACACACACACACACACACGCACACACGCACACACACACACACATGTACATGCACACACACACACACACACACACGCACACACACACATGCACACACACGTAAACACATGCACACACACATACACCATAATTTATGCAATGTATAAGCTTGCATGCAATGTCTGTAGTTGAAACTCTGATCATGAGTCACAATACGTTGCTGCCAGTGAAATGTCAGGCATGCAACAGCAGGTGGGTGTGCAGGCTTTCCCACAGATTATAGTAATGTACCCGTACCCAATGATTATATTAAATTTTGTTGGCAAATCAATTTTACAAATCTAATTAATGACATGACTTTGTGTACAAACATTAATTAGCATCTCATACAGTAATCAGTTAATCACCAGAAAAGTTGTGTAAAGAATGTGTATTCATAATGAAGAGTGTAAGAGATAAAAGTTTCCATTCTACATATCCATCGGCTACGTAAGCAAGTTGTAACTTCTACAGGCTGCATGTCACAGCCACACGTGCAGAACCTGCATGAAAATATAGTGGTAGACACTATACCATGCTATATTACACTGCAGTGACCAGAAACTTCCTCCACTAGAGAACATGCAGTTATGACAGATACTGCATGCGCATACACAATGTTTGCTGTTGCACTACGACATAACTACAAAGACAGATGATTACCGAATCAGTTGTCATTGCTTTGCTTTCTTTGCTGGAGGGTCAGAAGAGCCCAATCCATCTGTGTCTGTAGATAAGTACATCAGCAAAACGCTAATAACCTTGTCAGCTGTAAATGTACATCAATGCAAGCAAAGGAAACAGAACTGCTTATGATGTTACTAAACTGCTATTCACCATCTAGCACTTGCAACAGTGTAGGCACTAAATACCACATGACTGCACAGGTATATACACACATGTGAACATAACTACACATTGCAATGTAAATGTATATTACGTATGTGTTTTGCTGTCAAGGTATAGCCATTAAATTTTTAGTGAACATCTGCTTCAGGCATGAACAGTCCCATATCGTGACAACTGTGTGGCACACTAGTATTCTGAGACATGACCATCTGCAATGTAACATTGCCAGAAACACAGTGATTATATATTACAGCTATTCACAGCCTTAGCTCACCTTCATTGCTAATGCTGTGCTCTATAGTCCTGCACACTTCACTGCCCACTGCTTCCCTCACAGCCTCCAGTACACTCTCCCATGTCCTCGGCAGGTTCCCAGTTCCATTCTGGCCATCCAACCACTTGGCAAACATGTTCTTGCACCTGGTCACAACATCGCCCCCATCAGCCTCGACACTCCTCAGAACGTATTGTCGAATATTGAGCTGTAGTCCCACCTCATCCCACTTTGGAGCCACTCGAGGGACAACCCATTTTACAAGGTCTTTCAGTTGCAATTCATTTTCATTAGTTGACAATCCTGCAGGAGCGAAATGGTGGCACACGTGTACACACCCATGCACACACACACACACAGACAGACAGACAGACAGACACATACACACACACACACACACACACACACACACACACACACACACACACACACACACACACACACACACACACACACACACACACACACACACACACACACACACACACACACACACACACACACACACACACACACAAGGAAGCCAGCAAACAGACCAATCTAACATTTCCACATACCATTGGACAGCAGTGGAGACTCAATGACTGCAGCTGTGGCAGCATCACTGTGCCCAACATCTCTCACACTTAGCACATCATGTGGTGCTGTGTAGGAGAACCAGACAGCACATGGCAGAGTTGTACCATCGTCCACAATCATACCAAAGGCGATGCAGATCATGTACACAATCACACAAATGCATACTGAAAGTAAGCCAGTCATTACGATGGGTACATATTTACCGCAAACCAAATGTACACACAAATGTGGCTGCCAAGAGAAAATGACTAATAATTAACAGCACAGGCAAGGATGGTGCATTTCTAACGAGAATATAAACTACTGTGCAGAGCTAACTGCATACGGTGTAATGAATACAATATCATGGTATACATATCAGAAGAAGTTATAGGAATCAGTACAACAACTGGAAGATATTAAGTTTGGGAAATGCAGGAAATGCACAAGTCCTTCAATCTTTCTTTTATTCCGCATCCATGTCATTTATGGCTAGAGGGTGCGTGGGAGTGGGGGAGCTGCTGATAAAACATGAGGTGATGCCTTATGCCTTATCATGCAAGGAGACCATGCACAGAGTGCATTTTGCAGAATTTTACAGTTAACTAATTTTGACTATGCAGGCAGAAATCGCTACAAATTGTGCCTGCAAAAATGTAATGGTAAAATATTTTATATACAAAAACTCAGCTCATTGGCCCACAGAGTGCTATTGTGCTTGTGTACATATATACTACCTTCTTCCTGTTTGATGTTACAAATGAAGAAGAGATTAACATCAGCTCCAAGTAACTCTGCACTCCAAAATGTTGGT
The DNA here is from genome assembly GCA_964019415.1 of Ianthella basta. Taxonomy (NCBI): domain Eukaryota; kingdom Metazoa; phylum Porifera; class Demospongiae; order Verongiida; family Ianthellidae; genus Ianthella; species Ianthella basta. Next base: position 9,680,014 of record OZ025871.1, on the reverse strand, counting down.
ACTGGTCTTTGTTCTGCCACGCTGGTGAACAGGACTTGGTAATAAATCCCTGGAGGATATCTGCCATGGAGAACTTCAGCAGCAACTGCATCCCTCGATTTTCCTCGAATTCTCAAGAAATCTTCTTCTCTAACCTAAGCAAGGAAAGGTGAATCGTCTGCACCAAACAGAACATATGTATATTACTTAAAGTGTTGGTTAGGAGTCCCTTATGGGCTTTATGGCATGAAAGGTGAGGTTGAGTTGCTGAAACAGCATGAGGCGAAGCTGAGTGCTGTATCAGGCAACGAGACCTCACCTCGTACAACTTTAAGTGGTTTATTGTGAATTGCGCGGGCGGACGGTCGGCCTCCAGTCTTCCATTTTTCAGCTGCGTTATCTGCGAGCCATATTTGGTTGATTCTATTGCATCAGCTCTAATTTGATTGGTTGACTCCATTCAAACTTGCCTTGCATTCTGGTCAGAAGGAAGGAAGAGCGAAACAAATAGCTGTAGCAGCAGTGGGTGAAAACGCTCTTTCTCTTGTAAAAAGATTCTCACTGAGTCTCAAGAGAACAGGTCCTTGCGTATTGTAAAATTTTAGCATTGCGGAAGAACAACTATTTGCTGCCGTTGTTGGTGGCCCTTCGGCTAGCTAGCTAGTGCAAAGATGCCTGCTCGGACTGGCAGTTCAAGAGACGCAAAAGCGACTAGCAAAGCACCCTCCCTCTGTTGTTAAAGCACTCGTTGCTGCCTTTCAGAAGTCAAGAATGGGTAGCAGACTAGGTTTGCACATATGAAGTGGCGAGGTCACATTTCAGCAGAAATCAAGACGAACTTTCAAAATTTGTGATCTCAGTAGTCCACACTGGACAGGATACCTTTAAAAGCGTAAGTAATGAGTTTGAGTGCTTGCATTTCTTGCTAGCGTACTTTATGGCACACTAGCATTCTTTAACTTCATTACAGAAAGGCCATAAAACACACAGCAGGGTTATGCAATATAAAGTACTCAAAATCATTTTGATCTGCCCACACAAGTCACAATAAAAAGCTATAATTACATTGCTCAATCTCAGCTGCTTACCGCCTGGTGTCCATGGATGGCTGCTTTCCATCCGGGACCACTTAGCTCACGAGGAGTAGCTGTGATCTGGTTGGTAGTAAATGAGAATGATGCAATCACATCTTCCTTGCTACTATTCTCCCATCCCTTCTCTTCCAGCGTCTTTGTCAGGTACTGGAAATTAGGTACAAAGGTACAAGGTAACATTTTAGGCAATACATCTGTCTATCTCAACCTGAAAGGACTACATCACAAAGCATCGCCAATCACACCAACACTGTAGTACATGCCTGAATATCTGTGTCCAAGCTTACCACATTCCACTCCAAGCAGTCACACATGAGCTGTATCCTGAACTTGGTTGTGTCAGGCAAGTTCTTTATGAACGCAGCAGCATTGTACCTAGCCTGTGACTCAGCCTTCATCTCAACACAGTATAGGCACTGGGGCTCAGATATGCTGAAAACAGACTCACTGGAAGAGGAAGTGCCTCCTACGTCATCAAAAATGTAGCAGTCCTGTAATTCACTCACAGTATGCGGAGCTCGTACCAACCTAAGAGAGGAGTCAACATCAGTATCCTTACACCAGTGCCTGACTTTCAGTTTCACCGGCTTCAGCAGAGTAGCTCCTTCAAGGTTGAGGTAGATAACAACTGAGGCAGGTTTGTAGCCAGCCAAGTGTACAAAAGGACCATGGAGGATGATAGCATAGCGGACATCTGTCAGTTCAGCAACTGAGTCAACTTCAACTATAAGTACAGCATCGCCACATCCCAGAGTAAAATGTCCTCCACTTGGGCTGATTGTCAGTTGTTTAATATGAAATGGAATTAAACACAACCTCCTTAGAGAAAATTCATATGCTGAACCTGGTAAATGGAAAGACACTGTTTTCAATGGTGTACGTCATAACTGATCTCTAAACCAGAACGATTTTGCTTGATAACATGAATATAGCAATTGAAATCTTAGATCACATGTAGATTAAGTGTAGAAGCAAGTGTGAATCTTCCTATTCAATAGTTCACTCATGTGAACAAATGAAAGCATATAAGCCAATCGTGACTATAAACCCAAAAACCATTGCAATATTCACACTCAGATAATGCAGTACCAGGCAATGTTATGCAATGTATAAGCTGAAGGCAAGTGCATTACATAACTGAGACCGGTCTACCTTTTGGCCTTCTTCCTTACATCACAAAAAGCAGGTAAAATATTTATCAAAAGTAACTGGATTGATCAGTTTCTGAATGTGAAAAGAAGACTAATAGAAACTATTCAGAACTACAGCTAATTTGACCTGTTATAGTGTTCCACACATTGAGATTGCAGAATGTTCAAATTCAGTAACATATGCCACTGCAGTTTATGATAGCGGCCATCATCTTGCAGTAGTATGTAATTTCAATGTCATTACAGTGAGCATACTTACGTACCTCTGTATTGTTGAGCAGTAAAACTTGGCTCCTCAAAGGGGTAGCTGAGAAAATAAGCTGCAGAAATATAAAAAGTAGTGTATAAAAATTCCTATAGAATTAAAAAGGGATTTTGAAATGGCCAGCAGAAAATGCATAGAAACAAGCAATAGTAACTAACACCATGATGAAACACATTGCTGTGAAGTTAGCTCTGCATTCCTTACTCCTTGTAGCTACATGGAACTAGCTAGCTAGACATTTGGGCTCATGTAGCTATACAAGGATATTAGGATTGCAGAGCGAACTTCACGGCAATGTAGTTCATCATGGTGTTAGTTACTGGTGCTTGCTTCTATGCTTTTTCTGCTGGCCATTCCTAAATCCCCTTTAATTCTACAAGAATTGTTATACACTAGCTAGTTTGTATAGTTTTTGCATATCCAAAGGACTATGGTTACATCAGATTGATACCAGCGCTGACTAATACCCCATTAGCTGAAGATTGTGCAGGGATGCCACTTTAGATGAACCGGCTGCCGTGTACTGTACGGCATACCAGCGCAACAAAATGACGGCATTGGGGCATCTTTAATTCACAGGGAGGACAAATTTCCTGCCTGCTCCAGTGCTGTACTTATCAGATTGCCACTGACGCTAAGATCCTAGTCCTTGACCTAGGTATGTAAGTCCTCGTACATGACTTAGGTCCGTAGGTGCCCTGTGTTGAGCGCTAGGAGCAGACAAAAATTTGGTGGGAAGAGAAAGAATATGAAAACACAAATGGGGCATGAGCAGCCTAAGACACTATTCTCTTGCGTGAACTCCAGGTTGTCTTTGGGTGCATGCCGACTTCAATACATCCAACGAAGCCTATCCATGGCCATTAATTCTTCTTTGCCGCTGCCGTTTGGCTAGTTTCATTGAAGCGCCCTAATACATTAAGATAGGGATGCCATTTTGAACCGGGCACATTCCTAATTAGACGTCACGAGCGTGACATCTGATAGAAATACACAAACACAATGAATACAGATTGGCAATCTAAGCTATACAGGCATGTTTGTATCAGTCTTAGTCAAGGGATTTAGGAATGGCCAGCAGAAAAACATAAAAACAAGCAACAGTAACTCAACACCGTGATGAACCACATTACCGTGACGTTTGCTATGCACTCTTAATTTCCTTGTAGCTAGCTACATGGGAATAGCTAGCTAGACATTTGGGCCCATGTAGAAGTAGAAGGAAATTAGGAATGCATAGCAAACATCATGGCAATGTGGTTCATCACGGGGTTGAGTTACTGTTGTTTGTTTCTATGCTTTTTTGCTGGCTACTCCTAAATCCCTTTTAATACTAAAGGAATTTTTATACACTAGTAGCATAGCATATATGTGTCTCAGTACAATTTCACACATAATTATTATGATTATAGACAATGAGAAACCAGAGGCTAAGCAACAATTCGCAATGTAGCTACAGTATGTGATAACATAATCTTCACATTCCATTCCATTTCATTCCACATTTATGGAAAGTCTAAACAATTTCACTGTCATACAATTCTCCTCTGTTTCATTCCACTTTCATTGTACATCAAAATAGTCACAAAGCTAAAAATGATTAGGCATGATCTAAAGGGGACTGCATGCCTTCATTGTGTTTGACAGCTGACTCCATCACAAATGCTTAAGGCGTTCAATACCAAATGTCTCTATCACTTTATAATATAATACCAAATGTCTCTGCTATCACTTCATTATTGCCACATGTCTCAGTGATGTTATTCACTGAATCACTTTGTATCTCCTTTGTCCTATCATCTAAACAGTGCCTCACTCCATACAAAGGAAAAGGTTAGTTTTATTTTAATTTGTATCAACTTGTTCACCAAAATTAATGAGTGAATAACATTCAATCATTAGGTACTTTAATAAGCAACTTACAGTACTCTGTATTCATCATAAACATTTGCAAAGTGTACAGTAAAGGGTGAAAACATATAGTATGCATAGGAAAAGCAAGTTATGAAAATAATAAGGGCAGGGGTGAGGGTTAACATATTATTGGTTACAGGCAAACACAACAAGGGGTAGTGATGGGACACAGCTAAGATATGAGCTTTGATTTAGGGGGAAATGCCTAGAGGAAGACCCAGAATGAGATGGTCTGACAATTTCAAATAACCTTGAAATCACTTAGTACCTATGCTTATGATATTATCATCCTCTAACTGTCATTTATCTTGTATAAGATACGTAAGGATGACCTCCAGTATTGGAGAAACATCTGTACTGATTGATTGATTGATTGATTGATCATTGAAATGACTCTCTGTTTGCAGTAACACAAAGAGAGTAAAGTTTTGTTTCTATATCAACCCATAGTGTTCACATTCCATTCCCTTTTATGCAGTCCACATTGATGGAAAGTTTAGACTATTTCACTGTCAGTCTGCTCTGATCTGTTTCATTCAGTTTTCATTGTACATCAGAAATTTAATAGTTGCAAAACACAACTATTCGAGACACCATAAAATGATAAGGCATGATCCAAAGTGAATTGAATGCATTAATTGAAATATGATACAGGGTGTACAGCTGCAGCCCAACTGTGCCCTCAGAAATGATGATGTGGCTACTTGGCCAGCAGAACGCGCACTCACTGCAGGCCATGGTGTAGACCTCAGTAAGGCAGAGGTGGTGATGAAAGCTATGAATAGTGTTAAAAGTAAAGATATAACCAGACATAGCTAAGATGAAAGGGGGAATAAAGGTATGATAATACAGTCGGGGGCTAAGTTGCAGATTTGGGGTGAGGGAGAGAGATTGCTGGTGTAAGGGAAAATCAGAGCCTTTGCCTTACATCAGCATTCTCTCAGAGGCTATCAGATGGGTCTACACACCCAAATGGCATTTCGCCTGCTGATGACCCTGAGTGGTCTACTCCGTTCCATGCACAGAATGCCAGAAGGTGTACATTGGGCAGACTGGAAGATCCATGAAGCAACGACTGATGAATCATTGTGGTGCCCTTAGAAATGGTGATGTGGCTGCTTCCACATTGGCAGGCCGTGCGCTCACTGCAGGCCGAGGTATGGACCTCAGTAAGTCAGAGGTGCTCGACAGCTACCCTCAAACTGCAACACGGTGCAAAACATGAACAAACTCAGCAGAGATTTGGGGAGACCGTCCAGAAGTTTATACAGCACTCCTGGAGTAAAACATGTCATCCTTAGATATTTCTTTTGACACCCCTCACATCCTAGCCCCCTCCTGTATTATCTTGCACACTGTCCACACACATGCATAACCTACCCCCGCCCTTCAGTTTCGTTGTGTTCAACATGATCATTATAGTAACGTTGTCCACAGCTTTCATCACAAGCTGTCATCCATTGTGTCATGTCATCCCATGCTATTCAGACAGTGTAAAGTGCTTTCCTGGCCATTCACTAATGAAGGTAGCAGTTTGCTCGCGAAACGTCTGATCAAGTGTTAAATTTTGGCTACAAGTGATACAATAGACATCTCAATATTTGGTGGCATTATGTATAATAATACAGCATGCAATGTGCCAGTACAAACTCACACACATTTGATATCATTATAACAGGCAATGTGAAAACACAGGCTATGCAATAACATGTAGTGCAGCTATATTATGAGATAACAAACATATAATGTAAACATTCCATTCTATTTCAATCCACATTTAGGAAAGTTTAGGCCATTGCACTGTCTATCTTCTCTGATTGATTTCATTCAGTTTTCGTCGTACATCAAAATAGTTACAAAACAAACTATTTGAGATGCCATAAAAACAATTAGGCATGGTCCAAAGGAATGTGCATACATTTTCGTATTTAACAGCTGACACAGTGTGTGTAGCAGTAGCCCAATACCTCTTACTGGGATAAACTATTCAAAATGATGTGTCCTGCCACAGTCTTTGCTTGAGTTTCTTTATTGCAATGACTCTGTTTGCAGTAACATTACAGAGAGTGAATTTCTGCTTCTATCTCAAAACACTTACATGAAAACATCCAGGTAATAAACTCTGATATTTCAAGAAACGTCTGTATATATAAAAATAATACAGCATGCAAATGCATCTGCCTAACCTCACGCACATAATGTATATAATCTTAAAATAAAAGTAACAGAATTTCTGCCCAGGAATTTCCTTCTATTTTGGAGGGAACAACACAAAACGTGGCAGGAATATGGAGAGACGTAGCAAGTGCAACGCTGTGGTGTTGAAATTTGGGTTGAATTCATACCATCCAAACTTCTTGCGTCTTTCTACAGTCACAGCCATATTTAAGAGATAGGGAAAAGAGCGTGTTTCGTAAACTCTTCCTTCAAATTTTAACCAAACTTCACTGAAATGGGAAGAGTATATCACAGCAATCTGGGTGAGTGAATTAAGGTGGTTAGTGCCTTTGCCGCTGGACTCCTTTAAGGAAAATGGATTAACATACAGTACAAAATTCTATATATTCATAAGGAGTTCTACAGAGTGAGACTACAGAATGCTCCAAAGGGCGGGCAGTCTGCTGGTCATTATAACAGACAATGTGAAATCACAGTTTAGTGACGGTGACCATCATCTTGCGGGATATAAGTGATAGCTTGTTCCATGTCATAGCAGTGAGCAAACTTACCTCTGTCCCGTGGAGCTAATAAATTTGGTTCCCAATAGCTCGCAAAAATGCCCAGAATTAAAAGGCAGGACAGGCTATCTGAACACTGTTATACTGTAAGACAATATCCAAGTGGTACTCTTGGTCCTGGATAACCCGATATAAACTATCATAGTCAGTACATACTCACACACATACATATAAAATTATATATAACAGACAATGTGAAATCACAGGCTAAGCAACACCTTGTAATGTGGCTACATTAAGTGACAACATAATGTTCACATTCTATTTCATTTCGTTCCATAATTATAGAAAGTTGGACCATTCTTATTGACAAACTGTTTCATCCATTTTCACTGTACATCAGAAATGCTAGTTGCAAAACATGAATTGCCTGCATTCTACTTGTTTCACAGCTGATAGAGCAAATACAGCAGTAGCCCAACCTTCAACATCATGCCCTTACTGCAATAAACTAGTCTTCAGCAAGCAGCCAACTGTTTGAATCTTTGTTTCTGCTTCTTCAATGAAATGATAAATAAAGTGACACCCTCAGTTATCCGGAGAAGAAAACTTATGGTGCCAAGCGAATGTGTACTTCAAGACGTCAAGCGCTTATGGTCAAAACCAGTGAGCCACAGTAAGCAAATCAATAGCTGCTCCCGTTCGAAAGTACAAAAATTGTTATAACAATGTTAAATCACAGCCTAATCAACAACTTGTAGTGCAGCTACAGTATGATTGTGCTAAATAGTGTTCATATTCTAGTCCATTTCATTTCATATTTTTGGAAAGTTTAGACCATTTTACTGTCAATTTGCTCTGATCTGTTTCATTCAGTTTTCACTGTACATCAAAATAGTTGCAAAACACAGCTCTTCGAGACACGATAGAATGATAGGGGGATCCAAAGTGAATTGAATGCTTCATTGAATTTAAATTTGGCACAGGGTGTACAGCTGCAGCCCAACCTTTCAAATCATTCCTCTTACTGGGACAAACTGTTGCAAAATATTTCTCCTGCTGTCACCCAACTGTTTGCAAACACTGTCTTCACTGGGCGCTAATACATCTCTAATGTTTCATTCACTACCTAATGTTCCAATTATTGCTTTAAACACTGCGAATGTCGCAATCACTATACTCACAACCGAATCATTCTGGATCTTTTGTGTCCAATAATCAAACAGTGTCACAATTCATACGAAGGAAAAGGCCAGTTTTACTTCAAAAGTTTGTAAAATACCACATCAACTGTCATGAATAAACTGGATCACCAAAACAGCAAACAGCATTCAATCAATAGCTACATTAAATAACAACTTACCCTCAGTATTCATCTGCAATTCGCCATCTACAGTAACATCAATAGTGGGAAAAAACATACAATATGCTAAGCACAAGAAGCTAGATAGCAGGTTATGAATACGATAAGGGCAGGGGTGAGGTATACATATTAATGGACAGCTAGCGGCAAACACAATAACAGATAGCAATAGGACACAGCTTAAGCTATGATATTTGTTTCAGCTTCTTCATTTAAATGACTCTTAGTTAGCAGTAACATACAGACAGTGACATTTTGTTTCTACCTCAGCCCCCTTGGAAGACAATATCAAGTAGTACTCTCTGATATTCTAATATTTTTTATAAACCTCGCTATAACCTGACCCGGGTGCCCCAAGCAACCACAGCGAGTTTGACGAAGATGGAGCAAGAAACTCGCGCACATAGCGAACATACACACACAGACACATTCAGCTTTATATATTAGATATATAGAGGCTAACACTCTGGGCTCTCTTCGCGCCTCGGTTGATATAAGCACCCTCGGGCCGATATTATCCGCAATCAACCTCCTTACCATACGTTATATATTACATATAGTATGCATGTGCCAGTAAAATTTTACACACATATATTATTATAACAAACAATGTGAAACCATGCACATGCTGGCTAAGCAACATCTCGTAGTGCAGCTACAGTATGTGATAACATAATGTTCACATTCCATTCCATTTCATTTCGCTTTTATGGAAAGTTTAGACCAGTTCACTGTCAATCTGCTCTCATCTGTTTCAGTCAGTTTCCACTGTACATCAAAACAGCTACAAAACACAACTATTCGAGGCATCATTATATGATAAGGCATGATCCAAAGGGAATTAATGTATTCATTGAAATTTGACACAGGTTGTACAGCTGCAGCCCAACCTTTCAAATCATGCCTTTTACTGGGACACACTGTAGCAAAATATTAAATGATTCATTCCCTACCTAAATGTTACAATTGCTTCCAAATGTCTCAATCACTATATTCACCACCAAATCATTCTGGATCTCTTGTGTTCAATCATCAAAACAGTTTCACAATCCATAGTACAAAGGAAAAGGTCAGTTATGCTTCGATATAGTGTCAGTAAAACACCATATCAATTATCACGAATCAACTGGATCACCAAATGAGTGCATGGCATTCAATCAAAAGCTACATTAAATAGCAACTTACAAGCCTGGTGCCGCATGCTGTGAGCACTCAGTATCTCTACATCTAGAGTACGTGACATCAATAGTGGGAGAAAACATACAATATGCATGATAAGCACAAGAAGCTAGATAGCAAGTTATGAATATGATAAAAGCAGGGGTGAGGGTATACGTACGTATTAATGGTTAGAGGCAAACACAACAATGCTTCTTCATTGAAATGAGTCTCTGTTTGCAGTAAAATGCAGAGAGTGAACGTTTGTTTCTACCTCAAGCCCCCTTGGAAAACAATATCAAGAAGTACTCTCTGATGTCTCAACATTTTTTCATATAAACTCCGCTAAAACCTGATCCCCAGTGCCCACAGCAATCACAGCAAGTTTGACGAAAATGGAGCAAGAAACGTGTGCGCATAGCGAACACACACACACACACACACACACACACACACACACACACACATCCAGCTTTATATATTAGATAGAGGCTAACACTCTGTACTCTCTGAAGGTGTGCGCATTGGCTTTCAGCCTACCAAGTGCTTCAAGAAAGCTTCATCAAAATGTCATTCAGCACATCAACACCCATACGAGGTGGATGGGTATCCAGCAACAGAGTTTACTCTGCAGAGAGTGGCAGGCCCCCTTAACACTGATTTTCTTGGAGTCATGATAAATCATTTTGGGGTCATCCCAAAGTCAGGGAAGCCTGGCAAATGACACCTAATTGTTGACCTCTCAGCTCCTGCTAAATTCAGTATCAATGATTGCCTTGCTTAACAGCTCAGCAGAAGGTAAGCCTTCGATCTGCTATTGCCTTCGATTAAAGTTGAATGTAGAATTAATGTATGGAGGTCACAGCTACGTAGGTCCTTGATTGCAATGCATGGGCAAACATTGAAAATTGGAAGGAAGCACAATAATTATTACATTTTGCTCTGAGGGACAATATAGCAGTTGAAGTAAAAAGCTGGCCAAAAGGCAGTACAGACTATCTGAACCTCCTTATAAGACAATATCTGAGTGGTACTCTCTGATATCTCAATAATTGGCAGCATTACAGAAATATAGTATGCATGTGTCAGTAACATTTCACGCACATATAATATTATAACAAACAATGTGAAACCATGCACATGCTGGCTAAGCAACATCTCGTAGTGCAGCTACAGTATGTGATAACATAATGTTCACATTCCATTCAATTTCATTTCACATTTATGGAAAGTTTAGACCAGTTCACTGTCAATCTGCTCTGATTTGTTTCATTCAGCTTTTACCGGGACTAACTGTAGCAAATTATTTCTCCTGCCGTCACCCAACTGTTCACAAACACTGTCTTCACTGGGTGCCAATACATCTCTAATGTACTCTCTACCTAATGTAATGTATTCCCTACCTAATGTTACAATTGCTTCGAAATGTCTCAATCACTATATTTACCACCGAAAACAGTTTCACAATCCATACAAAGGAAAAGGGCAGTTACGCTTCAATATTTTAGCAAAACACCATATCAATTATCACGAATCAACTGGGTCACCAAATGAGTGCATGGCATTCAATCAAAAGCTACATTAAATATCAACTTACGAGGCAGGTGCTGTAAGCTGCGAGCCCTTGGTGCCTCTTCATCTAGAGTACGCGCGACAACAATAGTGGGAGAAAACATACAATATGCATGCTAAGCACAAGAAGATAGATAGCAAGTTATGTATATGATAAAAGCAGGGGGGAGGGTATACGTACGTATTAATGGTTAGAGGCAAACACAACAACGCTTCTTCATTGAAATGACTCTCTGCTTGCAGTAAAATGCAGAGAGTGAACTCGTGTTACATAACTGACACCAGGATTACATCACTAAAAGCAGGTAAACTATCTATCAAAAATCGCTGAATGTGGTAGGGTTGCTTCACCATTCCCATAGAAACTGTACTTTGACCTGTTAGTGTTTCATACATTGAGATTGCAGAATGTTCAAATTCAGTAACAGTTTATGATAGTGCATGGCCATCGTCTTGTGGGAAGAACAGCTAGTTCCCTGTCACAACAGTGAGCATACTTACCTCTGTACTGTTGAACATGAAAACATGGCTCCACAAAGGACTGACCGCGATTCGCTGCAGAAATATAAAAATAGAAGTATACAAGGACGATTAATACAGATTGGCGATCTAAGCTATACAGGCATGTATTAGACTGAGGTGCACACTATGTAAAACACACAATGGTACTGAATGCAGTTTTTTCACACAAATCTAGAAACCAACTGAAGGATTCACAGTGAAAGCAGTCTGATTGTCTAAGTGTTATCTGGAGTGAGTAATTGATGGGGATTACCAGCAATAGCTTGAGAATTGAAGGTTTTCCAGTTTTGTCATACATAACTATGGGACACCATCTTTGTTCTTTGAGAGCAGTGAATTTGGTTATTGGCAAACTCCTCCAAGTATAAGTTGGTGTAAAGGCTGTTCTGCTCTTGTTTTAATGGCTTCCGGCCACACAAATAACATAACTAAAAGGTATTAAGTCAGCAGTCACTCCAGTTTCATTTTCCAACAGACAGCTGGGAATAAGAGCACTACACAGCACACAGTGTGAAATCGCTGTTAAGACCACCTCATAGCTGCTCTTCCATTATCGAAGGAAAGTGGCAATCGCACAGGGTGCCATGAACTGACAGGGATTGATAAAATTACTAGCCTTGCTTAACAGGGTCTAGCCAGCTAGACATTTGGGCCCATGTAGCTGTACAAGGAAATTAGGAATGCATAGCGAACTTCACGGCAATGTGGTTCATCATGGTGTTGAGTTACTGTTACTTGTTTCTAAGTTTTTTCTGCTGGCCATTCCTAAATCCCTTTTAATTCTAAAGGATCACGAATTTATTATCACGAATCAACTGGATCACCAAATGAGTGCATGGCATTCAATCAAAAGCTACATTAAATATCAACTTACGAGGCAGGTGCTGTAAGCTGTGAGCCCTCGGTGCCATTGCATCTAGAGTACGCGACATCAATAGTGGGAGAAAACATACAATATGCATGCTAAGCACAAGAAGTTAGATAGCAAGTTATGAATATAATAAAAGCAGGGATGAGGGTATACGTACGTATCAATGGTTAGAGGCAAACACAACAACGCTTCTTCATTGTAAGCTGTAAGCCCTCGGTGCTCTTGCATCTAGAGTACGCAGGTTATGAATATGATAAAAGCAGGGGTGAGGGTATAGGTACAAATTAATGGTTAGAGGCAAATACAATAACGCTTCTTCGTTGAAATGACTCTCTGTTTGCAATAAAACACAGAGAGTGAACTCTTGTTTCTACCTCAAGCCCCTTTGGAAGACAATATCAAGAAGTAAAACCTGATCCCAAGTGCCCCCAGCAATCACAGCGAGTTTGACGGAGATGGAGCAAGAAACATGTGCACATAGCGAACACACACACAAACACACACACACACTCACATTTAGCTTTATATAATAGATAGAGGCTAACACTCTGTTGCCGGTGCTGGTCTGGTTCACTACCACTTTACCCTTCCCCCTGTCTTTCCTTATCATGTATAGGTCCAAACGTTATCTTTCATTCGTGTCACCATGGTACATAGACCATCTTAATTAGCATTTCCGAGTGTCACTGACTAGTCAGTGCCCGGTGTGGGAGTTTCAAAGGAGGCTCTGGATAGAGCCCGCCCACATCGGTATATAAGGAGGGAATGGATCAGTGTCTGTTGGCGGTGACCAGTGACCCGGCTGCTAAATGGTCGGCTAAAGATCTGGAGGTTGCCGGTGCTGGTCCGGTTCACTGCCATCTTTCCCTTCCCCCTTCTTTCCTTACCATGTGTAGTTCCGAACGTTATCTTTCATTCGTGTCACCATGGTACATAGACCATCTTAATTAACAAAATTGCTTCTGAGTTCTTTTGCAACCCTTGTTGATTGCAGATATGCTTGACTATGAAACATAACAGACATTAGTCAATACTTTGCAGAAACTTCAAACAGGAAGTCTTGCCACACACAAGCTCCAGCTTCCAATGCCCATACAAAGAGCATGTCACTCCTTACACAATGAAATAAAGTACGCAAAGCCTTTACACCATTTAACAGGGTTCTCCTTAGACCTGTTTAGCATGGTGCTGCACCACTCTACTTTCCTTACTTCTCTGTCATCTTATTACTTTCTTATTTTTCCTTTTATTGTTGATTCTTGCAATTGCGTTTGACGCTTGCAATTTAGACAAACTTAGCCTGCTTATGTACTATTGGAATTCCACTCACAACCAAATGCTGATGTGTAAGTCAGTCTCACTAAGTAGCACCATATTTGGCAGTACAGTCATATCACTCTACTTTTATTACTGGGGAGAATCCTGATTCAACAGACACGGTCCACAAGGATATATATAGGTATAAGCTTACCTTTTTGCATGGCTAGTGTCTGACATCACTTGGCCACTAGGGAAACTATAAAACCCAAATGTTGTCTCACTGTTTCAGTACAAGGTTAAACATGGGCTACAGCAGAAAGAGGTAGCATATTGGCTAACGGATAGTGGTCAAGTGTGGTTTCTAGTCACACAGTGATATAGATAGCAGAATTCATGATAAAGTACAGCTATACAGACTCACCTAAAAACATCACCTCTCTTTTCCTTCTTCTCCTCCACCAAAAACAGGCACAGCAGTACAATGTGCATAAGAGGGACACGCACAAGACCGTTATAACTGGCACAATGATGGCAGCATATATTGTTGAATCAAGTGGCTCCGAAGTTGGAGTGGAGGTAGACATAGGCATCAGTATCGTGGTAGATGCTGTAAGTGTAAAAAGGTTAGTGGTGCAAAACATGCACACCTTATCAGCATACAGCACAACACTTACCTCTCTCCACAGGTCCAGGGTTTGTTTCCACATCACCACTTTGGAGGAGGAGCATTCTAACCAGAAGGCCGGGCAGCACTTTTGGTTCAACTAGTGGTGGTATTGAGCTCATGCTTGCACTACGCATATGAACACCTCCTTCCATCTAGGCTCATCAGAATGAAACCGTCAATTGTGACAAGCAGGTAACTACAGAATTCAGGGCCGTCTGCTAATGGGAAATACAACCTCTTCAGCTATCGCACGCCAATTCTTCAACGAAATACATATACCATCATCTACACAGAAGTAAAAGAGATAGACAGTGAAGTAATCTGATTGAAGACACACGCGGCAGAGCTAGCTAAGTGCGGCCAGAGGGTAAAAGGGTTCGCTAAGTAAGATAATTTCTCGCCTTCGCGCGTCCACAGCACAGATCATCCAATCTACACAGATGCGATACAGTCAAGACAAACAATACTCACACTGATTTAAAGGGCTTGCATTCACGGTCACACCCACTTTTGCCCCGCCTAGTCTCTCTCTCTATAATATACGCCCGCCAGACGGCCATTTTATGTACACGTCACAGTAGAATCGAGGTAGTAAAATCCTCGTCTCGGTTTATGCAGCTGACAATATTCAGCCTGCGTTGTATTGTCAAAGCGGGTTCTTGTCAGTTAAGGGGAGTAACCCCGAGTATTGTTTACTCAGGGTTACTTCCATTAACATTATAAACTTGGCCAGGTTAGAGTAGCTAGGCTGAGCTACCAATCAACCAGTTGTAATGGATGTGCATTGCTGATTGAATTAATGCCATTTGCAGAGGTATTGGCATAGATGTAACATTGTAAAAGCGTTTCAAGTCCAAATTTTGTTATTGCATACATATAGTGCACCTAGTCTAGGTTGTTGTTGGTGTCTCATCATTTAAATGGTCATGAACTGCATGCAGGAACCTTGCCTTTCAGCTTTCGTACCTATACTAAAATGTGTATATCCTCGCGAGAGTTGGGGTTTGATTATAATATTCATGAAGGACCCAAACTTTGGATGCCCCACCGGTGCCCCACCCTGAATTCCCTGCGTGAGGATATTTGAAATCCTGCTTCATCCAGATCGTACCACTTGCCGTACAGTAGCCTCGTACCCAGTCCCTATTTCCATTCCGACTTCCGCCCGAGAACTTAACAGCTTAGACCATGCACCTGAACACGAGGAATACGTGGACTCTACTGTTCGTAGTTGTGTGTCACTGCTCCCGTGACTGGTCAGGTTTGTCATCGAATCATACATAGGAGATGATATCCTTGGTTCTAATTGTATGGTTTTCTCTCCTTTTCAGTGACAGAAGCCACACCAAGCGTCTTTCGCCTAAGTGCACCTGTCTATCATGGCTACAACAGGTTGACCACGGTCTGCTCTTATAACGCAGGTGGCGTGTTTCTTGGCAGATTGCGGTTAATTTTCAATGGCAATTCCACTTACCTAGGCAATATGAACGTGGCACGTCCTTTTGGCATTGGGTGTGGAGAATTTGCAGTCGTACCCGACTCGTCAGGTTATAAGTGGACCATTTCAGTGGTACTTCACAGTTGTGACCGAGTGCAGCTGCAGTGCGGACATAGGTCAGATGGAAGACTGTCATTCTCCAATGCTGTGTCTTTGTCAGTTGTACGAGGTGAGAAAATGTATTATATAGTTGTGCTGCGCTACATACCATGTACTTCATACAGTATCGCCATCTTTTGGCAGTTCTTCGAAACTGCCAATAGACTGTTCAAGACAGCCAATAGACTATTCAAGATTTTGAATGCTACTCCTCTTTCATATGCATGATACACTGTATGGGTACTTCTGATAACCCCATGGATGTACTGAGTTATATACATCTTTGGGACTGATGGACCTATGGGACCACCTGTGTATGTGCGTATGGGACATTTATCATCATGAATAGGTCTGACTGAATATGTGCAATATAACGTTAACGTTTTGTTCATACGAAACACTGAAAGTACAGAGCATTTTTTTCCATAGTACGGAAGAAAACCTGTTTAATAACGGTACAATAGTATTGCACAACAGTGAAAAGAACAATGAAGAGAATGAATAGAACGATTCGGAGACGGTTGGACACCAATCTTCAAAAGTGTGGCTGCGGTGGTCCCTCACCCACTGAAGGCGCTCTAACCTGTTTTCCTGCCGAATTAGTTGGTAGTAGGCACTCCCCGGAACGTCCGTCCCAAGAAGGAGTGACACCAAAGAACCGTTATTAGGGTCATGTGATGTTCATTCTGTGCAAGAAGGGCGCACAGCTGAACCACGGTGGTTTCGTCATCTTCCCGCATTTGCCATTCTACGAGCTCCTTCACTGCCTCCGTCACTTTAGTGGGTCTGTCTGCTTTTCTGTTGATGCTCCCAGTTTCCCTGTACTTCTTCAGAAACTTATGTATCCCGACTCGGCTAACTTTCAGACCCTCTTCCTGCAAAAGGTGATATTATATACTCCAAAATTGAACCAAATGGTTTGAGTGGTGCGTACAAATACATATGGTTCCCTACCTCCATCAAATTATTTCATTCCATAACCGTTCCATTCTGCATTACAACTGTTTATTTAAAAAAAAACAAAAGGAATGAAGAGAACGAAGAGGATGGAATGCGAAACTGAACGAAACAAAATGTTAACATTATATTGTCACATACCATAGCTAAGTCTGACAAAATTGGAATAATAAATCACATTATCTGAAAAATTTCAGATGTCTATTTGCTTTCACATAATCGTCATCACTGCATGATGTCATGTGACGTGCAGCACTTAGACAGTACTAATTAATTTATTCTGCACATAGTGTGTGCCTTACCTTTATTCTTCTTTTACTTGTGCTTCTTACTCTGTGTCAGAATTTAAACTTCAGCATCTTTTCCACTTTAGAATCTGACAAGGAACCCACAGGGAATGCAGACGCAGAGATAGCAGCCTTACCGAATGCACCCGCAGTGAATGCACCCGCAGAGATTCTCAACCTTGTTTTATTTCGTGGTGCCATCATTAATTTTGCTGTTATATTCTTGTGCGCGTTCTTTGTGTGTACCTGGTGCAGAATCCCGTGTAAAGGATACCATCATTTACAGTTACAAACATGTGAGTCTGTTTAACAGTATTATACCAATTTATTGGTTCTGGCATGTTCTTGTAGTTAGGGAAATCACTATGCATATGTCACTATGTGTACAGTAGCTATAGTATTCTGTTATAGAAAGTAGGCAATTTGCATCAACACACAGCACTTGTGAGCCATGCATAATGGCTTTCATAATCCTGAAATGGACTTAGGAGGGTTACTGTATAAGTTTAAGCAATTTTTTAAAATTAATTGAACAGATAGACTAAGTTGGCAAAATGTATAGTGTACGTAATTGACAGCACTTACGGTATAGTGGGAAAATTCTCAAGGTTTAAAGTTCACAATTTTTGTGATTTGACAAAATTCACGAATTTTCCTTCCTAAACATCTGTACGCCATACTGAATGAACCTTGGAAGCCTGTCTTCATTAGACCTTGCCTTTGATAGAGAACCTTATAAATGGTCGCTATTTTTGGTACACATAGGGCTCCAGAGCTTGTCCTGGTATCCCTGAATATCTCGTATTCCATGCGAATCCATGTGCATGTAGCTATATGGTTTCTGCTGTGATTTGTATGGAAATTGGCGGTATCTAAGCAGCAACTGAGCACAGTGTCCATGCAAAAAGTATGTAGATGCTATAGTGCAACTAGGCTGATACAGCAAGTGTGTGACCAAGGGTTCAGTCTAATTCAAACTTTCTACTTTGGATGAATGGATACTGTTTGCAAACTTATGGTTATTAATAAAATAACTGCTGCTAAGTTATTATAACATTATACTATTAAAGCATTGACTGAGTGTTTGTCTGAAATGGCCGACAACTGGGAGCACCTTGAGCTGAGCAATCAATGCCCATGCACAGTTTACCCTGTCGTTTACCATAAATTCCCTAAGATTAATACTCAAGCAATTAATGCTTCCACCATTAGTGTACAATGTAAATATAGTCACAACCACAGTTATGAATTAATTATATGCTTGTCGGGCAAGCCTTACACTAAAAACAAATATTGTCTTTATCAAGTGGTTATAACCCTTGCCAGCTACTGGATTAACGTACTGACAGTTGCAGTCTTTCTGTAGCCAATTCTGTATCACAAACGCAGCCACATCTTCTGGCACTAGTTAAACAGATATAGATCACAGGTATAAACAAAGAAACTGAAATGAAGCTTCGAGTTGTAACCATGTTTGGTGACATTACCCATTGTTAAGCATACCCCTATCATACTGCCAATACTGTTAACTTGCTTATGCTTGTGTGTATTGTATGCATGTATGTGTTTTCTCCTATTTAGTATGGAGATCGAGGATGTGAAAAGATTGTTTGGCTTTGAAATGGCTGAAGCTGGACAATACCTTGAGCAGCCTATCTGCTGGTACGTATGTTGTTAAAGTATCACTGAATTACTAGTACCATTTGCTGATTAGATTACACTCAGAACCAATAATGTGCACACTTAACATTAGGTGCTAACTCAGGTGATTATGGGATGCCCCATGCAAGCTTGAGCCCAGGCAAGGCACCAGATTTCAGTGGCAGCACCCCTCTGAAGACCCAGTACCTGTTTGGTACAAAGTCAAAACAACTAAACCAGTACCACCACCATACCGTGAAATACATGCTACACACTGGTATCTCGCCCAGCTTTATCCGCTAATAAAAATTTCTAGCCCATGGGTAAGGTGGCTATGAGCAACAGGCATGCATGCACACAGTTTGACTACAGTTGTAGGACTAGTTCTCTTACAGTTTTGATTTAATAGGTCAGCATGATCAGATGAGTATTGGATGTGTATACACAACAAGCTTCTGCAATGTTGGCTTATGACCTATTCTAAAAGACACTTAAACCTACAAATTTTGTGGTTTGGCACACATGCAGCTTAAATCTCTAGCTGATGCCTCCACTTCAGGAATAGGGGCCATCAAGATACAGTATTATACTGTAGAAAGGTGTTAAATGTCAACCTTCAATTCTTATGTGGCCTAATGGGCAACTTGATTGCACTTCATCATTCATACTTCTCTATGTTTAGTCACAGAAAAAGCTACACTTGCTATCTCCGATTAATTATGCAAATGAGTGGGTACTTGTTAACTATAGCAATTCATAGCTATAGCTGTCAGTTGTAGTGCATTAATTTTCATGTGTTGTTCAAGAGTAGGTGAATAGCTAAGAAATAATTCTTGACATGAAAATAATTCAATTTATGTTATTGCAAAAATCAAGTAATCTTTGCACGTGCAACTTTGTATGCTGAAGCTGTGCTGCAGCGGGAATGCTTGATCCCTTTTGGCATTAAACAGCTGATGATCCACCCTAGTGGAGGAACCTTTATCCTTGGAAGTGGTGATGCCAGACTGATCGTTGAAGAGGGCACTGTAGAGGAGGAGACAGAAGTCCGCTATGCTGTCATCCTCCATGGTCCTTTTGTTCTGCATTCACCTGGATTCAAACTTGCATCTGTTGTAGTCTACCTCAACCTTGATGGTGCAACTCTGTGGAAACCAGTAAAATTGATACTAAGACACTGGTGTAAGGAATTTGATGATGAAGCTACTCTGAGTCTGGTACGAGCTCCACACATAACATGTGGTATTCCAGAATGCTATGTGTTTGACAAAGTTGCAGGCACCTCCACTCCCAGCGAATCATGTTTCAGCATTTCTGAATCCCAATGCTTGTACTGTGTTGAAATGAAAATTGACATCCGGGCTAGGTACAATGCCATTGCATTCCTGAAGAACTATCCTGGCTCATTGAAATTCAAGATACAATTAATGTGTGACAGCTTGGAATGGAATACCGTAAGATGTTGTTAATGAAATGAAATAGAATTTTACACAATTTGGATTAGAATATCGCATACTGTTTTTGCAGTACATGAAAAACACCTTGGAAGAGATGGGATGGGAGAATAGCAACAACGTGGTTGCTTCTTTCTCATTTGCTGCTAAGCAGATTGCAGCTACTCCCCATGAGTTAAGTGGTCCCGGATGGAAAGCAGCCATCCATGAACACCAGGAAGTGAGATATAACCACAGGTGATGATGTGTGACTTTAAGAGTAATGAAGCACTCTATTGCTTACTTCAGGTTAAAGAAGACGACTTCTTGAGAATTTGGGGGAAGTCAAATGACATACGTAGTTCATGCCGAAGTTCAGAATGGAAGATATCCACCAAGCATTTATTATGAAGTGTTATACCAGTGCTGCAGAACGAAGACAAGTACCATCTTTTTGGAGGGCAGAATTAGTTGGAGCTGATGTACATGTCTTCTTTATCTGTAACGTCAGAGAGGAGGAAGGTACTCAAACTATGTCTATGGTGTTAGTGTTTGCTGTAACAGAGGTAGTCAGATCTCCCCTAGTCAGCTATTTAGGTCTGTAGCTATACTTAACCACTCTTTGTATGGCACTAGGATGGTGCCAGGATAGTAGTCCCATTGCTAGGTGTCAGATGTCACTCTCTTTGATACTGATGCACTATGCATTTGCACTTGAATGATAGACACTGGATATTATGCCACTGGATACTTTGCACTTGCTATTGTTTAAAAATAGACCATTTTGAATCCACGGCTTTAGGTAATTCAGTCATGCATTGCTTATATACAGTGTCACCCTAAACCCATACACCTTTCTTAGTACATATAACATTGTGTGTGGATGCATGCAATTTGTGTTGTAGTAAGTGTGTCATGTCCTCCTACATGTACAGTCTTACACCATGAAAGGAGTGTGAGGAACGTGAAGCAAGATACTATCTCTTCTGTGCCCATAAAGTCATCGTTGCTGTCTGGTGGTATGTGGACATTAATAATTAAATTTTTGCGTTTGCTCATTTCATTGTGCCTTTCTATTTTCTCATGAAGGATTATCTCCAGATCACAGTAACTTGCAGTTGAAAGATGTAGTTAAGTGGGTTGTCCCCAGGGTGGCTCCAAAGTGGGATGAGGTGGGACTGCAGCTCAATATTCAGCAATACGTTCTGAGGAGTGTTGAGGCTGATGGAGCCGATGTTGTGACCAGGTGCAAGAACATGTTTGCCAAGTGGTTAGATGGCCAGAATGGAACTGGAAACCTGCCAAGGACATGGGAGAGTGTACTGGAGGCTGTGAGGGAAGCAGTGGGCAGTGAAGTGTGCAGGAGTATAGAGCAAAGCATTAGCAATGAAGGTGAGCTAAGGCTGTGCACATCTGAGTATTTGTCGGATGTCACTTAGGGTATGGATTGATGGTCATGTCTAATGTGACATGAATTAGCATGACCACTGACGTAGCTATAGTGTACGCTTTGCTGTCATGGTATTGGGTTGTTTTCACTTGAGGCATGCTTGTCTCCACGGAATTATATAGACTTGACTTGGACTGGTGTATATTTGTTATATACCATAACACAGGAATGTTGTGAAATATTTTGGTTGTTGGTTCGACCCACAAAATTTATCACACAAAATATTTTAACGCGCATTGTATTATGTCTATGAACTATTCAGGCACGTGAACAGCTCAGCCTGGGTAAAATGTCTCTACTGTAGTACCTGCTGCATATTGATGGCTTGCCAGAACCAAAAGGTTCACAAATTTGTCTGCAATACCACCATAGCAATAACTTGGGTGATGCAAAATTGCAGGCGCTGGCAGAGTAGGAAATCCAAGTAAGGAGGAGGAAAAAGAAGGCGCAGATTCGTACATCATTGCTATATACAGCACCAGGAGCCCTAGCATCGTACCCAATCCCTATTTCCGCTCCGACTTCTGCATGCAGGTGATCTGTGCATGCACTCAGGCCAGGCCAAGCAACCATGCAGCTAAACTTGTAATTTTCAATTGCAGGCTCTCGCTTATAATTACAATGATTAAGCCCTGCAGCTGGCCGCAAGCTATATACATAGCTAAGGGATCCGTTTAATTGTAAACTAACATATATATTCATTATAATTATAGCCTTGCATGCTGCAGTTGATGCAATAAGTGTTAATTATCAAAGAGCATGCATTTAAGTATAGGATATTCATAAGATTTATAATAATATTTAGCAGAAGTCAGAACGGAAATTGGGTCTGGGTACAAGGCTACAGGAGCCCCAACAGCATGATACATGTACAATAATAAATTTCCTATATTGTATACAGCCTACACACTCCTTAGTATTTTTCTGGTATACCTATCTGCAGTCACTGATGGCTTGGGTCCTTGTGCTCCTCCACCAAAGAAAGCAAAGCCTGTTTTGACAAGTGATAAGGTACACTTCTGCCTGTTTAGTAATGTTATGGCACTACAGGAAGTACATAAAATAATTATGATGACCAATACTAACATTATTGCATAATAATTAGTTTTTAATATGATTGTTAATGCATGGTGTGTCATATGTATTTATAGTAACATGTATGACAAACCATAATCAAGGGTGAGAGATTTAGAAACCATATGAATAATATTATGTGAAGGTTTTACACTAGTGAATGGAGCAGTAACATGTAATTTTGTATGCCACCGTGTAGCACAAGTCCCTCATCTGCTGACTGCATTTGTTTGCATGCATCCCATGATTCCAGCTTTAATTCATATACCGTATAACCTGTCTAAGGAAGCCACCTGTTGGCCAGCTGTAATGACCTTTATAGAGAGGTGGCTGCTCTACAGAGGTTGACTGCAATGCTTTAACGCTATTTGGGTCCAGGGAGGCTGGCTGTTTCAGAGAAGTGGCTGCCTAACTCAGTGACCTTCTTAGACAGGTTCCACTGTAGTTCCAAATTTCCATAAGTATTGGTACATTGAAATGTGTCAATTCAAGTGTGCTATAAATAACAACATTAAATTGTAAAATAATGTATCCTTAATTTATTCATAATCTGTTCCAGTCTGTGCGTCCGCTTGTCCGTGGCATTAAAAACGGGCATTTGATTGGACGACGCAATGATGTAACCACAAACATGGCTGCTCTGGCAGTGTGCATGTGTCTCGCCACCAGCTGTCTCTTAGACACTCCACAGTCCGCAGTTTGGGTCCCCAGGTGCGACGCACACTTGCACAGAAGTTGACTGTTATTGTCCGGTGTGAGGGAACTGCTCTGGCTATCAGTACGTGGGTATTTTTGTTTCGGTATTTGGGTACTTTAGCTGTCAGCGTTCTGGGCTGCTGAAAGCCCTTTCTCTGTGGTGAAGTAAGTTATTGGCCAGAAGCTTGCTTGGCTTAGACACTGCCTTATTGGCTAAGGAAAGACATGACCACGCAATTCTTTTAACAGGGTGTAGGTGTAGCTAGCCATATGTATATGTGCATGCAAGTGTATGACAGTGGCCAATGTCAGCGCAAACAACATCAGCAACATACCCAGGCAGTGTCACCCAGCTGCAATTGCCCAAATGGTGATGGATGGCCTGCGTTGTCTACTGGGTGACGCGATGCAGAGCAAGCTCTTGCGCTCGTAATATTCTGATTGTTTAAAACATTAACTTATTATTGCTGCTGAATGAAGTCTATTATTATAGGAGATAGGAATAATTTGTACATGATTCTGCATGCTGCAAAGTGCATTGAGGTGTGGTGGTGGTCCATGTAGTAACACCGTATCCTTATGCAGGTTCCGTATGATCCTTCTATGTATGACATTGTATGATGCCAGTAAAGGATATTATGCTGCCTGAGCTACACATACATCAACTTACTGCAGCTGCATGAGTGATTAATGTGCAAACTTTATCTTCTCCAGAACTAATTGCATTCATTTTTGCACAAGCTACTTTAATCAACTTATTGTAAAAAAATTTAATTTACTTTTGTAATTGTTTAAAAATTATTTTCAGTAATGTCATGCTATAGCATTGTATTTTATTCTCTAGATGGCCTACAATTGAAAATTGCAAGCTTAGCTGCATGGTTGCTTTGGCCTGGCCTGCAGCTGGGTGCATGCACAGATCACATGATTGTGTGTATGCAGACAGTTATAATAACATTTATAGGCATGCATGGCAATGGCTATTGCACAGATGCAATCGCATAATAATATAACATTGATTAAGCCCCACAAGCTACATAGCAAAGGGATCCGTTTAATTGTAAACTAGCATATTCATTATAGCCTTGCTGCAGTTGGTGCAATAAGTGTAATTATCGAAGAGCATGCATTTAAGTATAGGATATTCATAAGACTATTAATAATTATTATTTGTAAAGCATTTTGCATGTGAATATGTGATGAATTCATACTACATTAACGTATTATACCCTATAGCTGGCCAATGCAATGCTAATGAAATTTGCCTGACTTGCATTGTATTCACAGGGTATTATATTATAGGAATTGAGCCAGATCTATGGACTTAAGAATGGAAATGTCACATCAGGGTACACTGATGCCATTTATCTGCATGTTTGCACACCAGAAGAGCAGCTGTGGTGCAATCAAACTGAGTAATTTCATCTCTGTCCAGAAACTTAACCTTATATAATTATAGAAACTTTTTCTGGTCTTTCTTCAACCACATGACTACACACTGAAGTAAAGAGGCAACCAGTAAAGATGACAGTGATTATGAAGCACCTGACTGAACTGAGAGTTGACCCAGTCACTGAATGTGACACAGAAGTACACTTACATTGAATCAGATAATGCAGGAGAATAATGATCTGGTAGGAACTCCTTGCAGGAGCTCAATATACTCAGCTGTTTGAGCTGGAAGGGTTGGCTGATGGCATTTATCATAATTATGCTAAAGCTCAGCTAGGGTCTCACAAGAACAGAATGCACAAGGTCTAGACCTGCTACACACTGTAACTGCAAAGATATTACATCTATGTGTTGGTAAAGCTAAAGCTGCTCATTTTACTTTCCAGGAGACCAGTCCCATCTACCAGTCCAATCATGTGATCTGTGCATGCTCCCAGGCCAGGCCAAGCAACCATGCAGCTGAACTTGCAATTTTTAATTGTATAAAATAACAATTGAAACCCCAGCTAGCTATATTGACTTACCTACCCAGATACAGCTAGCCAGCTGGGTAGCTAGTTAACCAGTCGTTTAGATAGCTAGAGTTCCATGGTGCATATTATCGTTGTGCTTATTGCTAAAGTAAATGCAGCAGACCCCCTTTTGAGCGATTGCCCTTAGGCAAAATTTATGTCTACCAATGGTCTTTCAAAAGGGTGGTCTCTCAAAGGAGGTGTCAGGTACTATAGGTGTGCTGCTACTTGGTACGCATACATGACCAAAGCTCGTCTTATACTTGGGGTGGTCCTTCACCAAGGGAAGGGGGGTGCTTTCAAAGGGAGACTACTGTAATGACTTCAATACAACATACGTACTCTGCATGTGTGCAAACCATTGATGTAATGTAATGACTATGAAGCACTTGATATAGCTAGCTAGCTGTGGAGGTGGAAGAGTTTGCTAGCTAACTAGCTTTGCATAGCTAACTAGTTACATATATACGTAGCCAAGTGTGTAACTATGCTCTGAAATATTGCTCTTAAGAGTGCACAAAAAAGAAAGTTGATCACAGTGATCATGTGACATTTTCAATTTGTTATTCAGCCTCACGTGTCCATGTGAGTAGTTACAGATCACCAAGACAAAGAATTCCATTATAGCTAGCTACCATGACAACACTTCATGCAAAATCAATAAATTATACATTATAATACCAACCTGCGGTCACTTCAAGGCTTGTGGTACTTGGGAAAGCAAGAAAGTGGAGATACCAGAGTCAAGGACACACACACACACACACCTCACACACACACACACGCAAACACACAGACCTCACACACACACACACGCACACACACGTACACATACACACACACATGCATACACATAATGATCTTTTCTCTTCTCGACAATTCTCACTCATTAATAATTCACACTCGTACAATCATGCACATGCACCGTATCTCAAGTACAGTATAGACATGCAATACAAATAATATACATGCCCCTATGCATGCACAAGCATACATGCAACACTGCATTATGTGCATGTGCATCCATGAAAATATATGCCAAATGACATGGTGCAGCCGAAATAAATTAAAAGGTGAATAATTATAGGTTTATGAGATGTGAGTAATGTTAAGGCATAATGTATAATTAATACACAATGATCATGAATTAGGTACATAAGTGTTTGGTCTGTATATAAATGAAATTAATGTGGCTTCATCATGCATGCATGAGTGTTATCTCAACATCTGTATTTTATTATTGTGAAATTTAATTTGCAGACATGCATTAATTATAATACCTATACCTGCCTATATATATTATAGTACTTGCTTGCATATAACATAATGATACATAATATAGATTTACATTTAATTAACTACATGCAGACTATAACTATAATTTTATAGCATCACTTTTATAGATTTGATAATGACATGACTGTGTCTACAAACGTTAATTAGCATCTCATACAATCAGTTGAATACCAGAAATGTTGAGCAAAATATGCATGGAATGTATTCATAATGAAGAGTGTAAAATGCAAAGTTTGTATCCTACACATCGATCAGCTACGTAAGCAAGTTGTAACTTCTACAAACTGCATGTCAGAGCCATCATGTAGAAGCTGCATGAAAATATAGTGGTAGACATTACCATGCAATATTACACTGCTTCCTGCACAAAAATTGTTACGCCAGATGCTGCATGCGTATATGCACAATCACGTGTACGTTATAGCTAGCATAGGCCACCATGTTTGCTGTTGTACCATGACATTAATTTGAAGACAGACGTTTACCTAGTCAGTTGTCATTGCTTTGCTTTCTTTGCTGGAGGATCAGATAAGCCCAATTCATTTGTGTCTGTAGATAAGTACAACAGCAAAAAAAACTAATGACTTTGTCAGCAGTAAATTTGCATCAAAGTACGTAAGTGCAGATAATGAAATTGATTACACTGCCACAGCGTTATTCACCATACGTATAATATAGTATTGCTAGCACTTATCACAACGGTATAGGCAAGTACCACATGAATGTACAGGTACATACACATGTGAAAACAATTACACAGTGGAATGTAAAGGCATATGTGAGTGTATTTGACAAAAAGGCCCACTGGTCGCTATTGGTCAATTTTGAGTTAGCGGTACTGGGTGGACGCACAGTAGACGAGCTCTCTGTTGCACTTCGTTGCACTTCAATAGCTGCTCCTCTTCCCGAGATATGCTTGCTCAATATGCAATAATACACCCGGTGCAATTTTGAGAAAAAGGCTTGTAACCCTTCCATTATTATAGATTATCCGTAAACATGGCAATGACTTAACTCTTCTTCCTGGTTTGAAGCGCAGGCAAGGACTACGGGTTTCAAACTTGGCCTGCAGGGTGTTGCGAAGATACTACGGATACCAAAGATGCAAAAATCCGAATTTCCTGAAACATCAATCCGTTGCATGTATATATTTGTAGTGACACTATATACATAGCAACAAGTGGGCCCTTTTGTCAAATCCACTCACACAATAATGTTTGGCTGCCAAGACATATTTACTCCATTTTAGTGAACAACTGCTTCAGACATAAACAGCCCCACACCGTGACAACTGTGTGGCACACTATTATTACTACAATGTCACAATGAGACATTACCATCCGCAATGTAACATCGCTAGAAGCACAGATTATAGTACAGCTGTACAAAGCCTTAGCTCACCTTCATTGTTAACACTTTGCTCTATTGTCCTGCACACTTCACCGCCCACTGCTTCCCTCACAGCCTCCAGTACACTCTCCCATGTCCTCGGCAGGTCTCCAGTTCCATTCTGGCCATCCAACCACTTGGCGAACATGTTCTTGCATCTGGTCACTACATCAGCTCCATCAGCCTCAACACTCCTCAGAACGTATTGTTGAATATTCAGCTGCAGTCCCACCTCATCCCACTTTGGAGCCACTCGGGGGACAACCCATTTTACAAGGTCTTTCAATTGCACTTCATTAGGTGGCAATCCTGCATGAGTGAAATGGTGTCACACATGCAAACACACACGAACACACACAGCACACACACACACACACACACACACACACACACATTCACACACACACAAACACACACACAGACACACACACACACACACACACACACACACATTCACACACACACAAACACACACACAGACACACACACACACACACACACACACACACACACACACACACACGGAAGCCAGCAAACAAGCCAATCTAGCATTTTCACATACCACTGGACAGTAGTGGTGATTTAATGACTGCAGCAGTGGCAGCATTCTGCCCAACATCTCTCACACTTAGTTCATTATTTGGGGCTGTGTAGGAGAACAAGACAGGATAATCAAATAGCAGAATCGTACCATCATCCATAATCATAATCAGTTGCTAAATTTGTCAAAGAAAAATTGCAAAAATGTGACTGCAAAAATGTACAGGCAAAAGACTTTATATACAAAACCCCCGCTCATTGGCTAACAAAGTGCTATTGTGCTTGCGCAATTACATAAGTACCTTCTTCCTGTTTGATGTTACAAATGAAGAAGAGATTTACATCAGCTCCAAGTAACTCAGCCCTCCAAAATGTTGGTACTGGTCTTTGTTCTACCACTCTGGTGAACAGAACTTGGTAATGAATCCCTGGAGGATATCTACCATGGTGAACTTCAGCAGCAACGGCATCCTTTGATTTTCCTCGAATTCTCAAGAAATCTGCTTCTCTAACCTAAGCAAGGAAAGGTGAATCATCTGCACCAAACAGAACATATGTAGCTACGTATAATAATAATTACATTGCTCAATTTCAGCTGCTCACCGCCTGGTGTCCGTGGATGGCTGCTTTCCATCCGGGACCACTTAGCTCATGAGGAGTAGCTGTGATCTGGTTGGCAGTAAAAGAGAATGATGCAATCACATCTTCCTTGCTGCTATTCTCCCATCCCTTCTCTTCCAGGTTCTTTGTCAGGTACTGGAAATTAATGGTACACGGCAACATATAAATGCAATGCATCTGTCTATTTCACCCTGAAAGTACTACATCACAAATCATCACAAATCATCATAAATCATCACAAATCAACACAAATCACACCAATACTGCTGTACTCTAAATCGATTTCCAAGCTTACCACATTCCATTCCAAGGAGTCACACATGAGTTGAATCCTGAACTTGGTTGTGTCAGGCAAGTTCTTTATGAAAGCAAAGGCATTGTACCTAGCCTGTGACTCAGCCTTCATCTCAACACAGTATAGGCACTGGGGCTCAGATATGCTGAAAACAGACTCACGGGAAGAGGAAGTGCCTCCTATGTCATCAAAAATGTAGCAGTCCTGCATTTCACTCACAGTATGCGGAGCTCGCATCAACCTAAGAGAAGACTCAACATCAGTATCTTTGCACCAGTGCCTGACTTTCAGTTTAACCGGCTTCAGCAGAGTGGCTCCTTCAAGGTTGAGGTATACAACAACTGAGGCAGGTTTGTAGCCAGCCAAGTGCACAAAAGGACCGTGGAGGATGATAGCATAGCGGGCGTCTGTCAACTCAGCAACTGAATCAACTTCAACTATAAGTACAGCATCACCACATCCCAGAGTAAAATTTCCTCCAGTTGGGCTGATTGTCAGTTGTTTAATATCAAATGGAATTAAACACAACCTCCTTAGAGAAGATTCGAATGCTGAACCTGGCAAATGGAAAGACACTGCTTTCAATTATGTAGGCTAGTTGATTTTGCTCGATCACATGAATAAATCAATGGACTGTTATATCACATTAAGCATAGAAGCAATTGTGAATCTACCTTTTCACATGATCAAGTGAAAGCTGATAAGTCAATCAGGACTAGAAATCCTAAATACACTGAAATATGCACATGCCCTCAGATGATGCAATACCAGACAAGGCTGCATATAGAATGCACAAGCTGAAGGCAAGTGCATTACTTAAGCGAGACCAGGATAACATCACTAAAACATGGCAAAGTGTCTCTTGGCTATATAGCTAGCAAACATAACTACATGGATTCAGTTACTGAATGTGGTAGGGTTGACTCTAACCATCTCTACAGCAAATTTGACCTGTTAGTGTTCCATACAGTAAGTGAATGGTGGTGAGATTATAGAATGTTCAAATTCAGTAACATCCTGCTACAATTTAGTGACAGTGGCCATCATCTCATGGGATAAGGGTTCCATGCTGTAGCAGTGAGCATACTTACCTATGGCCGGATCAATATAACAACTTGCCCACTCAAAGCCTGCTCTCATGCCAAGCTCATCTGCAGAATTATAAGTAGAATAGATATACATGAGGACAATTAATACAGATCGGCTATCTGTTTGTATCAGACTGAGGTGCACACTACACAAACACTTAATAGTAACAAATGCAGTTTAATTTAATGGAGCTAAGCCAATTTTTGTCGCACTTATCTCAAAACTAACCAAAAGATTTGCAGTGAACACAGTCTGACATTTTAAGCACTATTCGGAGGGAGTCCTAGGTGGGGTTTGCAGCAATGGCTTGCGAAATTAAGGTTATACTATGTTTTGTCATATATAACCATGAGACACTATCTTTGTTCTACAGAGGAGAAACAACTCGATTATGGAATTTGCAGCACATTCAGTTGGCCGGTGTGATGGCTTTTCTGCTACCACTTCACTGGCAGATGAGCTCTGGGCCATGCCAAACACATGACAAAACCAAATAGCAGAATCGAGTCGAACGAATACTCTATATTAAGTTCGACTATTGGTTGCTTGCAATGAAGGAATATTCGAATATTCGTTCCACAGAAAGTGATTACCAAATATGGCTGTCTTCTGTGGAGTGATTACCGGAAATGGGAGGAGAAAGTCGGATGAAGAGCAGAATAGGCGAATTTGACCTAACAGAAAGCATTTTCTGCAGTCTCTGCATAATCCAAAAAGATAGGTGTTTCGTTCCGTAGATATCGACTGATTCATGAGCGAAACGAGTTTTATGTGGCTGGCAGCCATTTGTATGACGTCATTAAGCATCACCAACAATCCAAACGAATAAAATTATCCTTCGAATATTGGGCTACCGAAGGAATATTCGACTATTCGGTTATTCGTTCGACCCCTAATCGAGCCAGCTGGTGCTTCGTTTTGATAATCCAACAGACAGCTGGGAATAAGAGTACTACCAAGTATGCAGTGCATAATTGCTATTCTGTGAAAAACAGTGGTGACCACAACATCTCCCTCTTTTATTATTGAAGGAAAGCAGCAATTGCACAATCAAGGTGCCCTAAAATGACGGCGACAGATAAAATTACTTGCCTTGCTTAACAGCTAGGCAACACATAACAGGTAAGACTATGAATTGCTTTTGCCTTCAATTGAAGTTGAATGCAGAAATAATGTTATGAAGTCACAGATACATACATCCTTGATTGCAATGGGCAATTGCAAACATCGGAAATTGGAAGAAAACACAATTACATTTAGCTGCAGAGGACAATATTTTTGAAGTTGAAGTAAACAGCTGGTATAAAGACAGGACAAGCTATCTGAACCCCTTTATATAAGACAATATCTGATTGGTACTCTCTGATATTACAATATTTGGGTGCATTGCAGTAATATAGCATGCACCTGTGCCAGTAACTGTCAATCTGTTGTAATCTGTTTCATTCCAATTTCATTGTACATCAAAATGGTTGCAAAACAAAGCTACTGAAGACAGTAGAAAATGAATAGGCATCATCCAAAAGGGATTGCATGCATACGCTGTGCTTTGACAACTGACTCTATCTCAATAGCATCATTCAATACCAAATGTCTATATCACTTCATTCACTGCCAAATGTCTCAATCACTATCTTCACAACCAATTCATTCTGGATCTCTTGTGTACAATCGTCTAAACAGTGTCACAATTCATTAAATGGAAAGGCCTGAGTACTTCGATTGTTTAGTAAAACTCCACATCAACTATCACATATCAATTGGATCATCAATAGAGCGAATGGCATTCAATCAACAGCAACATAAAACAACTTACCGGACTCATCACTATCTTCAGTGCTAGGTACTGTATAGTGGAAGAAAACATACAACATGCTAAGCACGAGAAGCTAGATAGCAGTTTATGAATATGGGTAAGGGCAGAGATGAGAGAGGGCAGAGATGAGGAGGGTATACATAATTAATGGATAGAGACAAACACAATAACAGATAATGATTGGGATACAGCTTTAAGCTATGATCTTTGTTCGGTTTCTTCATTGAAATGGCTCTCTGTTTGCAGCAATGTACAGAGAGGGTGAACTCTTGTTTCTACCTCAACCTCCATGCAAGACAATATCCAGTGGTGCTTTCAGATATCTCAATATTTTATGTTATAAACGCCTGAGTGGCTTTGTAAGGTTTCCATTGTATCATTTGTTGCACACTGGCCAAAAAATAACACTTGATCAGACATTTCGGTAGCTATCTTCTACCTTTAATAGTGAATGACAAGGTAAGCACTCTACACTGTCAAGGTAATGTACGTACGTAGGATGACATGACATGATGAAAGATAGCTGGTGATGAAAGCTATGAATAGTGTTAAAGTAAAGATATAATCAGACATAGCTAAAATGAAAGGGGGAATAAAGGTTTAATACGCATATGTGATAATAGAGTCGGACTAAGTTGCTGATTTGAGGTGAGGGAGAGGGACTGCTGATGTAAGGGAAAATCAGAGCCTTTGCTTTACATCAGCATTCTCTCGGAAGCTATCAGATGGGTCTACACACCCAAGTGGCGTATTGGTTGCTGATGACCCTTTGTCATGCCAGTTCTGACTCACCCCAAAATACTGATGGAAGAGCGAAAGAGAGTAGTCTACTCAATTCCATGCACAGAATGCCAGAAGATGTACATTGGGCAGACTGGAAGACCCCTAAAGCACCGACTGAGGGAACACTTCGGTGCCCTTAGAAATGGTGATATAGCTGCTTCCACATAGGCAGACCGTGCACTCACTGCAGGCCGAGGTATAGACCTCAGTAAGTCAGAGGTGTTTGACAGCTACCCTCAAACTGCAACACAGTGCATGCTTGAGAGCTGGCATATCAGCAAAACATGAACAAACTCAGCAGAGAATGGGGAAACCGTCCAGAAGTTTATACAGTACTCCTGGAGTAAAACATGTCATCCTTAGATATTTTTGACACCCCTCACATCCTAGCCCTGGCCGTCCAGTATTATCTTGCACACTGTCCACACACATGCATAATCTACCCCTGCCCTTCAGTTTAGTTATGTCCAACATGGTCATTATAGCAACGTTATCTATAGCTTACATCACCAGCTGTCATCCATCGTGTCATGTCATCCCATGCTATTCAAACAGTGTAAAGTGCTTTCCTGGTCATTCACTAATGAAGGTAGCAGTTGGCTAGCAAAATGTCTGATCAAGTGTTAAAATATGGCTACAAATGATACAATAGACATCTCAATATTTGGTGGCATTATGTATAATAATATAGCATGTAAACCAATGTCAATTGGTACTCTCTGATATCTCAATATTACATTTTGGCACCATTATAAGAATATAGAATACAAATGTGCAGTATGTGATAATGTAATGCTCACATTCGATTCCATTTCAATCCACATTTATGTTAAGTTTAGAACATTTCACTGTCAGTCTGTTCTGATTTGATATTCAGTTTTCATTGTACATCAAAATAGTTGCAATAAGTATTTCGAGTTAAAAACTTGTGGGGCGCCCAGCCAGGGTGTCATTAAACAATTATGCATGGTCCAAAGGGAATTGCCTGCATTTTCAAATTGGACAGCTGACAGTGTTTGTACAGCAGTAGCCTAACTTATCAACATCATGCTTCTTACTGGGTTACTTACTGAGTTGGGTAAACTCTTCAAAATGATGTCTCCTGCTAATTTTGGCTGCATTACAGAAATATAGCATGCATGTGTCAGTAAAATTTCACGCACATATACTATTATAACAAACAATGTGAAACCATGCAAATGCAGGCTAAGCAACATCTCGTAGTGCAGCTACAGTATGTGATAACATAATGTTCACATTCCATTCCATTTCATTTCACATTTATGGAAGTTTAGACCAGTTCACTGTCAATCTGCTCTGATCTGTTTCAGTCAGTTTTCACTGTATATACATCAAAACAGTTACAAAACACAACTATTCGAGGCATCATTATACGATAAGGCATGATCCAAAGGGAATTAATGCATTCATTGAAATTTGACACTGGGTGTACAGCTGCAGCCCAACCTTTCACATCATGCCTTTTACTGGGACACACTGTAGCAAATTATTTCTCCCACCGTCACCCAACTGTTCGCAAACACTGTCTTCACTGGGTGCCATACATCTCTAATGTTTTATTCCCTACCTAATGTTACAATCGCTTCCAAATGTCTCAATCACTATATTCACCACCAAATCATTCTGGATCTCTTGTGTCCAATCATCAAAACAGTTTCACAATCCATACAAAGGAAAAGGTCAGTTATGCTTCAATAGTTTCAGTAAAACACCATATCAATTATCATAAATCAACTGGATCACCAAATGAGTGCATGGCATTCAATCAAAAGCTACATTAAATAGCAACTTACAAGCCAACGGCTGTAAACTGTCAGCCCTCAGTGCCGTTGAATCTAGAGTACGTGACATCAATAGTGGGAGAAATCATACAATATGCATGCTAAGCACAAGAAGCTAGATAGCAAGTTATGAATATGATAAAAGCAGTGGTGAGGGTATACGTACGTATTAATGGTTAGAGGCAAACACAATAATGCTTCTTCATTGAAATGACTCTTTGTTTGGAGTAAAATGCAGAGAGTGAACTCTTGTTTCTACCTCAAGCCCCCTTGGAAGACAATATCAAGAAGTAAAACCTGATCCCAAGTGCCCCCAGCAATCACAGCGAGTTTGACGGAGATGGAGCAAGAAACATGCGCACATAGTGAACACACACACACACACACACACACATTTAGCTTTATATAATAGATAGAGGCTAACACTCTGTTGCCAGTGCTTGTCCGGTTCACTGCCACTTTTCCCTTCCCCCCTTCTTTCCTTACCATGTGTAGTTCCGAACGTTATCTTTCATTCGTGTCACCATGGTACATAGACCATCTTAATTAGCATTTCCGCGTGTCACTGATTAGTCAGTGCCTGGTGTGGGAGTTTCAAAGGAGGCTCTGGATAGAGCCCACCCACATTGGTATATAAGGAGGGAATGGATCAGTGGCTGCTGGTGGTGACCAGTGACCCAGCTGCTAAAGGGTCAGCTAAAAATCTGGAGGTTGCCGGTGCTGGTCCGGTTCACTGCCATTTTTCCCTTCCCCCCTTCTTTCCTCACCATGTGTAGTTCCGAACGTTATCTTTCATTTGTGTCACCATGGTACATAGACCATCATAATTACCAAAATTGCTTCTGAGTTCTTGTGCAACTCCTGTTGATTGCAGACATGCTTGACTATGAAACATAACAGCCAGTAGTCAATACTTTGCAGAAACTTCAAACAGGAAGTCTTGCTGCACACTAGTTCCAGCTTCCAATGCCCATACAAGGAGCATGTCACTCCTTACACAATGAAATAAAGTACACAAAGCCTTTACAACCATTTAACAGGGTTTTCCCTAGGCTTGTTTAGCATGGTACTGCACCACTCTACTTTCCTTACTTCTCTGTCATCTTATTATTTTTCTTTCTCTTCCTTTTATTGTTGATTCTTGCAATTGCGTTCAACGCTTGCGATTTAGACAAACTTAGCCTTCTTATGTACTATTGGAATTCCACTCACAACCAAATGCTGATGTGTCAGTCAGTCTCGCTAAGTAGCACCATATTAGGCAGTACAGTCATATCACTCTATTTTATTCCTGGGGAGAACCCTGATTTAACAAACATAGTCTACAAGGATATATGTAGGTATAGGTTTGCGTTATAGGATGGCTAGGTTCTGACATCACTTGGTCACTAAGGAAACTACACAAATGTTGTTCCACAGTTTCAACACAAGGTTAAACATTGGCTACAGCAGAAAGAGGTAGCATATTGGCTAACGGAAAGTGGTCAAGTGTGGTTTCCAGTCACACAGAGACATACATAGCAGAATGTAGGCTAAAGTAACAGTCATACAGACTCACAATATCTATGTCTTCTCCTCCAACAACAACAGACACAGCAGCACAATGTGCATAAGAGGCAAACGCACAAGACTGTTATTAGTGGCACAATGATGGCAGCATATATGGCTGAATCAAGTGGCTCCAAAGTTGGAGTGGAGGTAGACATAGGCATCAGTACCATGGTGGAAGCTGCAAGGGAAAACGAAGTTAGAGGTGCATAACATGCACACATTATCAGCATACAGCACAACACTTACCTCTCTCCACAGGTCCAGGGTTTGTTTCCACATCGCCACTTCGGAGGAGGAGCAATCTGACCAGACGGTCAGGCAGCACTTTCCGCCCAACTAGTGGTGGTATTGAGCTCATGCTTGAACTACGCATATGAACACTTCCTTTCATCTAGGCTTATCGGAATGAAAAAGTCAATATGACAAGCAGGTCACCAATATGTTTAGGGCCCGCTGCTGACGTGAAATACCTCTTCAGCTATGGCACGCCAATGCCTCAACGAAGTACACGTGTCATCATCTACACAGAAAGAAAGGAGAACTACAGTGTACCATTCTGATCGGAGAAACTTAGGACAGAGCTAAATGTGGCTAGCTAGCTACCTAGTTAGCCGGGGGTTAGCTACTAACTATAGACCCTGTAAGGCTATGTGATACTAGCTAGCTAACTGAGTAAAAACTGTTAAGTCGATAAGGACCGGAGAAAAGATGATTTCTCGCCTCCCCGCGTCCACAGCACAGATCATCTACACAGATGCTGTACAGTTTAAATTAGCCTCGTCCCCAGGCCATTCGCGTTAATTTCCCGCCCACGCTAATTATCGCGGACGGACTGGGGACGAGGCTAAGTTTAAACAAACAATGCTCGCACTAATTATTTCAAAAAGCTTACATTGTCACGTCCACTTCCTCCACCGGCTAGCCGGCCATTTTTATGCAGACGTCACTGCAATAGCTACTAAAATGGCGACGGACCGTATTCAGCTAGCCTCGCGTAGCCAGTCCCTATTTTCCGCGGGGGCGATGAAATAGGGACTGGCTACGCGAGGCTAGTATTCAGCCTGTACATGTGCTGTTTTGTCGAAGCGGGTTCGTGTCAGTTTGCAGGGTAACCATGATTGTACCTACGTACTTGAGTGTCACAACTGTGGGATGGCTGCTTGTGCGGCAGTTCGGCTCCCTCTCTATGATGATGCGAGGAGGTGGGACAATGGCAATGTGCAATGGATGAAGGGCGATGGATGGGTAAATTTTGTAGAATCAGTAAGACAACATTAATGTCATGTAAAGTAGGGTAAACATTCACTCCTTATGCCTAAGTATCCCCACATTTATAAACAAATCTTGGTGTGCGTGTGTGTGTGTGGGGGGGGGGGGAGAAGGGGTTATATAGGGTAAAGCGGGGGATATCGGGATATAATTTCATCGTGGTAACTAAGATATTACATTTTACGAAAACTACAAAGGGTATCAGAACGAATTTCTTTAAGATGTCTCTTTTATATTGTACCCAAATCATCTCAAACCGGCTATGACAGGGAATGCACGATAGCCTGATTCATTTTCTTAGAAAT
Source organism: Ianthella basta (assembly GCA_964019415.1). Lineage (NCBI taxonomy): Eukaryota > Metazoa > Porifera > Demospongiae > Verongiida > Ianthellidae > Ianthella > Ianthella basta. Next base: position 9,641,665 of record OZ025871.1, on the reverse strand, counting down.
TTTACAGCAAAATGGCCAACGGGGTAATTTGAAATGCATGTGTTGGGAATGGCTGAAGTGAAATTGAACTGCTACAGTGCATTGAAATGGAAAACAGAAAACAGATGTGTGAATGCTGGTTGTAGACATTGTAGAACTATTGGACAATGTCACACCTTCGAATTGGAGGATTTCCTTCAAAGGAATGAAATATTTGTGATGCTGTGCTTTAAGCTTGGCACACGTCTTCCAGCGTGCATCATCGACAGACCTCTGGCATCCAGACCCTTGTACTCCATCTCCTAAGCTCAGCTTTGTACTTCGTGATAGTTTGAAAGTCATTCTTTGGCTGAAATACCTGCATTTAACGAATAATGTCAATGGACCCCGTAATTCTTCGCAATGCTGCTCGGCAGTTTGAGCACTTTAGTCGATGTTCTTTGCACCAAGCCTCCCTCACTGTGTATGCTACCTCAGGATATCAACTAAGCTCTGATTTTGGCAAAGGTGTGTTTTCAACGTATAATTTAAGCTGTAAATTACCATAAACTTTCTGATAACCCTGCAATACCAATGTCTTCTAGCAAAGATTTTGAATGCAGGGAACCGTCGTATACTAGGCTTGGTTGTGATGGATTATCAGGCGGTTTGTGCCTGTCTTCGTTGAATGCGAGCTGACTTTCCAAATTACCCCATATTTCAAATTACCCCGCTTTACCCTACTGTGGCCAGGTTAGAGTAGACTGAGCTATATTTATACCGATCGCACTACAGTGCAGATCACAGGTAGAATGCCATATGCAGATTCAATGCAGTTATTGGCATAGTTAGAATATTGGAAAAGCATTTCATTTCCACAATTAATATTGGTGCACGGGTATATTTTATATAGATCATGTCAGATGTAATGTAGGTTGGAAGGACAAGGACCAGACATAATTATAGGATTTGTACACAGGATCTAGATAGCCTTTTAACCAGTATGGAGCAATAGTTTGCATCATCCTGTTAATTGTTTGGAGTTATAGAGCTGATGAAGAAAGATAAGTTTCATACTGTTGACCATAGATGTACAGTTATAGCTACTCAATTGCAATGCTTGCATCCCTATATAGGGCGCTGTAGGCTACTTAATTGGATCCAGCCAGGACCACTTAGCTCATAATTACAAGGAGCTAGATTAGCTGTGATCTGTTTAGCATCAAAGGATGTAGAAACGGTGCAGTCATGTCTTCCTTGTTGCAGCTAGTCTGCACATATCGCAGTCGACATCCCATCTGTCTGTCATGCATGCATAATAAATACATCAACCAGTCTTTTCATAACACATTATAATTATATATGGTGCATTACTTGAGGACAGTTGAAGTATTAAGCGCATAATTATATAATATTATACATATCATGACACACATGTGCACATCGTGCACAAAAATATTGACATCATTATTATGAAAATACGTATAATAATACGGTGTGGAAGGAATTACAATGTTTAATATATTCTGCATAAGTGTGTATGCGCTGAAAATATTGCTGTTTAACATGCAAATAGAGTTGACAGTGGCAATGTGACACTTTGTGTTGTTAAACATGTCAAACTGAATACAGATCACCACTTAAGACAAGGAGTTACAATGGCAACAATTCATGCAAATCTAATGAAGACACATTGTACACAAGGAGGATAGAGGATAGAGAGGATAGAGAAGACATGGTTTAAATGTACACAGAAGTCATGGCCATGTGTGTGAGTGTGTGCAGTTACGTAAACACATACATATGCAAGACTGGTCAAACACAAACACACCTCAACACAATTACCAACACAAATGTACAAATGTTCACACACACATGCACACACAGACACACACACACAAACATGCACACATGCACACAAACACACACACACACACACACACACACATACACACACACACACACACACACACACACACACACACACACACACACACACATACACACCTGGTCATGTGTTCACTGTCAGGATGGACGTCCATCTCAAACCTCTTGTAGTCATTGAGCTCCTTCCTGATTGCCACCTTGTCCTCTGGTCTGAGCATGGTCCACGGCTTGGGCGCTTGTCTGTCATACTCCTCAGCATCCACAACCTCGGCATAATCCGCAAAGGATCTGAGCAGTGGAGAGGGCAGTATTATACAAAACATAAGGGTTTAGATGGAGGACAGAAACTAGTATATGTCTGTACAAAGGAAGAATGTAAAATACCGTAATGTACAGGAAGGATCTGCGTGTAAGGGGAGGAGGGGGGAAGGAAGTAGACAAAAGGGGATGGGAATGTTTCAATAGTGCAGGAGGTGGCCCAGTACACATAGAGAAGTGAAGAAAAGAGATGTAGAAACGTGACCAAAGCGAGGAGTGCACTGGGGATGCATACAAGCACCGAATAGGAGGATTTGCATGTACATACATGTAATACACTTATGTACACATGCACCACAGAAGGAGGCAGAGAGGCAGATCTAGACAAGGAGGTTAGGCGATTAGGAATATGTCATAACAAATGGAGCCACTGTATTAACAGTCTTGAAACAGTTCGTAGCATTCTACCACATCAAAGTGTACATATGTATGTAAATAACACTCATACGTACACAAGACATCAACTCACTGCAGAATCATTGTCTCTCTCAGTTCCTTCACTGTAGTTCTTTGACCCAGCTAATGAGACGTACATGCGTGCGAGTGTACATGCCATAGTGTATGTGTGTACATATATACAGAGAATAGACAGCCTAAATACACCTAGGCATGCAGGCTGTGCAGAGAACGTACACCACATACCTACGTACCTGCTACATGTTGCCCCCTATATATATATATATATAGGGGCGTATATATATAGACGTGTATATATATATATACACGTATGTATACGTACGTATGTCTTAAACACACACCTTCCTTATGAGAATTCCTCATTTCTGCGCAAAGTCACCAGCGCTCCTCCTTGCTTCAGACATTGCATTCTCGTCTGAAATACAAAACAAACATAATATTTGTAGGTTATCTCTCATTGACACCCACACACTCCACCCAACGTGAACACAGGAATAAGAATACTCAGCATCAACCCACCACCTTTTAGAATGTTACGATCTTGTAGTTCTCCTTAGTCGGTCTTTAAAATAAATTGTGAATGGTGTAACACAAAATAATCAATCTCATACATCTCTCATATGTACAAAGTGCATCAGCATAACGGACTGCTCAGCGGATTCAAAACTACATGGTGAAGAGACTCCTGGAAGTGAAATGAACAACATTAGCATTACCTTTAGACTTAGTATCTTAATTCTTGCATACTTTTATATATACCCACCTATATATTATGCACAAATTACATGCTTGCATAATATACAGATATTATACATAATAATTATTATAGAACTGATGTGAAATCAACTGCATGCAGACTTATAAAATAATTTTATGGCATCAATTTATAAATGAATTTAATGACTTGACTTGGTGTGCAAATGTTATTTAGCATCTAATACAATAATCTGTTGATTACCAAGAAAACTGTTGCAAAAATTAATATGCATGTAATATAATTATTCATAATGAAGAGTGTAAGATGTAAAAATTTGCATTCTACACATCCATCGCCTACATAAGCAAGTGGTAACTTCTGCAAACTGTATGTCACAGCCATCATATAGAATCTGCATGAAATATAGTGGTAGAAACTACCATGCCATATTACACTGCAGTGAACAGAAACTTCCTCTACAAAAAAATTTTGACAGATGCTGCATGCGTATATGCACAATCACCTGAGTGGAAGTTATAGCTAGCATAGGCCACTGTGTTTGTTGTTGTACTACGACTTAACTTTGAAGACAGACGTTTACCTAGTCAGTTGTCATTGCTTTGCTTTCTTTGCTGGAGGGTCAGAAGAGCCCAATCCATCTGTGTCTGTAGATTAGTACACCAGCAAAAAAGCTAATGACCTTGCCAGCTGTAAATGTACATCAATATAAGCACAGGTAACTAAACTGCTTATGATGTCACATTCGTAAACTGCCATTCACCATATTCCTAGCACATGCGACAGTGTAGGCACTAAATACCACATGACTGTACATGTATATACACACATGTGAATATAACTGCACATTGCAATGTAAAAGTATATTATGTTTTGCTGTCAAGACATAGCTATTAATGTAGAAGAAGAGGCGCATTGCTACGTTGTTCAATGTAGGCAAATAGTTTGTGGGCAATACATAGCAGATTATTCAACAACTGAATGCAGGACGTTTCGGCGACGTCTTCTTCCTGCATTCAGTTCTTGAATAATCTGCTATGTATTGCCCACAAACTATTCGCCTACACGTAGCTATTACATTTTTAGCGAACATCTGCTTCAGGCGTGAACAGTCCGATACCGTGACAACTGTGTGGCACACTATTATTCTTGTTGATGTCAATTACATTTGTAACAATGTCACATGAGACATGACCATCTGCAATGTAACATTGCCAGAAACACAGTAATTATATATTACAGCTATACACAGCCTTAGCTCACCTTCATTGCTAATGCTGTGCTCTATAGTCCTGCACACTTCACTGCCCACTGCTTCCCTCACAGCCTCCAGTACACTCTCCCATGTCCTCGGCAGGTTACCAGTTCCATTCTGGCCATCCAACCACTTGGCAAACATGTTCTTGCACCTGGTCACAACATCGCCCCCATCAGCCTCGACACTCCTCAGAACGTATTGCTGAATATTGAGCTGCAGTCCCACCTCATCCCACTTTGGAGCCACTCGGGGGACAACCCATTTTACAAGGTCTTTCAGTTGCAATTCATTTTCACTAGTTGGCAATCCTGCAGGAGTGAAATGGTGACACACATGTACGCACCCATGCACACACACACACACACAGACAGACAGACACATACACAAACACACACACACACACACACACACACACACACACACACACACACACACACACACACACACACACACACACACACACACACACACACACACACACACACACACACACACACACACACAGGGAAGCCAGCAAACAGACCAATCTAACATTTCCACATACCACTGGACAGCAGTGGAGACTCAATGACTGCAGCAGTGGCAGCATCTCTCTGCCCAACATCTCTCACACTTAGCACATCATGTGGGGCTGTGTAGGAGAACAAGACAGCACATGGCAGAGTTGTACCATCGTTCACAATCATACCAAAGGCGATGCAGATCATGTACACAACCACACAAAACGCATACTGAAAGTAAGCCAGTCATTACGATGCATACATGTTTACCGCAAACCAAATGTACACACAAATATGGCTGCCAAGAGAAAATGTCCAATAACTAACAGCACAAGCAAGGATAGTGCATTTCTAACCAGAATATAAACTACTGTGCAGTGCTAACTGCATATGGCATAATGAATACAATATCATGGTATGCATATCAGAAGAAGTTATAGGAATCAGTACAATAACTGGAAGATATTAAGTTTGGGAAATGCAGGAAATGCACGAGTCCCTCAATCTGTCTGTTATTCCGCATTCATGTCATTTATGGCTAGAGGGGGCGTGGGGGTGGGGGAGCTGCTAATAAAACATGAGGTGACGCCTTATGCTTTATCATGCAAGGAGACCATGCACAGAGTGTATGTTGCAGAATTTTACAGTTAACTAATTTTGACTATATGCATGCAGAAATCGCTACAAATTGTGCCTACAAAAATGTAATGGTAAAATACTTTATATACAAAAACTCAGCTCATTGGCCCACAGAGTGCTATTGTGCTTGTGTACATATATAGTACCTTCTTCCTGTTTGATGTTACAAATGAAGAAGAGATTTACATCAGCTCCAAGTAACTCTGCACTCCAAAATGCTGGTACTGGTCTTCGTTCTGCCACTCTGGTGAACAGAACTTGGTAATAAATCCCTGGAGGATACCTGCCATGGAGAACTTCAGCAGCAACTGCATCCTTCGATTTTCCTCGAATTCTCAAGAAATCTCCTTCTCTAACCTAAGCAAGGAAAGGTGAATCGTCAGCACCAAACAGAACATATGTATTACTTAAAGTTGGTTAGGGGGATTTATGACATGAAAGGTGAGGTCGCATTGCTGAAACAGCACGAGGCAAAGCTGAGTGCTGTATCAGGCAACGAGCCTTACCTCGCACAACTTTAAGTGGTTCATTGTGAATTGCACAGGTATTGTGAATTGCGTGGGCGGACGGTCGGCCTTCAGTCTTCCATTATCTAACTGCATTATCTGCGAGCCATATTTGGTTGATTCTATTGCATCAGCTCTAATCTGATTGGTTGACTCCATTCAAACCTGCCTCGCATTCTGGTCAGAATGAAGGAAGAGCGAAATGAATAGCTGTAGCAGCAGTGGGTGAAAACGTTCTTTCGCTGGCAAAAAGATTCTCAATGAGTCTCAATAGATCAGGTCCTTGCGCATTGTTATTTTTAGCATTGTGGAAGAACAACTATTTGTTGCCGTTGTTGGTGTCCCTTCGGCTAGCTAGCTAGCTAGTGCAAAGATGCCTGCTCGGACTGACAGTTCAAGAGATGCAAAAGCAACTAGCAAAGCACTCTCCCTCTGTTGTTAAAGCACTTTCAGAAGCGAAGAATGGGTAGCAGACTAGGTTTTCACATACGTATGAAGTGGCGAGGTCCCATTTCAGCAGAAATCAAGACGAACTTTCAAAATTCACGATCTCAGTAGTCCATACTGGACATGATACCTTTAAAAGTGTAAGTAATGAGTTTGAGTGCTTGCATTTCTTGCTAGCGTACTTTATGGCACACTAGCATTCTTTAACTTCATTACAGAACAGCCATAAAGCACACGGCAAGGTTATGTAATACAAAGTACTCAAAATTCCTGCCCACACAAGTCACAATAAATAGCTATAATTACATTGCTCATTCTCAGCTGCTCACCGCCTGGTGTCCATGGATGGCTGCTTTCCATCCGGGACCACTTAGCTCACGAGGAGTAGCTGTGATCTGGTTGGCAGTAAATGAGAATGATGCAATCACATCTTCCTTGCTACTATTCTCCCATCCCTTCTCTTCCAGGGTCTTTGTCAAGTACTGGAAATTAAAGGTACGCAACATTACAAATGTGATACATCTTTCTATTTCAACCTGAAATTACTGCATCACAAACCATTGCCAATTACACCATTACTGTTTTACACTGAATATCAATTTCCAAGCTTACCACATTCCACTCCAAGCAGTCACACATGAGTTGTATCCTGAACTTGGTCGTGTCAGGCAAGTTCTTTATGAACGCAGCGGCATTGTACCTAGCCTGTGACTCAGTCTTCATCTCAACACAGTATAGACACTGGGGCTCAGATATGCTGAAAACAGACTCACTGGAAGAGGAAGTGCCTCGTACATCATCGAAAATGTAGCAGTCCTGCATTTCACTCACAGTATGCGGAGCTCGCACCAACCTAAGAGAAGACTCAACATCAGTATCCTTGCACCAGTGCCTGACTTTCAGTTTAACCGGCTTCAGCAGAATGGCTCCTTCAAGGTTGAGGTAGACAACAACTGAGGCAGGTTTGTAGCCAGCCAAGTGCACAAAAGGACCATGGAGGATGATAGCATAGCGGGCGTCTGTCAACTCAGCAACTGAATCAACTTCAACAATAAGTACAGCATCACCGCATCCCAGAGTAAAATTTCCTCCACTTGGGCTGATTGTCAGTTGTTTAATATGAAATGGAATTAAACACCACCTCCTTAGAGAATATTCTGATGCTGAACCTGGCAAATGGAAGACACTGTTTTTAATGGTGTACACCATTAGGGGTCTCTAGACCAGATTGATTTTGCTCAATCACATGCATGAATAAAGCAATGGAAGTGTTACATCACATGTGCATTAAGCATAGCAGCAAATGTGAATCTACCTTCCCAATACTTAATTCACATAATCAAGTGTAAGCACATAACTCAGTTGTGACTAGAAACTCTTACGCATTGAAATATGCATACTTGGATGATGTAATACCAAACAGCGTCACGTACATAATGCATAAGCTGAAGGCAAGTGCATTTACATAACCGACACCGGGGTTACATTAGCAACAGCTGGTAAAGTGTCTCTTAACTAAACATCTAGCAAATGGTACTGGATTCAGCTGCTGAATGTGGTAGAGTTGTTTGTTACCATCTCTTAGAAACTATTCCTAACTACATCTAATTTGACCTGTTAGTGTTCCATTATACACTGAATGGTACTGAGATTGCAGAATGTTCAAATTCAGTAGTAACATCCCACAATGTACAGTGGAGTGACAGTGGCCATCATCTTAAGGGATATAGGAGATAGCATACTTACCTGTCTGCCTCTCAAGGCTCATGCGAGGGCGACGAGCTGCAGTAATAATAGATATAAATAATTTGTAATAGTTATAAATAGAAATGCACAAGAACAATTAATACAGATTGGCAATCCAAACTATACAGGCATGCTTGTATCAGACTGAGGTGCACACTAAATACCAAATTTAATCACTGTACTGCATGCTTGCACAGTAGAAAGAACAGAGCAAGACTTGCCAAAGCTTGTACAGGGCAAAGAGCCTGATTGATTATGCTCAATCACATGAATAAAGCAATGGAAGTGTTAGATCACATGTGCATTAAACGTAGTGGTAAGTGCGAATATGATACGTATATGATCTGCATTGATATAGGTGAGTCAAAAGGCTGGCCTCCTTGCTAGGTATGTATCTATTCATCAGTGCACATGCAGATGAGCAAAATATCAATACAGTGGAACCCCACTTTGCAACACCCCTGACTATAGCATTGACACCATAAAGACTACCAGGACAACTTGTAAATGGAAATCCCTTTGAAATTACATGAAAATAGATGTGATGATAAGTGAGTGGATTTGCCAATAAGGGCATTTTGCGCTGTGTAAAGTGCCACTACGGGCGAAAACATGCAATCTAGTTATGTTTCCTGCATGTAGTTCCAAATTTCAGCTTTTGCGTCATTCATGCCTGTGGTACTGTCCCAATATCCTGACCAAGTGTTAAACCCATAGCCCTTTCTTGTGCTTCAAACTAGGAAAACTAGCTACGCCACTGCCACATTAACAGAATAAATAATAGAAGTGTTATGGGTCGTTTTGTCATATCGTATGGCCGGAAATTTTGGCAAGAATCTATTTTAACGGATTGATGAAATTATTGCATTTGGTGGAATGGCTGGGTAAATTTTTGGCAGTAGAAAAATTGACGGATAGCCCTCAAAACTTCCAATCAGCCAAAATTTCTGGCCATACGGCAATAGCACCAATGGAATTTCATGCTTTGAGTCAGCATATCTCACAAACAGGAGCGATACAGAGCTCATCTACTGTGCTTCCACCCAGTACCACAAACTCAAAATCAAATAGCTACAGAAATCTTCCTGATCTGAAAATGTATGCAACACAGTTTTAATCTTCATCTACATGCAATCCTCCATCATACGCAAATCCTATACAGTCGCACATGTGTCCAAATTGTGATGCCCCCACCCAGCCCACAGTCGCAAAGTGCCATTGCGCAATGGTAGAAAGCCTAAGCCTTGGCATGATGCTGTGGGTAGGGCAAGGATAAGGCTTCATACTCATTAAATCAAACTCACGCAAACATTTCCGCGGCAATTCAGCAATTGTCTGAACCATAATGACATTCATACAAAGTAATGCTAATTTGGAAACTTCTTTCTTGACCACTTGGTGTGACAACAGTAGCAGCAACAATCGTCTCCTTTGCAGGCCAAAGTCACAGCCATGCACCCAACCTCAGTACAAGGCAAGTTTGAAGCCCCAGCTGGGTTCACTTTGCAGAGTACAAGTGTCCAATCTACCATGGTGGCCAAACTGTGATATCGCACCCTATATGCATTACATACCTGACATGAAACAGGAAAACAGGTACCAATAGGATGATCACACTCTCTAGTTCACGTACGTTGGGATAGTGGTCACAGCTCTACTTGGTGCTATGTTCAGAAACCAGCCTCGTCTTTGGCTCAGGCATAATGTAACTTCAACCAGTATTGCATCATCCTAGAGTGCACATTAAAATACATAAAGCTAGCAAAGTGTGTCCAACTATTACTGAATAACTAGCACTAAGTAGCTAACTGCTAAAATATATGGCAACATTGCACTTATCATGTACTCATCCATTGTAAACAGGGAGAACAGTGAATGTACCTCTGCTGTGTCTCATAGGTTGGTTTAGATTCCTTGGTACAGGACTACGATCGTGTGGTACAACAACTGGATAAGATTCATATGATGTAGCTGCTGAGGTATAGAATGAAATAGGACACATACGTATTATGTATGTAATATGCAAATGTGTCAGCATAAACTCACACATGTACGTGTAATATTCTTAAATAAATTACATATATTATATTCATTTATTACAATATTAATTATGTATCTTATAATATCAAATGTAACACACATTTTCATTGTCCGGGATATACTCTTTCAGTTCTGGACGGAATGTCACGAAACATGGCTGGATTACGAAGAGGCAGAACGAGAACAACTAGCCCAAACCAAAATTTGGTTTAAAGTCATTCCGTCTGAGTTCTTGCCACTTTTACAGTTGCCGCCATATCTAAGAGATAGGGGAACATTGCGTTTCATTGTCCAGAAACTCCTCCTTCAATTTTCCACCAAATTTCACCATATTTGGAAAGTATATCACTGCAATTCAGGGGGTGACCTAAGGTGGCTAGCGCCTTCACTGCTAAACCCCTTTAGACAATATGGATTAATTTTGTATGTACGGAGTTTTATAGAACGAGTCTACGGAATGCTCCCAATTAAATGGACAGTTTCCATTGGTTCAATGCTCAAATTTCAAACAATATGCTAGGAACCCACCCAAAGGGTGGGCATTCAGCTAGTTATTATAACAGACAATGTGAAATCATAGGCTAAGCAACAACTCATACAGTACTTTTTGAGTCAGTTGTCCCAACCCAATATTTGCAATCAGTTATTGATCTAGTGATGTCATTATGGTGGCTACAAGTCTAGTAGAAGCAGTGGCGATTGGAACAAGGAAGATTGGTATGAAGTGTATTCAAACAACTTAGGCTGAGAATGGCTTGGACGTTACCAAGAGAAAAACACCTCCACGATAAGTGAGCAGATGGTGATGGTGGCTAAACAGATTTGTACCAATCTTGTGCAACAATTTTCTGAAAGTTGCATTCCAGACCACTGCATGAGAAAACTGTCAAATCAAGATCAGTTGGTGATTTCAGTCGGCCACCTTCACCACATTGATTTCCTTGAATCTCCTGTACACCGTCCGCCAAAGGAATTGGGTATACTAAAGGTGTCACCAAATAAATCATTCAATGACAACCGATAACTTATTGCTACCATTCTGTCGGGACAACTGACCCATAAAGTACTGTAATGCAGCTACAGTATGTGACAACATAATGTTCACATTCTACCGTATAGTGGGAAAATTTCGCGAGTTTTAATGTTCACGATTTTCACAATTTGACCAAATTTGCTAAATTTTCTTTCACGAATTTTCTCCACCTATGCATATAATTATATGCAAACGTCATAATAAGATGGCCGCCAAGAAGCCCAGAAGTGGATTTAGCCGTTTAAGTGCTATGTTACTGTTCTGTGCCCGAAAATTCCTTTCAACTAAGTAGTTTGCCTGCCAAGGAGATCTTCTGGAGGTTGGAAATCGCGAAATTAACACCGCGAAATGTTTGGTTTTGAACAAAATCGCAATACTTTTCTTCTGCAAAATTTTCACGCTATATGGTATTCTATTTCGTTCCACGATTATGGAAAGGTTTGACCATTCCTGATGACACTCTGTTCTGATATGTTTGATTCTGCTTTTCATTGTACATCAGACTAGTTGCAAACATTTGAAGTGTCATAAAACTATTAGGCATGGTCCAAAGGGAATTGCCTGCATTTTACGTGTTTCACAGCTGACAAAGTGTTTACATTAGCAGCCCATCTTTCAATATCAGCACTCTCGAATTGAATATTTGTTTGTAACATATAAGAGTGAGCTTTTGCTTCTATCTCAGCCCATTTTAATAACAATATGCAAGTAATATCCTTTGATATCTCACTATTCGTCTGCATCAAAATGCAGCATGCAAATGTGTCAGTAACACTTGATATGATGGTACACTCATGCACACTAGACTTACCTTTAGGGCATGATTAAGGATTGCAGTTACTACTGTTGACTTCTATCAATATCAACAAGATATCACAACACCTATTTCTGATTTTCAGATTAACCAACTCAGCAGAGCAGCTCCTTCAAGGTTGAGGTAGATAACAACTGAGGCAGGTTTGTAGCTAGCCATATGCACAAAAGGAGCGCCATGGAGGATGATAGCACAGCGGACGTCTGTCAACTCAGCAACTGAATTAACTTCAACTATAAGTACAGCATCACCACATCCCAGAATAAAATTTCCTCCACTTGGGCTGATTGAAATGGAATGAAACGCAACCTCCTTAGAGAATGGATATATATGTACTCCCAGGCAGTGTGCGGGCACATATACATGCACATGCTAAAGATGGTGATGTATGATGAACTTTAAGTGCACCAAATACATGCATGTTGCCATGGCAGCATGATCTATAACAACATACGTACCTGCTGCATTGCTCGGTGATTGAAGTCTATCAAGAAGTCTGGTATATTCACCTTCAGTTTGTGGATCTAGCACAGAGGGAAGAATGCAAATGTACATAGATTATGGTATGCACAGGAGTTTATGAAGTTATGTAAGAATAAGGAAATATAATACTGATTACAGGTGCAGGTAAACACACTTATGCGTAGGGCTCTGATCCTAGTAGGGCAAAACTTCAAAGCTACAATTTCAAGCATTGATTCAGCTTGGCTGAAATAATATCTCTGGCTGTAACATAATCAAGTGCAATATTGTTTCTGTTCCACCATGTTCCATAATACCCTTGTGACCATTCGAAAGGATTGAATTCTGAGTGTCATAGAGTACAAGCATCACTTATAGATAAATCAGTCACTTTAGTAACATCACACTATAACCATACCATCACAAATGTATACACGAACAAAGCTCCGATGACAAAATATAAAATTCAATCAGACTTAACTCTTGGTATGAATGTACATTCACAATTTCAAGAACATGCATACATACGGTATGTGACAATATAACGTTAACGTTCTGTTTTAATAAAAATGGTACGAAACGGAACGACCTTTTCCGTAGTACGGAAACCCGTACCGTTTAGACGAAACGGACGGACGGTTCAAAACGATTCAGCTGGCGAATAAACGGTCGAAGACGGTTCGACGGTGAATAAAATGAGTGAAATAGATCGGCGCGACATCTGAGGACCGTCTTCAGAGTCATGGTGTGGCCATTGTGGAGGAGGAGAGTGTGCAGCTGTATGGCAGTTGTTTCATCGTCTTCCGTTCCACGAGGGCCTTCACATAAGATAAATGTTCCACGAGGGCCTTCACTGCCGGCGTCATCTTCGTCGGTCCCTTGTACTTCTGTAGGAACTTGTGCATCCCCACGCGGCTAGTTCTTAGACCTTCCTCCCGTAACAGGCGGGAAATAGTTGGTGCCTTGTGGCAAATTAGAGCGAAATGGAGAATGCGTTGTCTCTTGTAGCTGCTGTACATCTCTGTCGTTTGTCAGCACTGTAAGAACAACAAATCCGCCCCAATGCAAGCCTTTGAAACTGCGTTTAATCGTACCATAGTGGGACCAATCGTTCAGTTTCGATGCTACCGTTTACTCATCCGTTCTACCGAAAACGATTTTAGTACGATAAAAAGACGAAACGAACGAAACGAACGATCCATAGGACGGTTCGACCCTTGCGTAGAAACAGAACGAAACAGAACGGAACGCTAACGTTATATTGTCACATACCGTATAAAAGGGTATAGTACGGGTGAAAGAGCATGGGTGTACTCCATGTTATGGCTTCAAAGGCATTACCAGTGTTTTTGGGTTGGTTATCCACACCAGGCACCAGGTACCGAAGTGAAAATCATGGTATTATACATAAACATGAGCAGTATTGCCATATAAAATCTCTAGCTTGCAAATCTCTGTCAACAATAGATTTTACAATTATATGGTAAGTATATGTATGAATCCGTATAATATCGTGCAAGCGTTTCCAGGACACCGGCATCTGGTCGGGACAACTGACCCAAAAAGTACAGTATTATCCTTACAGTACAAATCTCCCAAGGACACAATTAGATAAGCTTTTGCTTCTTGAGTGTATAATTACAACAGACATGTCGCATTTCATAATACAGGCACTAGAGAAGTCAAGCAAATTGAGTGATGAATTAAGTCATTTCTCTGGTTCCAACAGCTGACGCTAGTCAAATTAGTAAGATAAATGTTGAAGTGCAAGGAACCATAAGGAAAGGTATCTTTCAGACTACTACCTTGTGAAATCTCCTTCTTCAGACTCTAGACAGAAGTCAAATTCAGACGACACTGACATTGAATCCCTTACTACGTATTCATGTGCCATGCAGAAATTACAGCAAAGCAACCTATGGCAGTGATAAACAACTTCTACAGTATTGGTACGTAAGAGGCAAGACAGCTGTAACTATGTGAAGTTTAATAGAAGTCAAGATATGCAAGAAATTTCCCTTCCTACCCTGCAATTCTTCCAAGTTATGACTTTCATTAGAGGTTGAACATGGCGGCGGAAAAGTTCATGAACTTAACACGAGGCGGCAATGGTGACAGCAATACCATTGGTCTGGGACTTTGGTAAGCAAACCACATAGCTATTATTGACAAGACAAGGTCAGTAGAACATTCTGTAGCTGACGATTATCAGACGTCATGCTCGTGACGTCTATTTAGGAATGTGCCCAGTTCAAAATGGCATCTCCTATCTTAATGCACTAGCGTGCTTTGGCGAAACTAGCCAAACGGCGGTGGCACAGAACAATTAAAGGCCATGGATAGGCCTCTTTGGAAGTATTGAAGTCGGCAGCGCACCCATAGGCAACCTGGAGTCCACGTAGGAGAAAAGCGTCATAGGCTGCTCGTACCCCATTTGTTCTTTTCATATTACAGTATAGTTTCTAATATAGGCGCCCCTTAAATATAATTCCAGCGCTGAAAGGCGCTTCTTATTAGAACGGCCAAAAATATGCTATGACCAAGGGGTGCTTCAATTAGAAGGGCGCCTAGCACGTGTATTAGAGCGGAATAGTACTTTTAAGCACCTGCGTACAGAACAGCTCGCTGCTTTTGTTTCATGGTGTACTGGTATCGGCTGGACTTGCCACTTGTGGGCTCCTCACTATCAGCAAATACAGGTGCCCCCTGGACGTCTTCTTTGTCAGCCTGTGCCACTCAGTTCCAGTGGGCGCTCCCTTGGTCTCCTCAGTGGTTGCTTGACCGCTTAACCATCTTCTTCCCACGTTCTGTGGACGTGAATGAAGCAGCGACGCAGTTAAAGTAGTCCATCTGGGCCGCCATTTCGCTGTCTCACGTTCAGCACATGCGGTATAGTGCAAATCATATATTCCACTCCAATAATTGAGGCGCCACCTAATATTATTTCCAATGCCCAAGGGCGCTTACAGTTAGAACGTGAAAAATAGGGTATGCCCTAGGAGGCGCTTTAATTGGGGCGGCGCCTATATTAGAAATTATACGGTATTCTTATTCTTCCCATAGAATTGTTGCGCGCTCCTAGCACACGGCACAGGGCACCTACGGACCCAAGTCGTGTACGAGGACTTACATACCTAGGTCAAGGACTAGGATCTGAGCGTCAGTGGCAATCCGATAAGTACAGCGCTGGAGCGAGCAGGAGATTTGTCCTCCCTGTGTATTAAAGATACCCCAATGCCGCCATTTTGTTGCGCTGGTATACCGTACGGTACACGACAGCCGGTTCATCTAAAGTGGCATAACTGTGCTCGATGCTCTGCACAATCTTCAGCTAACTTAAGGAAGGGGTATTAGTCAGCGCTGGTATCAATCTGATGTAACCATAGTTCTTTGGCTATGTGAAAACTGTACAAACTAGTGTATAAAGAATTTCTTTAGAATTAAAAGGGATTTAGGAATGGCCAGCAGAAAAAGCATAGAAACAAGCAACAGTAACTCAACACCATGATGAACCACATTGCCGTGAAGTTCAATCTGCATTCCTAATTTCCTTGCAGTTACATGGGACAAGCTAGATTTGGGCCCATGTAGCTGTACACAGATATTAGGAATGCAGAGCGAACTTCATAGCAATGTGGGTCATCATGGTGTTGAGTTACTGTTGCTTGTTTCTATGCTCTTTCTGCTGGCCATTCCTAAATCCCTTATATTTCTAAAGGAATTTTTATACGCTAGTGACCTTTGTAGTCAAAACGTCCTGCTTACATCGCCACTTCAACCGTTGCTACATATTAGCTCCCACACTCCTATAGACAGGTGCAGCTGGAGCAGCAGGTGGAGCATGTGTTATAAACAACAAATATTGCTTCTGAGTTCTTGTGCAACCCCTGTTGATTGCAGCCATGCTTGATTATGAAACATAACAGCCAGTATAGTCAATACTATGCAGAAACTTCAAACCAGTAAGTCTTGCTACACACTAGCTCCGGCTTCTAATGCCCATACAAAGAGCATGTCACTCCTTAGGCTAGCGTACACAATGAAATAAAGTACACAAAACCTTTGTAACCATTTTAATAAACATGGTCTACACAGGATATTATGTAGGTATAGGCTTATGATATAGCATGGCTATGGTCTGACATCACTTAGCCACTAGAGAAACTACACTACTCAACAGCTGTACCGCAGTTTCGAAACCAGGTTAAACATTAGACACATGAGAGAAAGGTAGCATATTGACTAATGGAAAGTGGTCAAGTGTGGTTGCCAGTCACACAGTGACATATACCTTCAGACTTCAGGCTAAAGTAACAGTTATACAGACTCACAATATCTATGTCTTCTCCTCCACCGACAACAGGCACAGCAGCACAATGTGCTTAAGAGGCACACGCACAAGACTGTTACAAATGACACAATGATGGCAGGTCCAGGGTTTGTTTCCACATCACCACTTTGGAGGAGGAGCATTCTGACCAGAAGGCCGGGCAGCACTTTCCGTTCAACTAGTGGTGGTATTGAGCTCATGCCTGTACTACGCATATGAACACCTCCTTCCATCTAAGGTTAACCGTCAATTGTGACAAGCAGGTCACCAATAAGTTTAGGGCAATCTGCTGACGGAAAATACGACCTCTTCAGCTATCGCACGCCAACGCTTCAACAAAATACATGTGTCATCATCTACACAGAAGGAAAGGAGAAAGACAGTGAACCATTCTGATCGGAGAAACTTAGGGTCAGAGCTAAATGCAGCCGGGGGATATCGATAGCCTATTAAATAACTGAGTAGAGAAAACGTTATGCCAATGAGGATAAAAATAATTTCTTGCCTTCCCGCGTCCACAGCACAGATCATCTAATCTACACAGATTCGGTACAGTTTAGTCAAACAATGCTCACACTAATTTAAAAAGTTTGTATTGTAACATCCATCTTCCATCCGGCCATCTTTGTCTAGACGTCACAGAAATAAATGGCTGACGGAAGTGAAGTGGGCGGTAGTCAGCCTGTGCTCCGTGTCAGTTTGGTCCCCGGTTAACCGTGATTGAACCTACGTACTTGAGTGTCACAACTTTAGGATGACTTCTTGTGCGGAAGTGCGGCTGCCTCTCCTTGATGATGCGAGGGATGGGGCAATGGCAATGAATGGTGATGGATTGCTATTAACAAATTTGGTAGAATCGGTAAGACTATCAGATGTCATGTAAAGTAGGGTTAAAATTCATTCCTTAAGCTTAAGTATCCCCACATTAAAATAAATCTTTGTGTGGTGGTGGTGGTGGGGGGGGGCGTAATGTGGCCAGGTTAGAGTAGGCTGAGCTGACGATCGTATATATAAGTACTGCTATGGATGCAGATCAGAGGTAGTTACGTAGAATTAATGCCACATGCAGAGTCAACACAGGTATTGGCATAGATGCAACATTGGAAAAACGTCAGATGTAGCTAGCAAAGATTAGAAGAACAAGGACCAGATTTATAGGGTTGACATGGGGGGGGGGGCTGGAGATTGACAGCCCTATATAACCAGTATGGAGTTATGATTTGCATCTTTGCAATTATTGTGTTGTTTGGAGTTATAGAACTGATGAATATAGATTAGTTTCACAAACACCACACAGTACACTGTCGCCAATGGTTGCATACTGTGTGACTGTATTATAAGGAGTGTTACCTTCCTTGCTGCACTAGTACTCACATCAATCACTAGTACTCACATCAATCAGCTGCCATGCATGCACAATGAATGCATCATGGTTGCGATTAACCAGTCTTTTCATGACACATTAATTGCTTCCGGAATATAATTAGTGCATTTGCTTGAGGACTGTTGAAGTATTATGCGCATAATTATACATATCATGACACACATGCACACTGTGCACAAAAATAATGACATCATCATTGTGAAAATAGGTATAATATGGTGTGGGAGGAATTACAATGTTTAATATATTCTGCATAAGTGTATGCGCTGAAAATATTGCTGTTTAACGTGCAAATGGAAGGTGATAGTGACAATGTGACACTTTGTGTTCATTAAACATGTCAAACTGAATACAAATCACCACCAATGACAAAGAGTTACCATGGCAACAATTCATGCAAAATCTAATGAAGACACATTGTACACAAAATATTACACACACGTGGTCACTTCAGGGCTTGTGGTACCTGAGGAGGTGAGGATAGAGAAGACATGGTTTAAATGTACACAGAAGTCATGGCCATGTGTGCTAGTGTGTGCAGTTATGTAAACACATACTTACATATGCAAGACTGAACAAACACAAACACACCTCAACACAATTACCAACACAAATGTACAAATGTTCACACACACACACACACAAACACACAAACACACGCACACACACATGTACAAACCTGGTCATGTGTTCACTGTCAGGATGGACGTCCATCTCAAACCTCTTGTAGTCATTGAGCTCCTTCCTGATTGCCGCCTTGTCCTCTGGTCTGAGCATGGTCCACGGCTTGGGCGCTCGTCTGTCATACTCCTCAGCATCCACAACCTCGGCATAATCCGCAAAGGATCTGAGCAGTGGAGAGGGCAGTACATACAATTCATAAGGGTTTAGACAGAGGAGAGATACAAGTACGTACATGTCTGTACATTGGAAGAATGTGAAATGAGGTATTGAATGCATGTGAGATGGTAAAGGGAACTGTGTGTAAGTGCACGGGGAGGGGATGGGGAGGAGAAAGTGGATAGAAGGGAATAGGAACGTGTTAATAGTGCAGGAGGTGGTGAGAATACACACAGAGAAGTGAGAGGAAAGGGGGGCAAATGTGACAGAAATGAGAAGTGCACAGGAATGTGTACGTACACATGCATCAGGAAGGGAGCAGAGAGGCAGATGTAGAAGAGGAGGCAAGGTGATTTGGGTAGTGCCATAACCAATGGAGCCACTGTATTAACAGTCTAGAAACACTTTTTGGGCTGTGCCACATTACAATGTATGTAAGAGTACATGTAAATAATATGAGACATCAACTCACAGCAGGATCATCCTCTCTCTCAGTTCCTTCACTGTTGGCCTTCGACTCAACTAATGAGACAAGAAGAGATTCAGGACATATGCACAGTGTACATGTCATTGTGTATGTAAGTAGTAGGTACGTAGGTACAGAGAAAGGTAAACACACACCTTCCTTATGAGAATTCCTTGTTTCTGCGCAAAGTCAGCTCTCCTCATTGCTTCAGACATTGCATTCTCATCTGAAATTTAAAAACAGCATATGGGGGTTATCCCTCATTGACACCCACACACTCCACCCAACACAAAAGAATAGTGCAAATTCTTAGCATCAACCCACAAACCTTTTAGAATGTTACGATCTTGCAATTCTCCTTTAGTCGGTCTTTGACTCAGTCTGCGAATCAGCTGAGCTTCCACTTTTGCTTTCATCTCGGCAGTTTGGGCTACAAATACAACCACACACAGAAACAACACATAAACACGTATTTACTTCCATACTGAGATCAATTTGAACTCATTCACATACGTACAGTACTGTATGTGACAATATAACATTCGCTAAGTAATCCGAGTGCAATGAACGTAACAGGCACACCTCATGTGATAGATCCATACTCACTTGCAATTGCCTCGTTTCTCCTTCTCTCTGCTAGGATTGCAATGCTATCATTTCTTGCCACTTTAGCTGCTAACCCAGTGAGACCTGACAAAGGGAAACACATACACACAACCAGCATTCAAACTTTCTAAAATACCTCACTTCCCCCTTAGCAAGAAAGAAAGAAATCAGTAAATCCATGCCTTTTCCATTCTCATTTTAGCGTTAGTATACTTATGTTTGTAGAGGCTCTATACACAAACTTCCAAACAGCGACGAAGTTGTCAGCAACAAAGACAACTGTAACAGCACAGCAAGCAACAGCAGAAAGTTGCACACATACGTACAAACAAAATGTACATTCGTCTGAGTACACAAACTGTGTTCGTGCCACTACGGGAGCACGCAATCTCCTTGCTCACATTTCCTATCCTCTTACACAGCAAATATATGTACAAACACACACGTACGTACACACTCACACCTGCTCTCCCCACACCCCCCACACTCACCTCCAGAGTCAGGATCATAATCCTCTTCCTCACTGGACTCATCGTCATCAGGAGAGAAGACATAGTATCCAGGATGGGTCTGAGGAGTGCGCTCTTCAGTCTGAACTGGCACAGTCTCCTTGGGAGGACTGAGGAGGGGGGGGGGGGACACGGAGCATTGAGGACGACATGTGTATGTAAGTGTATGGAGGTGGGAGTGGCATCAAGTGTGAAGACTTGTGTGAAGACTGAGGTGCAATGGGAGATGAATGAGGTATCTTATTAATAAGTGATGGCTGTGGCATTGGTCGAATCATGATACGCAGATGATGGGTAAGTGTTATGGATGAGGGAGAATACTGCTGTTAGATAGAAGGCAACAGATGACACAGGTGGAATGGGAAGAGCAGAAGACCAAACACCTCCAACTAAATACTCCTGTAAGGTCATGAAGAGGACTCTGCAGAAATAACTACCTACACGATTCTCCAACCTCACCTCTTCCTCCGAGTGACCAAATTCTCCCTCAGTTCCGGTTGTGCATGTGGGAGCACTGTGACTCCAGTGTACGGGGTACCACTTGCAAAGGCTTGGGGTGGGGGAAGGATGGAGCTGTTATAGCCTGGCGGGGGCTGGCCTGGGTAAGGAGGTGGTGGGATAGTTACGTGTTGGGGAGGCGGGGAGGGAGTTTTCTGCTTGTCCGGACGCGGGCCACCATTGACAATGACAACATCTGGGAGGTTTGAATTACGAGGGGAAGCACTACTCTCGTGGGGGCTTGGAGAAGTCCCCGGGACTTTGCCATTGACGTAACGTGGTACAGAGTAACCACCAACTGTAGCTGCTCGAGGCAGAGGATCGGTCATTGGAGTGCCGTGGGTCTCCACCTGCGTGGTCCTGGGAGGGGAGAACCGCATCCCTTGACCGTTGCTAGGCATCGTTGCACTTCCAACAACGCCCGGAGAAACTTCTTTAGGGCCGCGCAGTCCACCAGAACCGGCTCCATTTAGAGACATTTGTTGACCTCTTTCATCTAGTGCAGGGAGATGGTACAGAGAATGGAGGGACAAAGGGTAGACGACAATGACCTGCAATACTAGATGTACATACACTGTAACAGTTTATACTGCTTCTCTATGACAATCTCAACATTATTGTTCACCACCATCACCTTGTCAATTGAACTCGTTCAACTAAAACACTGAAACACTGTAGCAGACTCCTTATACGTACGTACGTACATATGTATGCACATACTCTACTGTCCACGGAAGAACTGTCACAGATAAGGACCCCTACATTGTACACCACACCACGCCCATGTCTAAACTCCAAAGCGTGTAGCCATACATAGACAATAATGAATGCAGTACGTACTGTGGCTGTACACCTGTGCCCACAAATATAAGGAATCAAGTGGCAACTACTGATTTTCATACAAAGTGTGTGCATACAACCAAAACTACACACATTGTTCATATACATACGTACACTGTATGTACACACCAGCTCCAGGACCTCACCATCTGTTGGCTGGATTATCCCTTGCTTGATGAGCTCTTCCCTGTCCCGTCTGACAGACAACTTGCGGTCCAGGTCTAGTGGAGAGTGCAGAGGGAGGAAATGTAACACTGTGAAGAGTACAACAAGTGACCATTTACTGTGTGCAATCATTCAGCATTCCATTGGGCGAATGGATGTGAGCACACTCGAATGGAATTAGGAATGATTGAATAGGGGATAGAAGGCAATAGCAATTGAGGAAGACATTTGTGCTAAAGTAGGTGTGTACATGGAGAGTAGGAAGGCCAGTCAGTGCTGATACTGCAAGTGTACTCATGGGGGAACCATTTTGGCTGCTATTTCAGCTCAGCAGGCCCTAAATATGGTGGGGCCTACGTATGTAATTTGGTGTGACAGAGCTACACAGTAGCAGTAGTATGCGTACGTACATACAGTATGTACGTATGCACAACTTCTCAGTATACAAGTAAAGTGGAGGCAGACTAAAACTCACACCTAAACACACATGCACAAGAGAGATGACTGCTTATGTATGTACACTTTTATCAAGTCAGCTGTCTACGGACACACTCCCACTTACAGTATCACAGTCAATTCAACAAGTAATCCATCACACATCAAAAACACCAAGCATGAGAAGAATGTGACGGCCAGACACTTATCAAAGAGATCAAATACACACAAAGTCCCCACACACGTACATGTAAGTACACTAGACATTACAGCATGTACAAAACGTCAGGCACAAAAGCAATGTCTCTTGTAGAAGAGTGAGGTCAGAGAAATGATTTAAGCGTTGATATCGACAACAGTGAAAGAAGCACTTGATAGTGTGGTCTTGGATTACACTTAGCAAACACTACACTGTCAACTTCTACTCTTAACAAGTACATCGGCCATTACATCAAGAGAACTTTAAATCATATCTCATACGACCACCACAGGAATGTGATGTGATCTGTCTATGTGATCCTTCCTGTGTTGTGAGTGATTCAGTGTCAAAGAATGACATGGACCCTCCATTCATCAATGGTGTTGTACCTCAAGTATCACAGACCACCCACATGGATATGTATGTACAGTAGTTAGAAAACAAGCATACATTGCAGGTACTTGGTTCCACTCATGCCTACTGCAGTACAGTATGGCATATGGAAAGTGTGTGTGTGTGTGTATGTACGTATGCGTGTGTGTGTGTGTGTGTGTGTGTGTGTGTGTGTGTGTGTGTGTGTGTGGTGTGTCAGTGTAAACGAGCAGGACAATGTATGCATCAACAAGAATGGAGAACTGTTCACACATACAGTGTAGGTAACTGCCTTGCTCCCCACTCACTCCACTGAAGTACAGAACATAACATCCACAGCACACCACATTATCAACAATATGCGTGTGCACACATCTGTAGAGTGTACTAAAATCCACGTCACAGTCCAGTGGAGAAGTGTAGACTACAACACACGTAAGAAAGCACGCTGCGACAAGGTTCATATGGGAAAGGAGCAAACTAGGACATGGAGACATGCTAGGCAGCCACATAAAAGCCTGCTAACACCTGGTAGGAGTGACTGCCACTTCTCAAGTGTCGCTCCTCGAAGGGAGGGAAACCTGTGGAAAGACCTGTTTAAGCGAGTTCCAGGAATACCACAAGAACATGCCTTGGAGTGTTGGCAAGCCGGGCATGTGGAGCTTCAGATAAGTAGAAGTCACGCCATGCAATGGGCTAATGGTGGACGTGTGCAGCAGCTACACACACCTCAACTAACAGATGTTTATAGGATTCTCCGTACCAGCCATGACCGAGGCTTAAACAAGGACACGCACCCTACGTACGTTTGCACATACGTACAAACACACTGCAGAGTTTCAGTTACGCACATCATCGCAGATCAAAGGCTCAAGTCTCAGTTGTGGTTTGTTTCGTTGCCTCGTCACAATCATTCATACGTGTGTACCATTGCCACAACAAAACAGCACACAAGAGCAGTCATACGTATACGTGCAGAGATAGGAAGAAACACACACACACACACACACACACACACACACACACACAGTCACACACGCACGCACGCACACACACACACACACACATTGCAGTACACAGACACATACTGTACAAAACTACTACTATGTATTTGCCACGTACTTTATTACCTCACTACCAGCTCTCTGTTACCGTGTAACAGTCAGTGATAGAGCACACGCTGAATTGGTGCCAGCCATTCAAGTGCACACAACAAAGCACAGCCATGTGAGTGAGGGCATTCACAGAGCCAACCACGCACACTTGTACACCAAAGATAGTGACAAAGCCACAGGGTTGGCAATGGGAGGAATGTGCA
Source organism: Ianthella basta (assembly GCA_964019415.1). Taxonomy (NCBI): domain Eukaryota; kingdom Metazoa; phylum Porifera; class Demospongiae; order Verongiida; family Ianthellidae; genus Ianthella; species Ianthella basta. Next base: position 9,616,963 of record OZ025871.1, on the reverse strand, counting down.
AGCAGCCAGAGGAAGGGATGGGTTTGGTGAATTGTAAGAGGAAGGAGGAGAATAGGAGAGAGGAAAGGCAGCGAGAGAAAGGGGGACACTGGAGAGACAGGTGGTGAGAGAAGGATGAAGGCAGAGAAAGGGAGATGGATAGGGGGGGTAAATACGTATGTACGTAAGAAGAGAGGAATGCTTTGGTAGTTTGGTGGAGAGACAGACAGAACAGTGAGAGATTGTGAGAGACAGTATTGAAGAGGGACCAAGAGTGTAAAACAGAGGGGAAAGACGGCAAAAGGAGTGAGAGAGAGTGTAGAAATCAACATCTTCTCTTCTCTTACTGTGCTTTTGGCCACTCACTTCACAGACAAGAAAGAATCTCACAGTCACTTCAACCATACTCTTCCTCAATTCAACTACGTACATCCTACTCATCAGCTGTGTGTAACCAGCCCAGCATGACAATCAATTCCAATGTTGTGTTTAGATAACCTTACAATACCTGTACACAGTACTCTTACCCAATCAGGATACACAAGTTTATGTAGTTAAACTAACAGCAGGGAAATTGTTGCACACACACACACACACACACACACACACACACACACACACACACACACACGCACACACACACGCACGCACACACACAGGTCACTAAGGAGTGGTGTGATCTAGCCACAAGTCAGACAAATCCCCCTCATTCAAATGAGGTTAGCACATCAGTGGTCCTAGTAGAAAACAATTTAATTGTCAGGGTTCATTCAGGAAACAGCTTAATTAACAAGGTTATTTCCAGAAAATACTTTGACATCAGGGTTCTTCATTGAAAATTGGTTGAAATTGGGGAAATCAATTCAGCTGCCTTTTGGTTTTAGTACAGATATACATGTGTGTGTGTGTGTGCATGGAGGGGGGGGGGATAAAATTTCACAAGGCAATGCCATTACTCATGTGATAAGTTGCAAGTGGAGGGATGGGAGTCAGAAAGGGTGTCACCCCTTCTTGTGTAGTAACCGAATACAGGAAGAGTCCCAAGACAGAGTATGCAATACATGAACAAGCTACACGTACGTATTACCCCCACCCAATGACGAGTGGTGTGGGTACGTAAGTACCTTTCAAGGTGGACACTACCACTTTCACAACCATAAGGAAGGCTTTCAAACAATGGCTCTATCAGCTGATGCACCATTAACACATGCAACACGCAGTGGAGCCTCCAAATAAGGGAGCCCACTCCACTAAAGATAATCGTTACTGTCACAAACACACAGAGAGTTGATATATATGTGCGTTTGCATACACACACACGAAATTCACCAACACCTAGCCCTGTGACACTTGGTATACTGAGTTCACAGTACGTACGTATGTGCAGTGTGCAGGAAAAACCTATACGTGCCTGTACTAGAGTGGTCCCTTTGTAGTGTTACCAATCAGGTGGTGCTAGTCACTCACTGCCACGGTCCAGTGTGGAGTGGGTTGCTCAGCAAAGCACGCCTCACAGTTGTGATTGCAAAGCAAACAGGAAATGTAGCAGACAGTAGTCTCCACAGAGGACATGCCAATCATTGGAATGTATACACACGTACACACTGCTCACTCCCTCATCCATCTACATACATACACACATGAACACATACGTACAAATACACACACACACACACACACACACACACATACATACACACATATGTATGTACATACACACACATACATACTGCACACATTGGTTTTGTTACACACACGGGGAGACGCTACACACACACTGTTAAACAAACAGAGAGGCAGCTGGGCATGTAGCTATGACAGCACAACAACCCACTCCCACACACACCTCCCATGGCACCCACAATGCCTACTGCAACACTGCCAATTACAGGGTGATTGGAAGATTTCAGTACAATTACGCACTCAGGTGCAAGTATGGGCGTTCTTGAATAGAAGCCAAATAGATGAATGCAAGAACAGCCATTCGATGAATACAAACTAGATGACTTCATAGCCAACAGACTTGTGTCATTTATTACAGCAATGTCATTACCCAAAGGCAGACACACTTGGGAATCCCAGAGACTAGCCAAGCACTTGGTTGAGCCGACTATGGTGCTTTGGCAAGGAATGACTCCATGCATGAACAGTGAGCAAAGCCACATCCGTCATATTGCACACTCCAATAAACACTCACCCGTGCAAGGAGGCACTCAATGACACACACACAGCCTACCCATGTGTACACGTTAGAGCCCCTTAATTAACTATGCACTGAAGTGAACAGAAAACTGGGCACCAAACACAGTTATACAAAAACTACATACACTGTACATACATTCACACATACAATGGAAGATACAGTACATTTGGAGAAGTGAAATTCATCCTGCACTTGATTTATCATTTTGACAATCACCATACCCACACACACACAGATACATACATAAGCCACACATAGGTATATACATGTACATATACAGACTCATGTACGTACATGTACATGCATATACACACACTATACGGTGACAAGTGACCAACCAACACACATGTATCAACCCCTTCATACCACAGGACACCAGACACTGTCTTCCACGAGTAAACACACCAAAGTGAGTATGAGATAGTCCTATTTATCAGTTGTCACTGAAATACAATGAAATGCTAACCCCTCTGGGTCAATGGGGAATTGACTATACATTCACTGGAGAGGCTGGGGGTGAGACTGACCACAAGGTGTAAGACTATCCCCTGTGAATGTTGTCCTCGGAGACACAAACACACATGCACACACGCTGGAAGATGAGACCAGGGAGTAAAGTTGGGGTCACCAATACGTGCACAGTCACTGGAAGAGGCAGGCCGTACCACTGCCTGTCAAAGGTAGCTCCCCAAGGGTAGTGTCTATCACCCAGATTAAGTGACAGCATCAGGCACTCATCAATCCTATATGAAGTGTCAGAGCGTAAGGAGTTCAGAAACACATTCCATGTACGTAGACACTCCAACAAGCATCAAATCCGCACTGGGACCATTATGGTCTGAACCATACTGGAACACCACACAAACAGAGTATATATCGCTTAGCTGTTATAATAGCAAGACTATAACAACATCTCTCAATTCTGGACACCTTTGGGACAGACCCACGTGCTATGATCAGAGAGGAGGCCTTATTTCAGAGGTACACAATTCTGTACACATACTCTATGTATGTATGCACGTACGTATATATTAACTATAGCAGAGACAGTAGACACTGTCCAGGTGGCCTCATTTCAGAGGTACGCATTTAATACAGTACACACATTCCTACACCATATGCGTGTACGTGGCAGAGACTGAAGATACTGTATTGTCCTCATTAGAGTGGTGCCAGGAATTGAATTAGGATCCTACGAAAAGGTACATTTGCATGCATGCTGGTTAGTGTTCACCTAACTCTATTACAAGAGAATGCTACAACAACCGTGAGACCACTGATAGGGACACTCTGAACAATATCATTGACAACACAGTACACAATGCACATAAGGGAGATAGAGGGATACACAAGCTTGTTCACCACAGAAACAGAGGAATTCATTTATATGGTCTTTGTCAATGAGCACAGCACAGGTCACACACATACACACAGTGACTTCACGTATGGAGCACTAGAGGCAGTTTCGTTAAAGTGTGCCAAGTTCCTATAACCTTCTTTGTCAGAGTTCCGCAAGAAGGAATGTTTCAACACACACGGTGGGTAGGTATATCCTGTCTTCGGCTGCTATAAATAGCACTCAGTGTAAGAGATTGGCACACAAGTACACATTCAAGTCATGCCTGATAGCTCCAACACCCCTTAACTGATGATAACATACAAGCGCCTGCTGCCTCACTGTGAGTGTACAGAAGCCAGTGCAAATCCATTTAGCACAGCCAGTGGGGGGTGTGACAGCCATAGAAGTGCCCCCATGACCTAAGCCATACAGATTGGCTGCAACTCACAGGCACACGCTGAGAGATGTACAGTGCACCCCCCCACACACTCATATGACCAGCTACACCTAGCAACACAGACGCAACCATGCAAAGTCCAGGATACAGAACCACGCCTACTGAAAGTAGCCCAAAACATTCCCACACACACATGTGCGTGCATGTCACACTGTGCAGCTGCCAGCCAAGCACCTACATGTACACACTATCAAGATGAATGCCATCAATAGCTTCCACCCTCACTCTACATGTTCACTTCACTAGCATACAAGAATGAATGAATGGTGTGTGCGTGCGTGTGTATGAGGCGTTTGTGTTTACACAACTGTTACACGTATATGTATGTATTTGTGAATGTGTACACACACAGACAGCTATGTATGTATACAGCAGATACATACAGATACAACCAGCTCCATTGCTGAAATAATACGTCCACCGACCTGTCCATGTTGAGTCTTGCGCACAGCCAAACCAAAGGGAGGCACCAACACACATTCCCTTTTAGGAACACTAGCCTAAGACGCCACACAAGCTACCGGTAAAGGCATTTGAACTACGTACACGTAACCATCCCTTTTAACAAGGCATCTGACAGAGGCATGCACAAGACAGCTTTCATCAGTAGCACGCACAGCAGTGCCACCTACACATTCTCAATTCTGCTGCCCTTAGCATTTCACAAGGGCCATGCCATTGTCACCTTAGCCATTCTCTCAGCAACACACATGCATATACATACGTACATACATACATACACGTGAGCATAAGCTAATGATGTTGAATACCACAGCAAGGCACATGACAAGAACAGTAACACTGATCTCTTCATGCTAATACATAAAAAGGGCATTCGTAGAACTATTCTCCTTCCCATGCAAACTGTCTTCTTCAGGCCACAACCATGTCACCATACCGCCCTTCAACAGTGTGCAACTATTCGTGGTGTGTGGCAAGAGAATTTACAAGCACTGCACACAGTGTCTAAATGCCATCCCAGTAAACACTGACTGCATTTGCACAGGAAGATGACACTCTCTCCCACACCAATCCACCCACTACACACATATCAACGATCCACACCCTTCTCACAACTACCTCGACAGCAGTACGTACGCACATGGCCTTACCAAGGACATGAGGAGGAGGACAAATAAGACATGCAAGACATTTTAAGCATTAGCCAACATCCTGTTTACGTGACTCTGTGTGTTAAGGCTTGAGCAAGTCTCCTTAACCGGCACACAACAGTAAGTGACATTAGGATGTGTTGCACTGAATCACCAACAGTGAGGATGAATGTAAAATGGTTCGTGCCTCAGGTGTGTTATAACACTTCAATACGAAAATCTCAACACTCCAACAATGTTTGCAGAGTGTGTGCGTTGTTTTGAAAGCAAGAGCGATACAACAGAAACTCTACAAAACATCCAAAACAAAACACACCAGAGAGGTGTGAGGTTGTGTGCTCACACAAACCAAGGTCTAGCAACTATAGAAGAACTACATGTCACTGAAAAATGGCAACGCAGACTATGAGAGACAGACAACAGTAAAGACACAAACTGTATAAGCATACACGAGACACACAGTGAGTGCTAGGCAGACACGTAGAACATGAGCCAATCTATTGGATGGTGAATGCACCAGATAATAAGTCACTTTGTACGCGCAATTTGAGATGACTGGGATAAAATTCATTACTGCTAGTGCTCATATGAAGTGTACAATGAGCCAGGCGTGGATTTGTACAGTTACATGCAATTATCACACAAACACACGCACAAGTGTCCGTGTGCACACACATTCGTGAGTACCGTGCGTCAGGCGCTGTTCATTTTCAATGCTTCACTAAGCACCATTACAATTGGCACAAGTGGCCCATTAAAGACACTCACACATGCACGCACACATGCACTTAAAGTGAGGCACATGAAAATGCACACATCCAAGAGGTGAACATAAGGAATCTCTTCCTGTGAGCACGTAGAGCTTCTGTTAGGTGAAGTGAATGATTGGCCCAATTCATTTCAGAACTACACTAAATACCAGCTCACATGCTTGTGTACACAAAGGGAGTACTCACAGCAGTAAAGAATACACACACACACACACACACACACACACACAGTGTGTATTGGGGCATATATAGCAACAAGGAGATAGCCTTAACCAGTTAACGGGTCACATCAACACTTAGGGTGATAAATCTCTTCCCTTAAAAGTACATTGGCTCACATGGATACGGGTCCCACCATAACATACACACACGTACACACGCACACACACACACACACACAAGTGATACACTGTACGCTTCTAAACTACGTTACAAGAAAAGAACCCAACATCTCCAAAGCCAAGGACTTTAAATCTACTCTACTGCCTTTCCCGCCCCAAAGAAGGTAGACACGTCACCGCCCAACAGATGCCTTCGGCAAGGTAAACAATAGCAAACAGTGGAACTATGTCGGTCGCGTTTGGACCGGAGTTTAACGGTCTGTGCCTCGCCATCCTGAGGCATTGTCCGTGTGTGTGTGTGTGTGTGTGTGCGGCCACTTCCGTGTGTGCGTTAGAACTCACTGACTGCTCTCTCTTCGAGTTTCTTGCTGCGATGCTTACGGCGCCACCTCCAGGGACGAATCAACTTCAGAAAGAATCGGCTGACACCAGTCCTCTTAGAGTGAGCGTGGTAGTCATCTCTCGAGCGCGTTCCTCCGCCAGGGCTAATAGGCGACGTGATGTTGGGGTCGCTCGCCGATCTCTGGCGAAGACCACTGAAATCTTCGCTCAACTGACTTTGGGCCATCCCAGACGGCATGAAGGAGTACTGACAACTGAAGAAGAACTACAAAAGTACAGAATGATCCGAATAACTACAGAAGCACCTCTCTTGTACAAAAGTCTCGATATCGCACCCCACTTAGGAACTGTCCATTTTAAAGTGTTCACGTGATGTACGTCATAACACGTCTGAAAGCGTATTAGCCTTTCACGTGACATGGATGCACTCGGCTGCACTTCGATAATAATGCAATGAGGAAAACTATTCAGCAAATTCCGACCAACCATTAAGAGTTTGTCTGTGAGTAGAATAAATAATAGCCATTCAAATGCTAGTATCAGCAAAAATCTGGAGAAAATTTTGTGTCAACCTCTCTTCTACATATGTGACACCGTTAAAATACAAAACTGCATTCCAATGCCAAACACAGAAGCATGCACGCTAAGAAAAAGGCTAGCTACACACTGCACCACTGGGGGAAGTTTTACTTTACAGTGACCTATAGCTACTTGCATTACATATTTGGAGTAGCTATACAGCGAAGCTGTCTACAAAGTGGTAAGTAAGGCAGCCTCCTCTCTAAAACAACCACATTCCCCTCACCCCAAATAGTAGTAAAGAATTCCAGTTCACTTCTACTAAGCTACCTCTTTATAAAGGTCATTCAGAACTCGCCCACAGGTGACAGTACTTAGACATGTATGTTCCACTCTACCAGTTGCAGCAGGCCATTTGATCCATGGCCAGTTCATATAATTAGTGTCTGCAATTGGCACAGTATGTATAAGACGTCACTGGAGGGCATTGGATTGAAACAAGGAGCACATGTAAGATGCAATTGCAAGTCTTAGTACTATGTATGTGGTATCAGCAGTGTGTGTGTGCTGTGGGGAGCTGCCCGGTGGATTGAGGTGATATTCATAACATATGAGTGCATGTGTATTCAACTGTGGCTTGTCGAACTAACCAAATTGCTCCTGTCATTCAATGCCCCACCTGCAAGTGCATAGCTTTAGCACTACATGCCTATAGCTAGTTGCTTGGACACGTAATTATATCTCCTGAAACATTGTATAGTATAATACTGTTGAAAGTGAAACGCACTGACTGAATGAAGACAGAACACATTTGATCAATGGCTGTGCACACTAAACGTATATTGCTAGTAATTAAAGATGCATACCTTATTCCACCAAATTACAAACACAAGAATTTGGTGTGCATAATACATTGTATGAAAACAGTTGACTGCTCACACATGTACAAGTGCATGCTGCCAGCTTGCAGAGGCAGCAGATCAAGCGTGCTGCATGGTTGGCATTATTTATCCATGCACACAGAGCCTTTCAAGGCAGGCTTGCTGCCTGATACCCTCTTTTGTTAGATCATGCATGCAATTAGTGCTAGCTGAACTAAACTGCTCACATTGCTCTATCATTCAAACCATGCTATATACCATAAAATTGTAGTCACATGTACAAATGCATGCATGCTGATTGCAGCATTGTTTCCATGCATGCATACATGCATTCCCTCTTCACTACTGTGTGGTGTATGAGCTCTGTGCATGCAAGCAATCTACTTCCAGAGATGAGCTTAAGGAACTCAGTTATATATAATGATCGACGATGCAAAGAAGAGTTTGATATATTTATGTGTAGTTTTTGCCAGCAATCAATTTTATTGCAAGCATTGTGGGTGACATAGTCTGCATGGTTTGCAATTGAATGGTTGAACTTGCAAGCCAGCTATATAGGGGGTTGTGTGCAATTGCCCCCTTGTACCACCATCATAGTTAAAGGCTTGTTATATAGGCTCGAGAAAGCATTTCTGTGACCAAGGCACAAACCCATGGCCTATTATATGAGCTCTATTTTGGACCTTCCGCCACCAGTCCACAGATCCTGCATATGCATGCCCAGGCATGCATGCACAACCAATTGCAATCTCCCCCCCCCCCCCTCCTCCCACCATGCAGCTAAAAGCAGACTGCATAATTATGCAAATGAAGCTGCAACTATAGATGCTTGTATGTACGTACAGTGTGCATTGTAGTACACACATTATATGGCCATGTGTGGACAACTATATATAAACCATGGCCAGTTGCAATATTAATTGCATGGACTTGTGAGTTATGTATTGTTGGGCAGTGGTGTATAGCTAGCCCCCCCCCCCCCCCCACCCAGCTATATAAAAGCAGACTTCATAATTCTGCAAATGAAGCTGCAACCACAGATGCTAGTATATGTACAGTGTGCATTGTAGCATGGCATGGCCATGCGGGGCAACTATATAATCCATGGCCGGTTGTAACTGCATGGACTTGTGAGTATGTATTGTTGGGCAGTGGTATATTATAGCTAGTGTGGTGCACGTGTCCTCCAACTTACTGTATATTATAATAATGAATGTGTTAACTATGCGTATACTACCACCATGCATCCAAGATTCGGGACTTCTGAGTTGTGCGCATAATCAAACTTATCGTAGCACTAAGGTGCAGGGGATGGGAGTGCAGGCTACATACGCGTACAATTAATGAACAAAAGTGATCTAGAACAGAATTAGGTGAGAGAAACCTAAGTCACTGCACAGCTTGATGGCTCAATGGCAGAAACTACAACATGCATCCAACTGTATGCAGAGAGTATTCTAGATTTGAGCCTCGAACTGTTGTAGATAGTTTTCGTCTACTGTCTCACCACATTCTGTTATGATGTAGCCGTGAATTGAGGATCAGCAGCAATTATTGAACACAATAGTCTTTGTAAGCAAAATTATGTCAACTGCATATAAAATTAAGTTTAATATAGGCCTGAGAATGTGTTGATATAATTTCCAGCTCTGTATGTCTAGTATAGATCATTAAACTGTATGCAGACCGGCTCACTGGGCGCCAGTACCGTCACACCTCGCATCTTCAGGCCTGCCTGATCTGTCCTCAGCTCAAAGTTACGAGCAATCTATTAAGAAGAAAGCAAATGTCATACTGTGACAACCATTAAGTGCCTTTACATAATTATACACAAAATACACAGTTATAGAAACAATACAAATGTACTATTATACTGTACTTATACACACAAGCACACAACAATTATACAGCACAGATAAGCACAAATGCACCTACCTGGACTATAAACAGAACCAGTTCAAGCTCTGCCAATCGTCTCCCTGCAGCATGTAAACAGGAGCACTGCAAGCTCACGGCTGCATGCTCTCAATTTTCAGTGTAAGAATACATGACAGCGCATTTGACTGTGCTATGCAGTTTATAATCGTCACAAGGTTTAGGTTTGAAGATTACATTCTTCACTATTGTTCACAACCAGAATATAGACTGTGCTCAAAATGATACATTGGAGAACGCCTCACCATAACAGGACCTTGGACCAAACCCAAATGGGATGTTTGCAAAAGCTTTCTCTTTCTTATACTCCCTTGTCCAGCGGTCAGGGTTGAAGAGAAGTGGATCTTCAAAGACTGAAGGATCACGGGACATGGAGTAGTTGTCACAAAGCATCCAAGTCTACATGAAAAAGAAGGTGGAGATTAGAAATTGGGTCACAAGTTATGAATGTCCGGCCCACTCAATCCCCCCCCTAGCCTGCTTCATTAGACTGCATGACCCAGTAAGCATCTCAGGTGTACCTTCCAGGCCCGGTCCTTACTGGGATGGTCTAGCGAGACAGACTATACTTTCCTCTATAGGCACTCATATTTGCTCATGTTGCAGTATAATCACATTCTTGGTTTACATGCATGGAAGGCTTCCCACAGGAAGAGTAATGAAGGTAAAGCAGAACTAGAGCTTGATGCATATGGTTGATAACAACATGAGTTCCAGACACACTAGTGACTTGTAGGATAGTGCACTTTGCATATATAGCTATTTGCAGTGTCAAGTTTTACGCTGAGAGCCAGTGAGCAAAAATTATACAGATAGATTGTCTACACTATTGTCTAGAAACACAGTTGGGCAGCCCCATGTAGAGAATCCAGTTTAAATCAGGGGCAGAGGAACATGACATGATTTGGTGGGCTATATTAGGTGGCAAAGCCAGTTAGGCCTATAGATTCAGATTATTTGGGGGAGGGGATTCGGCCTCTACGTCTTATAGATTCCGCCCTGCACCACTCCTATGAGTTTGCTGATTGATCATGAGTTGATGGAGAAATTTGCACCACTGTATACTATTAGATACACATCAAAGTATGTTGGATGGAGTTGGATCAATAAATTTATAGGTAGATTGCCTTCAGCACAAGCGCTGCATGCTTCCAAATTTCCGTGGGAACTTGCTGCATAGCTCTTGGTGATCATTCGTGAGTAGCACCAAGTATGGAGTGTGGTTGTCTCGAAAGTGCCAGCCATTTCCTCCATGCTTCCCACTCCCAAGGAGACATGCACGCACTTGCACAAGTAAAGAGGTGTTCTTTGGTATGAAACTCCTACACGTACAGCACTTCAATGTGCTATGATCTTCAACAAACTCGAATCGCACACTACAATGAGTGCTGTTGAGAGTTGTTCAGGTGAATCATTAGTTATGCCTAAGGAAGAGGGCTAGCGCTGTTTAAGCATTGTGTTGGCGAATTGACAATTAGGATGAGGCCCTGGGTTCTTTGCTTGTTGCAGGTCAGGGTATGTGTGGCATTCATTGAAGCAAATATTTGGATGATGCTGTGCTGAATCAACAACTGGTTGGGTGCTTTGTGGCACCAAACTGCTTACCAAAACTAACACGTGTTTAAGATCCCCAAGCAAACGAAATGGGTACTTGTGAGCATGCAATCATTTTCACACTAAATCAGTTGCTACGTACATACGTATGCATGCTGATGGCTAAACACTTTTATTGTACTTGACCTAAATTGGTGCTTTGTGCCCAAGTGTTCATGGAGACTATACGTGCTGCATACCACCAAGGGCATCAAGTAACAGTTGCTATAACACTAATCACAGCAAAATGAAGGTTTCAATGTTTATTTACCAAGAGATTTCCGCAGGAAGAATGCACTGAATTAGTCTTCATAACCTATGTAGTTATGAATAATTAATTTTGTAGATTTTGTAGTTCCACAAAAGATACGGTAGCTGTAATTAACTCACGCCCTTGGGAATCTTGTATCCATCCAACACTATTGAAGAGTCGAGTGCTCTGACATGAGCAGAAGCCACAGGGTGAAGCCTGTGAAGAAATTAATGAAAAATGAGTGGAATATTGACATGGGATGCAGCAGGGCACTTACTAGACAAGTGCTCTCAATATTTATGAGGCTTTAAGTGAGTGGGTGTTTTTCAATATGCACATACCCACACATGCACACGCACACGCACACACACACACACACCCACACCCACACACACACACACCACACACACACACACGTACACACGTACACACACACGCACACACACACACACGCACACACACACGGTATGCATGTACACCCACATACACTGATACACACCTCAGTGTTTCAGTGAGTATATTCTTTGCATAGTGCAGCTCCTGGAGATGGTTGCTGGTTGGCACGTCAGAGGAGCCCATAACAGACTGAATCTCCTCTCTCAGTTTCTTTTGCACTTCAGGGCGGCGGGCCATTTCATAGAGTATCCAAGTGGCAGTTACAGAGGACTGGGGATAAAGGGAAAGGAAGGAGGCATAGGTGAAAATTGAGAGGAAAAATGGGCCACATGGTTGCGGAGAGTGGAAAGGCAAAGAACATGGGAAGTGGTGGAGGATGGAAGGAGAATTGATGGTTTATGAACTTACCGTGTCAGTGCCAGCAGACAAGAAATCCCTCATTAAGGAGAACATTTCCTGCATGCTGATCTTCTCATCTAAGAGCCATTGGTCTAAGAAGCAAATGCCTTCAACCTCCTCACCGCTGTCAATCTTCTTCTTAAGTTCGGCCATCCTCTCTTCAGCTAGTTCCTTGGCAATGGCCTCTAGGCGAAACACAGCATTCTTGAACTTCACACTGGTAGGAGTGGGAAAGAGCTTATGCCAGGGGATAAAGTTCATCATTGGCACCATCCTTATAGCAAAGGAGATGCCTGCCATCTGGAACTCCTTCATCCTTGGAGTAGGCGTAGTGAACAAATTGAGGCGCTGCCCCAAAATGAATATACCAACTCCTAGTAAGTAGAAATAGAGCAGAACATGCAATAGCAACATTGTCAATTCTAAACAGTTGTTATTCTTGACATGAATACATTACACATGAGAAAGACCCCATGCATAAACTTTCATACTGCAATTCTGTTCAATTATTTGCCATAGCATTAGATCAAACTGTTGAAGGAAGAAGAGAGGATGGCCAAGCTACAGGACTGTTGATTATTGATATTTCATTGTATATCAATGGTCCGAGCTTCCAGTTGGCTCCCATAACAAAATGAAAGTCATTAGGCTCCAAACTGTCTTTTAGGAAAGCAAACTCGAGCTCAAAGTGAACAGATGTTCTGGCCACTTGAGGCTGAGCTAACACCATCCATATGCACAATGTCTGCACATTGTGCCCAAACACAGTCCTATTGCCTATTATACAGTAATACTGCAGTGTACATACATAGTAAAATATTCCACAACAATGCATACATTAAGACACATACACAAACTTCTCCCCAGACTGTACACTATGAATACAATTATAGTTATGCATATGCATTCTATGTGTAATGCACGACTAGCACCTTCAACGCTCCAGTCCATAAGGATAGGAAGGACATCCTTCACTGTGTTATCCTTTTCACGTTTGGCCCTAATGCAATCAACCACGTCACCAGACATATCATAAATTTGTGGTGCAAACTGCACAATTTTTCGGGGGACAATCTGTTTGTTGGCCTTCATGCGGAGACTGTGCCATTCATCCCAGTTACTGCAGCAGTGGGAGACGCCGGAGAGGAATAAAGCATTAACCTTTTGCATTGTACAACTGAATAGTATATACAGTATAGCTTAGGTATACAAATGAACATAACACATGTATATGTTATGCATTTTGAGTGTCCGTGCGAGCGCGTGTGCAGAGCTAGGAGACAAAGAGACACATACATACTTGTGGCCACATGCATCTACCTATATATACTTACGTATTCACCAGACCAGTGGTGTATCCAATCTTTGCCATAAAATCCGCTAAATGGTTGCCCCCAGGACGAAATGGATGTACCCCTTCGTTCCTAAACATCTCGCTGGCGTGCTGGGGAGAACTCGTCATAACGAAGCGCTGCTCGACGAAGGGAATAGGAAGACGAAAAAGCTTCCCAATGGATTGATTAGTTTCCAAAGTCCACTCATGGAAGTCGGGCGTAGGGAGTGAAGTGTTTCGCAACGTTTGCCAGTTCATATTCGGGACAGGTAGATCATCAACGGATTTCAAGGAATGGCCTTCCTTGGTGCTCCCCACGGCATCTTCCTTATCCTCTGCCAAGGAAGAAGAGCGCCGCCGTGATACAAGCGATGGTGCGCTTCCGAACGATCTGCTTACAAGTAACTGTAGGTGACTCGGCTTCACAAGGCGCAAGAGAGACATTGTCATTGATCCGGACTCATCAGTAAATCACTGGTAGCACTTGCAGTGGTTATATGCAGTCTACAGTTGGCTCGCGAGAGATGCTGCCTGGTACCTGGAGCATGAAGGTTCTATGCTGGTACTAAATGGTACAGCGGTACGTAGCGCGTGGTGCAAGAGTTGCACCACCACATTAGCCTACCGCCTGTATGTACTGTGGAGCCTGTCTAAGAGGGTCACTGACTGGGGGGTTAGGCAGCCACCTCTCTGGATCTGATCTACATGCATGATCTGAACAGCCACCACTCTCCCTGGCCCCAACTAGCACTAACACATGCATTGCTGCATGCGCAGTCTAGCTACCTCTGTAGAGCTCTCTATAAGTCAGTTATCTGTTATAGGTGGCTACAGGCAGGTAGTTGTACAGTTGTATTGGATGAATGTTACATTTACTGAAATAATAATAAAGTAACCTTATATAGCTTCCATCACTCTAGTGTACCACCCCATGCCAGCTAAATGGCAGATATACACCATATATTCTAGTAACTGAGACTCTATACGTCATGCACCCATCATGAACATGCTTATAGATGCAAGATCATCATTGCTCTGTTAATTCAGGAAGACAAGCAGTTTCATTTCAGCTATATGGGCTGCTATAGTTAACCTTGTGAGTGTATGCTAGTGTACACATGCATATTCAAGTGGCTGTATATGTATATA
This sequence comes from Ianthella basta, assembly GCA_964019415.1. Lineage (NCBI taxonomy): Eukaryota > Metazoa > Porifera > Demospongiae > Verongiida > Ianthellidae > Ianthella > Ianthella basta. The sequence goes on along the minus strand of OZ025871.1, from coordinate 9,601,962 downwards.
TACCATTGTCATCCCACTGCTAGCACATGTATTATACACATAATGTAAGGTGGAGCTTGAGACTGAATGTTGAATTGAAGCCTGCGCAGAATGCATATCACGTATTAGGCAATTATTAATGGCTGCAGTTGGGCTTGCACACATGTATAAATATATAATTATAGCACGCTAAGTGTACTATAAGCGCTATTTTAGCTCATTATGTGCTCCTGGTTTTGTTTGATCTCTTGTATGCATATAATTTATACTATAAACAAAATTAATCATGCAGCACAATGTCTTAATTTTGTCCATCTTGCCTGATTGCTGTTGTGCCTGTTGTTAGTTGCATGGTCGCGTAGGAACGCCGAATGATTGTTTGATTCATTAAACAGCTGTACATGGTGCATGTGTATGTGAGTTAGCGTTGTTTTTTGAGTCTGTCTACTTTGGTCACTACATCTGGCTACCTCTGTCTATTGCTCATTAAACTGTATGTGGACAGGTTCATTTGGCCTCAACACTGTCACACCTTTCATCTTCAGGTCAACCTGATCTGTCTTTAACTCAAAGTTGCGAGCAATCTATAAGAAAGGAATGTGACAATAGTATTATCACAATACTAAACTCCTACTTGTCAACTATCATGTGGCACTCTTGACACACACACACACACACACACACACACACACACACACACACACACACACACACACACACACACACACACACACACACACACACACACACACACACACACACACACACACACACACACACACACACACACACACACACACACACACACACACACACACACACACACACACACACACACACACACACACACACACACACACACACACACACACACACACACACACACACACACACACACACACACACACACACACACACACACACACACACACACACACACACACACACACACACACACACACACACACACACACACACACACACACACACACACACACACACACACACACACACACACACACACACACACACACACACACACACACACACACACACACACACACACACACACACACACACACACACACACACACACACACACACACACACACACACACACACACACACACACACACACACACACACACACACACACACACACACACACACACACACACACACACACACACACACACACACACACACACACACACACACACACACACACACACACACACACACACACACACACACACACACACACACACACACACACACACACACACACACACACACACACACACACACACACACACACACACACACACACACACACACACACACACACACACACACACACACACACACACACACACACACACACACACACACACACACACACACACACACACACACACACACACACACACACACACACACACACACACACACACACACACACACACACACACACACACACACACACACACACACACACACACACACACACACACACACACACACACACACACACACACACACACACACACCTGGTCATGTGTTCACTGTCAGGATGGACATCCATCTCAAACCTCTTGTAGTCATTGAGCTCACACACACACACACACACATGCAAACCATCCTTATAAGCACATAGATACCTGGATCAAAAACAAAAGCAGTTCAAGCTCAGCCAATCTTCTTCCTGTAGCCAATGAGAACAGAAGTATTGCAGCAATGATATCCTATTTCACAGCTCGAAATTAATGAAACTGGCAGAAGGAAAATTAGTCATGACTAGCTGAGGACCAAGTGCAGGATCTGCTCTCAATTGCACACAGTTTGCGTTGAACTATACTACTATCCATCCAGTCACGCATGCTAGCTGCCACAGAGCATACGACCACACAGTACAACCTTAAGGGCAGGTTTCAGGTTATTGCAGCCTTGCAGCCTGGGTACATAAGATAGTGGAGGAACATGGTGGTACCGTATAGCGGAAAAATTCCGCGAGGTTTAATGTTCGCGATTTGACCAAATTCGCGAATTTTTCTTTCGCGAATTTTCTCCACCCATCATTATAACTTTATGCAAACGTCATATTAAGATGGCCGCCGCGCAGCGCAGAAGTGAATTTAGCTATTTAAGTGCTATCTTACTGTTCCGTGCTCAAAATTTCCCTTCAACTAAGTAGTTTTCCTGCCAAGGAGTCCTTTTAGAGGTTGGAAATTGCAAAATTATAACCGAGAAATGTTTGGTTTTGAACAAAATCGCGAAATGTTCCGGATATACGGTAGCCTGGATTGGTAGCCTGTCGCTGAAATTCATGACAGAACATAGGTCCTCAGATTAAGCTACAGTCGGCGCTAAATCCTTCCTTGCCACTTTAATTTCTTCCTTTTTGTTGGACAGCCTTTTTACAGGTGCAGCCAGCTTGCTAAATAATTCCTATCACACAATCACAGCTCACAGCATAGCAAATCTCATATTATTTTGCAAATGTATCTGAAAAATGCAATTTGAGATACACTACACAGCTTTCACTGGTCATGAGGTGAAGTTCTGCAAACCAAATTCAGGGCTAATGCTTCCAACAAGTTTGCAATTGCACACTAAAAGGTTCACTGTCCCATAAGTATGTATCTTACCATAACAACTTCTCAGACCAAACCCAAATGGGAGGTGAGCAAAGGCTCTCTCTTTCTTATCTTCCCTTGTCCAACGGTCAGGGTCGAATAGAAGTAGGTATTCAAAGAGGGTAGGATCACGAGACATGGAGTAGTTGTCAGACATCATCAAAGTCTGTAAGCAAAAGGCAGTCAATGGTAGAGCTGGTTTCAATCACTACTAATGTTCCTTACTCAATCTATCACCCTCCCCCCCTCCCCCTTATATTTTGAGCATGCAAATTTTCTATAATAGCAGATTGCAAAAATGCATATGGCCATCATTAATGTCATTTGACTTGCGACTCACCTTCTGCTTCATTTGGTACAGAAACTGCTAATATATATGTGAAAGCTTAGAATCCCTGCTTATGGCACCCTTCACGTGAGTCAAAGTTCAGAGGTGAGTCATAATTGATTGATAATTAAACTGCTGTAAACAAAGTTGCATTGACCATGTTAATCAATGTTTCGTGGCACATTTTCAGTTCACTTGTCATTAAATGGAATCTTCTCAGAGGAAGAGTCAAAATATCACAGACATCTATTGGCCCAAGGGGGACCCATATAACATCGCCCTGCATACCTTTAAGTAATGAATGGGATATGGCCAAAATGCACAATCATGTTTAGTAGATACATATATAATTAATTAATTATTTGGCGTACCCTGAATTTATGCTGTGCTGTCCTAAGAAACCTTATATGATGCATAAAAGGAACAATTGGACACGGTATTATGCAACAGCTGTGGCAATGCCGAATGTTAGCAAAGGTCGAGTTCTAAAAAAACAACTTCAGAAACATTACCAAGACATTGTCACAGGCTAATATTAACTCAACCACGACATTGTACAATTGCAGACTAGTGCAACAGAAGGTATGGTACCAGCAACTCACTCCTTTAGGAATCCTGTATCCATCCAACACCAATGAAGAGTCCATTACTCTGGCAGTTCGACCAAGAATTGGGTGGATCTGTAACAGTGATTGGTATTGGATGCAACCGTGCAGAGTCAAGTATGGGCTTCCTTGCAAATTCATATACAACATTATGTGAAGGGGTATATTATAATGATTGAATATTGTAATTAATTATTGTATGGACGTGACTGCCAATTGCACTCCCATTGCAGAAGCAAATGGCTGGCGAACCGTGACTGGTGCCCTTTATGTCTAGTTTTCTTTCCCCCAACCCTCGCACTGAGCCAGATAAATGTAACTTCATCATCTCCATGGCTACGTGGAATGACCGAGGGTTGAATGCAGCAGAGAAATGACAGCAGCTGGGCAGAGACTGTGCTAAATATCACCTTAACTTAACGTGCCTCCAAGAGACAAAAGTAGCAGTGAGTGATGTCTGATCTTGAGCTGGTGTCCGGACACAAATTGTTGACCAAGTTTTATTGCACATAATACAGCTTTCCAACACGCAAGTTGCCACAAGACTACATAGACAGGCCGGCTTAAAGATCAGAATGCACCGTCATGTTCATCTAAAACAGTTGCCATCTATATTATACCTACATTGATTTTGTCCTCTGCATACAAAATGCCAAACTAATGCTACAAGATGCTTGTCCATATGGTGGAGTTACATTGTGTTCTGATCATCAGGCAGTGGTGGCTTGCAATTGCCTACATTTTGATCGTAGATGCCTAATGTACAAGAAACCTAAGAAGCAGCCCCCCCTAACACATTTCACACCTTCCAGCTTGTGTCTGATGAAGACACACGCCATGCTTATCTGCTCTCTCTCTCTCAATGAGTGGATTAGTAGTATGCCCACTTCACTTGACCCCAATGCCAGACTGGAGGAAGTGCTGAAATGTGTCAAGGATGCAGCCACCGAGACTATAGGAATAGCACCCTACCGCATACACAGAAGTTACACCCAAGATCCATTGGTAGCCAAACTGTCATTCCAGCAACGTGCCCTGAGACATCGTATTGAAGCTACTGGTGACAGCAAAGACAGAACCAAATTGCGGAGAGAGAGAGGTGTCATATTTTGAGGCAAATTAATCGACAACTTCCAGATCTAGCTTGCCATAGAGCAGACACACTGGCATCAGAGATAACATCAAGTGATGACTTCCGCAAGATGTTCAGGGCTGTGAAAGCAATGAAATCCACACCAAGACAACCATCTTTGAGTGTACAGGACCCAGAAGGCAAATTCATTGCAACTGACAAAGCAAAAGCAGACGCCATCTGTATGTGGTTTGTACAGTGGTTCACTGACCCTACTGTGGTCCCACTTGCCTCCTTTGTGAGCCCTGGTCAACCACTGAACTAACCAGTTACAGCAACTGAAGTGGAAGCTGCAATTAAATTGCTGCAAAACGGCCATGCACTGGGTCCTGAATGTGTACATAGCTACTGATCGATATGCGACTGGTACTCTATCAGAATCTCTTAAGCTTGCAGAAGTCATTTGCAGTATCTTTGAACAACACATTGCTCTAGAAGCATTTGGCAAGGGCATCCTAGTGGCTTTACCAAAACCACGTAAACCACTCGGCCCACTCACCAACACTGGGAAAAAAATGAAATTTCCTGAAATATGTAACTACAGGAAATGTACAGGAAATGTGTGAATGGCATTTCCTGTACATTTTGGTGACCAGGAAATATCAAATTTCAGGTACATTTCCTTTTAAGTACAGGAAATTTATGAGTTACATTTCATGTACATTTCAGCAACCAGGAAATGTACAAATTTAAGATACATTTCCTGGAACAACATTGTACAGGAAATTTGAATTGCATTTCCTGTACCTTTCAGTGACTGCTCAATTTTAGATTTCATTCAATTCAACGTAAACTGATCATGATCCTGTCTCAGGCCATGTGTGTATGTGTGTGTGTGTGTGTGTGTGTGTGCGTGTGTGTGTGTGTGTGTGCGTGTGTGTGTGTGTGTGTGTGTGTGTGTGTGTGTGTGTGTGCCTGTCAGTGGGGCTTTGTTTGTGTTTGTCCTTGTGTGTTAACTGTGTGTTGAGGATAATGCTCTCTGTTTGTGTGACTGTACGGTTTCAGTGTTAGTCAGAGTACACTGCACTGAAGAGCCTCAAACAAGGCGAAACAGCAACATGCTGTCTGCAGTTCTCTGCATTTGTGCCTGATGGATTGTGCAGTTGTTGAACAACTAGTACTGAGCACTGCTAATGTAGCTAAGAGTCGCTACACTATTATTATACTCAGCATAATTATAAGACTTGCAAGAAGTGCTGCAGCTGCACTGCATGTCCAATTAATAACAATGATCGTCATTGCCCGGGGAATTGGCTTGGGGGGGGGGAGCGTTAGCTATCACTGTGACATGCGCTTGTCTATTTTCTTGTCTACATCAGTGTGCCCTCAACTGCCTTATAATTGTGAACTTTGTCTGCTTTAGAGTGTCATTGCTGTCTTACTTCACACACGCACGCACGCACACACACTTGCACATGTCTAGCCAGGTACAAAAGGAAGTACATGTACATGTGCACAGCCCTTTAGACGTATCCAAACCAACCGGGAGCGGTCCTCTATTTCCGTGGTAGAGCTTGTCCCCTTAGACTTCTGCCTTTCCAAGGCAAGCTATATCATCCAATACACGACGAAGAAACACGCGGAAAAGCAAAGATGAAATCGATCCCGACTTCGAGAATCCGTAAGCCGTAGTGGCGGCAGCCATGTTTTATTTGTCACGCGCCATCATGTGGTCAATCGGCCAATGGAATCAGTAGCTACACAATTTTAAATGCGTTTTGCGATGTGGGCGTACACTGAAGGGCTGCCTCTCTCCGCTGCTGGTTGTCGAAAAGGACACTATAAGTAAGTTGTAGCTTCTTTTCGCATGCTGTAATCCTACTACGCATGCCAGTGAAATCGACCACTTATTGTGTCCCTATCCTCAGCAAATATCCTTAAATTGTGTCTCATGCAAGTATAGCTAGCTAGCTACAGCGCTTGTATGTCTCTCTGTTCCTTCTTACGCGACACATTTTGTAGCAGAGACTACGGTACATACGTGCCTGAGTAGCTTTGTCCTGTACATAAGTAAATGTGACATTTCATTGGTCCACCATTTGTACTGTATGGTCTGCATGCAGTGTCTTGTGCCTGAAGCATGTGGCAATAAGGAGAGACAGCTAGATTGTCCTCCTGCCGCACTGTACACCACATTGTGAGGCAGATGAACTTGCTGTCTGGATCAGCCAAGTCAACAGGTATGCAGGTGCATGTGTCTGTCAGTCAGAAAGTGTTCCCCACTTTTGTGTTCGATTCCAAGCGTGTACATGCAGTTTTTACATATGTAAGTTTCCATTATGTCTGCAGGCCACTGGAGGTGGCTGATGTACACTACACCACAAGTGCACCCTGTACTCCAAATGTCAACTCACTGTTTCTAATGTTGAAGGTGGGCAAAGCTGCAACCTATAGATCAGCGTCAGCTGAGTAAGCGCTGCTGTGCATATCTCTACATGTCTCTCTTCCTTGCCCATGCAGGAGTACAGTGCATGGACCCATGCATTAATCATACAGGACTATTGTATGACATTGTATGGCTATGCAACTATGGATGGATGATGACCTTAATATCACGAATTGCTATGAAAAAGATGGAATTCAACAAGTAAGACTACAATGTAATTAAAGCTTATATCCCATATATAGATGCCATGCATGCAAGATATATCAGACAATTGCTGTGTTTTGGATAAAGTTATGTTCAACAACAACATATGCCTCTAAATCCAGAAAATTCCTTTCTGCAATCTGCAGGAATGCAACTTTTCCATTGATAAGGATTTGGAATCAATGCCAGCATCTTCTGACATGATCGCACATGGCAGACGTCTATAATGGTGAAGAGTGAGCGAAGACGTGTGCCCTCTTCCTTGGCACTCGCCTCGGGTCAAGACCATGCTGGACTCAATTGACTGCAGAATTCAGCAGGGCAAGGGTGCTCTAGCACAAGAAGAGGGTTGCATTGGGAGAGCCTTCTAGCCAGCTGAATTCCACTTCTCAGCCACCATGGACAATCATTTAGTGAAACTTATAAGCTGAACTGAGTGCCTGGTACATTTACTTTAGTTCAGTTTTTCTTTACGGTAGTTTTTGGTACATATTCTTTAGTTTTGTTTTACTTTATGGTAGTTTTTTGACTAGTATGCACTTTGATTGCATAATTATGTATGTTCAAAAGCGAATAATTGCAGTAAATTAAACTAAACGTTTTATGGCATGTCAGTGCAGCATGAAATGTACAGGATACATGGCATTTCCTGCATAACCATGAAATGTACCCGACACATGGAATTTTGGTGAGTACAGGAAATTGTATCCGAAACGAGCCCTGTCCTGTATACAGGAAATGTCACCGAAATTTGTACATTTCCTGAGAACCGTCATGTACAGGAAATGTGGGGTTTCCTGTACATTTCGGGTACCAGGAAATTCCATTTTTTTTCCAGTGCAACCTATGCCCAATTATAATTAATAGTGCTCCAGTGTGCGCGAGATTTTATCCATCATCACTCTGTAGCGCATTTGTCCCAAGGTCGATGCATGCAGGAGCCAGTGAAAGTGGCTTCAAACAAGGAAGAAGCTGTGCAGACATCGTATGGGCACAGAGAATACTCATTTCTGTGGTGCTGACACGCCACTGAGACTTTCATTAAATGGGCATTGATATGCCCCGTGCCTTTGATACCATCAACGGAAAGAAGATCTTGGATGTGCTGGTACACACTAGCAGGTTGTGGAAAGGATGATCTAAGGCTGGTTCGTATCCTCTTGGCAGAAACTAACATCACAGTTTGTGTGAAATAATCTTCCATGGTCTGCCTGGTTTGAAACAACAATAGGATACCCTAGGGTGACTGCCTGTCACTTGTATTGTTCACCTGTTATCTAGCAGCTGCATTGATCATTAGGTGTGTACGAAACCCGACTGGACGACCAGATCCATCCATCACCTCAAAGGACATGCCACAAGAATTGAAATACGTTAACAATGTAGACTTTGCTGATGAAGAACGTGAGCCTCTTGAGTCTCTCCTACAAACAGTCTGCACACATTTGAGAGACTGGAATCTTCTAGTGAATGAGTGTAAGACTGAGTTTATGCACATCTACCTAGAAGGATGCTCGCGAAGTGGATGATCAAGGCACAGCCACCTGAGGAAATGAGTCATGGTGCAGCAGCAAGTCTCTGGGTTCCATGCATCGCCGTGCATGTGTCCTTGGTAACTTACCTTTCTGTTCCTTCCTGTCTATTTAGATGAGAGAGCCTAAGATTCCACTGCAGAAATGACTTCAAGTGTACCAAGCCACACGTGTGTCCACCATACTGTATATACAACTGCAGCAGCTGGGCTGCACCAAAGACCACCCTGAACAAACTCGATGCCTGCCACAGACGTCACCTACATTCCATCCTTGGCATCCACTAGCCACACAGCACCACCTCTAGTGATGCCCTCTACAAGCGATGCAACACTAGACCCCTATCTGAGGTGGTAGCAGAAGCTAGATGGAACATAATAGGTCATGTGCAGTGCATGGACCGAAATGCTCCAGCACAAAATGCACTGCAATATGCAGTGGAAGGTGCCAAAACATACAGCAGCAGACGTGGATGTCACACAACCAACCTCCTGGACATCCTTAAGGCTGACATGAAACACACTGCAGAGACCTGAGCCTTCGCAACACCAATGAATTAGAACTACTTTGATGCGCAGCAGCTGACAGAGCCAGATGAAGGGAAATGGCAAAGAAAGACTGATTACAACACTAATAATATACATTAACAATGTTTTTATTTTTGCAGTAGGATTCAGGTTAATAATAATAATAATTGCAGAAGCAGTCAACCATCAGTCTTGCAGGCCTGAAGAGATAAATGAGGACTCACTACCAGCTTCTAAGGAGTCACTTCTACGGCAGCACTTGCTCAGTACTCCAGATTGGGCTCGATCTGTCACGCAGCCAGCATCATAGACCGGCATTGTAAAATGCTTGCAAATCGTACCTAGATGCTGGGGTACGGCGGGCCACTGTCCATTTTCTGAAAGTTCTTGTCCAAGTGTGTTCGCAGAAGTAAAGACACAAGCGATGCGACATGTTTCTTGCAATATAGCTGCTCTTAGCTAGCATAGGCAAAATACGCAGCAAGAGAACAGCCTCGTCGGCCATTTTTGGATGCACGTGACCTTGACCGCCCATAACTACGTAGATCGGCCACACCCGCATTAAAATATGGAAACCGCCACCGAACAGTCAAGTCAGGAAACTGAAGTTCATGCCTCGTCCAGTGATCATGGAGGCCTATCAGAAGGTACAGCCACTTCAATTTATAGAATTATAATTATTGGCTCACGGCTTTAAACTCGGCAGACATGTAGAGCTAGTGTAGCTACCCGACTGCAGATAGAAAAGAAGACGGTCGTGGCTGCTAGCTACCGTTGGAACGTTAGACCGCCACGAACGAACTGTCAGAAGTAATATTACTTTGGACTAAAGTTATCATAATTCGGACTCCGGGTGTATCATCGCCAAAGAAGCTTCGTTTGGAGTTCTGTCGTAGTCAGTATCAAACCAATCCTTGCCCTACCAAGAGCAGCATATATATCCAGATGGAAGCGTTGTAAGGTCACCCTGTACTGCTTTGCTAAGTGTGCTTGGGCGGGGTCATCATACTTTGGACGCCCAAAATGCAGGAAAAACATTTTTAATACCTTGTGCACTTCTTTGGCTTTGAATTAAATATATGTGTATCTGGTTTTGATCAAGCATTGATTTGACTCAGGTACCTGATTTTATGAGATGGACTGACAATTTCAAATAACCATGAAGTCATTTAGTATAATATTTTATTCTCTAACTGTCATTTAGCTTGTATAAGATGATTATGTAAGGATGCATCGATGACCTCCAGTATTGGAGAAACATCTGTATACTGATTGATTGATTGATTGACCCAATTTTACCAGCAAGAAATATGCGGAAACACGATAACGCCAGTCGAGCATAGTCTATAGAGGAGAGGCTGGATTGAAAACACTCCACACCGCAACTGTTAAGTGCTCGACATGATCACGTGATCAACTTGCATACATCGACAGTTGTGTGCAACAGATCAATCGATATAATTGCACAATGTTAGAAATTGTAGTTTCAAGAGAGAGCAGAAGTGGTGGCCTAACGTCCATCTTTCAAGTTCTGTGAATATATCTGACACAACATTATGCGAGGCGATCTCAGCAGCTGGCTTGGTGAGATCGGCTCTTTCCTCTGCTCATGCCGACTCTACATTTACAAAAAAGCAAAACAAAGCCCGATTACATTACAGCAGGCTTAAAGGGTCATTGCTAAAGCATCACCCATCTATCATAAAACATTTGCCAAGTTTGCTGCAAAATTAATGCATATTCTGCAAGCAACCATTTGCAAGTCTACAGAGAGAAACCGGTCTCCTTGTTTAAAGACAAGAAAACTCTGGCAGGCTTTTCATGGCTTGAGGGTATCCATGCTAGCAGACTTGTGAAAGTGGGTATTGATATCTCTCAGAGAGAATCTGGACCCGTTGGTACAGCAGTACGTTAAGCAGAAATTGTTTGAGGACTTGATTAAATCTCTATCTTGGGTACGCCCCAGTGCTACTGTCATCACCAAACCTTCTCTCACACCAGATGAAGAAATATCATCCGATATGCCTCTGTGTACATACCCATGACTCAGTACAAAACTAGCATTAATAAAAATTTTCTACAAAATAGTAGGGATGTAGGGATGGCACAAATCACAGATTTTCTCAAATCTGCTCACATTATCAGACGTCACGTTAGTGATGTCTAATTAGGAATGTGCCGGTTCAAAATGGCGTCTCCTATCTTAATGTATTAGTGTGCTTCGCGAAACTAGCCAAACGGCGGTGGCAAAGAGCAATTGAAGGCCATGGATAGGCCTCTTTGGAGGTATTAAAGTCGGCAGTGTACCCAAGGGCAACCTGGAGTTCATGTAGGAGAAAAGCGTCATAGGCTGCTTGTACCCGATTTGTCTTTCAATATCAGATGTCACGTTTGTGAGTCTGTTTAGGAATGTGCCCGGTTCAAAATGGCAGGTCCTATCTTAATGTATAAGCGCGCTTCGGCGAAACTAGCCAAACGGCGGTGGCAAAGAATAATTTAAGGCCATGGATAGGCTTCTTTGGATGTATTGAAGTCGGCAGCGCACCCAAAGGTAACCTGGAGTTCACGTAAGAGAAAAGCGTCATAGGCCGCTCGTACCCTATTTGTTCTTTTCATATTATTCTTATTCTTAATGTTATTCTCCTTCCTACAGAATTTTGCGTGCTCTTAGCGCACAACACAGGGCAACTATTGACCCCATTTTCTAAGATGACTTACATGCATACGCGGAGGACTAGGATCTGAGCGCCGGTGGCAATCCGATAAGTACAGCGCTAAAGCGGGTAGGAAACTTGTCTTCACTGTGTATTAAGATACCCCGATGCTGCCATTTAGTTGCGACCGTAACCATAGATTTTCTAAACTATGCACGGAAGCCGGAACATCTAAAGTGGCATAACTGTGCTCGATCTTCTGCGCAATCTCCATCTACTTTAAGGAAGGGATATTACTCAGCTCAAGTACTAATCTGATGTAGCCATAGTCCAATTGGATATGCAAAAACTGTACAAACTAGTGTACAAACATTCCTTTAGAATTAAAAGGGATTTAGGAATGGCCAGTAGAAAAAGCATAGAAACAAGCAACAGTACCTCAACACCACGATGAGCCACATTTCCGTGAAGTTCACTCTGCATTCCTAATTTCCTTGCAGCTAGCTACATGGGACTAATTAGCTAGCCACATGCATCCACAAAGATCCTCCATGCTTTTTCTACTGGCCATTCCTAAATCCCTTTTAATTCTAAAGGAATGTTTGCACACTATTAAATCTTAGGCGGCTGCCACTGCCACAGAAAATGCAGTGGTTACTGGTGTCACATAATTGCTCCTGCCACCGGCCGGTGTCGTTAAAAGCCATAGGGCTACTCCAACCGCCGGACTGTGTGATTAACCCTAACCCTAACCCTAACCCTAACCTACCGATATTTCGGTGGCAGTGGCCATTCCGTAAATATCTTATTCTTCTCTTCCCCACAGAATTTTTGTGCGCTCCTAGCGACAGCGCTGGAGCGGGCAGGAAATTTGTCCTCCCCGTGTATTAAAGATACCCCAGTGCTGCCATTTTGTTGCGCTGGTATACCGTATGGTACACGGCGGCCGCTTTGTCTAAAGTGGCATAACTGTGCTCGATGCTGTGCACAATCTTTAGCTAATTTAAGGAAGGGGTATTAGCCAGCGCTGGTATCAATCTGATGTAACCTTTGGATAATTATGCAAAAACTGTACAAACTACTGTATAAAAATTCCTTTATATAGAATTTAAAGGGATTTAGGAATGGCCAGCAGAAAAAGCATAGCAGCAAGCAACAGTAACTCAACACCATGATGAACCACATTGCCGTGAAGTTCACTATGCATTCCTAATTTTCTGGTAGCTACATGGGACTAGCCAGCTAGACATTTGGGCCCATGTAGCTGTACAAGCAAAGCGAACTTCATGGCAATGTGGTTCATCATGGTGTTGAATTACTGTTGCTTGTTTCTGCGCTGTTTTGCTGGCCATTCCTAACTACCTTTTAATCGTAAACGATTTTTATACACTAGTATTATAATAATATTATATTTCTGTCATTTTGCAAATGGCGGCACTCACGTCAATTTTTACAAAGCTTAAAATCATCTCTAATAGCGTTCGTATTTCGTATTTCGCCTGTCCCCCGATGCCACAGCTGCACTTGGTACACCACCTTTAACTTCTTCTCCAGTGCCAGTGTGTCCTTCACCTTGGTTAGCATGGAACGTAGAGAAGAGGTCCAATGTGGTGTACCAAGTCCCATGCAGCTGTGGCAATACCTACATTGGGGAGACACTGAGGAGGCTTCAGACGAGAATGAAAGAGCACCGGGATGCCTGTCAGAAGGGGACACTGGAGAAGTCAGCCCTTGCAGAACATGCGTGGAAGAACCACCACCCAATCAGATGGGAGGAGACAACAGTGATCGACCAAGCCAGGACCCCCAAAGAACTGATGCTCAAAGAGGCAATCCACATCAGGCTGAACCGCCCCTCCCTCAACAGGGATGGTGGGCTGGAGCTGCCTGGATGTTGGATGGCTGCCTTGAGGAAGACAATCCCGCAACTTCCGGTGACACCCCTTGATGTGGCTTCCGGTGACAGCCCATGATGAGATGCTAGGCTATAAATATGATCAGTGCTCGCGCTAGCATATCTTTGCCCTGAAGAAGACCAGAGCATCTGGTCGAAACGTGGGCAAGGTTTTCAACCCTGTTGTGAAGCTGGTATTAGAGAACCAACCCTTTCTATATAAAGCGGATTTGTCTGTGTGTGTGTTCGCGATATGCGTGCGCGTTACTTGCTCCTTCGCCGTCAAACTCGCTGTGGTTGCTGGGAGCACTGAGCACTGATTGAATGTAACAGTGTCAAAAGAATCACAATGGGCATAGTTCTTTAAGGGCAGCTTGTCCTTTTCTGCCACATCCTCTGCAGCGCCTTCCGCACTCCTTCATCTTTGCATGCCTCCTCCAGTACCTATATCACCCTCTCGTCATTCTTCATGCTCTCCCATCACACCACTATCTAATTCATCAGACTTGCCATTTCTCTCCTCTCTTCTGCCGCAAATACACACCGGCACACAAAGTGCTTTACATCTTCCACTTCACCACTGTCAAAGTTCTTACAAAGTCGTTCCCCGAACCCACACCATCTGCCAGTTTCTACCCTTAATTCTGCTGTTCCCCCTCGTAGTTTCACCATCATCCTCCTTTGCATCTTATACTGTATCTCCACACAGGATGCATTCGGCATCCATTAAACTCCCAATCACTTCCAGCTTTGGCCGTTTCCTATCTGCTTCCCTCCATACTTCTCTTACTTCCCTCCATGCTATGTCCTTCAACACCTGCTTTACTTCTTTCAATGTCAACCCACTCACGGCCTCAGCATCTAACCCCTTCCATTTGAACCTCACCAAACTTTGTTGCAGCTCTTTCACCCACCGCACTTTACACCTTACTTCCAAGGCTTCAAGCATCACAACTTTCAATAACCTGCCATCAGTCATCCTCATTACCTGTACCCAGAACTCAATACTTCTCTTCATTGCCACCCATTTCATTGGTAGCATGTTCATCTCAAATTGCAGGGAGACCAAAGGGTGTAGTCTCCCCACCCCTAAAAAGATTCTTGCCGCCCGCATCTGCACATTTTCAACTGGCCCGAGTTGCGCTCCACCACCCCATACCTCTGCCCCATACAATAGCACAGATTCAACAAGAGATTCCATCAGCCTCACAAAGGTAGCTCCTCTCACTTCCCCCACGGTGGCCCTGCACCTTCTGAGCCAGTCACTTAGTGCTCTTGCTTCCGCCTTTCCTCTCTCCTTCACCATTCTCGTACCTTGCAGGTGCTCATCAATCACACACCCAAGATACTTGTACTCCTGCACCACCGCAATCTCTTCACTTCCAACATCAAACTTCTTCTCCGTCCTTTTCACACCTTTACTTCTCACATGCATTACCCCGCATTTTTCCGCATTCACTGCAATTGACCATTCATTACACTATTCTACTAATGTGTACAACCCATGCTTCATAGATTTTTCATCCTCTGCAAGAATCACTGCGTCATCTGCATACAACAACACTGAGATTAGTTGGCCCCTGCACTTTACCCCCACTCCTGCCTCTTT
Source organism: Ianthella basta (assembly GCA_964019415.1). Lineage (NCBI taxonomy): Eukaryota > Metazoa > Porifera > Demospongiae > Verongiida > Ianthellidae > Ianthella > Ianthella basta. Next base: position 9,586,476 of record OZ025871.1, on the reverse strand, counting down.
CAGCTTAGTTATCGGTGAATTGATATACAAGGAGAACAACAGAATTGAATGTATTGGGCGAAGTATTGAGTATTGGGAATTTATATTGTCGACCATTGTATTCGGCCGGAAGTGGACTGTGTGGAGGGACTTTCATCTTAGGGAACTTTGGACGTTCTCTTCTGACGCTGATCGTGGAACAGACTCCTACAGCACTTCTGGCCGACGGGCAAAGAGACAGCTTCGAGACGGCGCCCAACAGGTCATCGACTTCACCCCGCGCCTTCTTCGATAATGGCTGCGCCCGCCTCGGAGGACTTCACTCCGCCGCCTGGATCACATGACAGGAGTAACGTAGACACTGGTGAGCGCCGTGATATGTACACGCTAACATTCTTCAACCGTTTGTAGCGTTGAAAAGCTTAGCGCGCACAGCTGCCCTTCTAAAATGCTCTTCAGAACCTGGCCCACGCGAACTGCGCAGTAGCAAACTACGTACGTAGCTTTTGCCATCACAGAGCGCTAGCTACTCTCACGACTGTGTGTTCCTTGGTACATTACGTTTCTGTAAATACTCATTGTAAATGCATGTGCTGTAAGTAGTCATGTGCTGGAGGTTTCTCAGTGCTTGTGTGTGGTGTGGCGAGGTGTGCGTGTGTGTGTGTGTGTGTGTGTGTGTGTGTGTGTGTGTGTGTGTGTGTGTGTGTGTGTGTGTGTGCTGAGGTTACTGAGGTATATGACACAATGTTATGTTTACCTATTGTGGGTGACAGAGCTGCAACCAAAGGGAGCAAGTATTTTGAGTTTAGGGTGGCAGCCCCACGAGTTTTTAACTCGAAATACTTGTTTTAACTCGAAATACTTGTTCGTTTGTATTGCAGCATACAATCAACCACTGCCGTGCTGTCTGATTTTGCCATGCATGTCTTATTATATACTGCCTGTACAGTTATCATTATTAATAAAAAACAAATAATGAATAGATGGATAAATGAATAATTAATTAATGAATGCATGAAGTACAGCCACAAATGTCTTTTCCACTTGCACGTGGGCTGGGTGTTTCTCCAATGAAAGGTATCATCAACAGATATTGAGGGGAGAATGCATAAATTAGAAACGCACAAATATATCCTTGTAGTGAGATGACATCAACTGTGTGCCCTTTGAGTGATCTGAAACAGTTAACGCAAAGGAGTTACACAAGTTGTAATGAGTGAATTAGGGAAATAAATGAAGCTCAATGACATGGTTACTGTAAGCTCATCCATGATCTGGATCAATAGTTCAATTGTTTAGATAGTTGGGTATGCAGCATCGCTGCAAGTAGTTAATTCGTAATATGAAATGTAATAGACTAGTATTGACTAGATTATCAACCATGGTCAACATACTGAGAAGTTATGTGTGTAGCCTGTGTGTATCTGCAACATTTTGTTGTATGCTTTTCTGAATGCAGTTGATGGCTAGAGAGTTACTGCCCTTCTCATGATCAGACCTGTGTGCAATATGCAAATGGGGCATGGGGTGTGTTTGTGTTTGTTCTATGTAAACATCAGTCAAAGAGTTCTTAGACAACACTGTCTGTGTGAGTACAAGGCTAAGCTGCACTTGAACCCCTGAGCAGTAACAGCTGGGCAAAGGAACAGCAGGAACAGCCACTCAACTTGTTGACGATACCCTCCTACCCAAAGGCAAACAGAGAACCCCTGTAAAAAGTAACACACCATACTTATGTGTTGTGATTCACTCAGTTCCATGTAAAATGGTAGAACCTTATTTTGTAGACTTGTTCACTAGTTATTATTGCTCAGTAGAAAAATGTCACGTAATTTTAATACACAGCATATATATAAAGAGAAGTTGGGCACAACGTTTCCCCAATTTTTCTCGACCGCACGCCGACGCATTGCCACCAAATGTTCCCCTCATTGCAACGCTGTGGAGTAGGCTGCATGATAAGGTTTTCTTTCATTATTGTCCTGCGACCGAGAAGAGAGAAGTGAATGAGTTTTTGAGAAACTCGTATGCTGACCCTTCCCGTGTCCGCTAGCGGTTTGCTACCAAACTTTCTTAGAGGCACCACACTATGCTTTAGAGCATCATCAGTGGAAAGGTGTTCGAAAACAAACTACTCATTCCAGCATACCAAGAGGGAAAAATTTGGGTGCACTTGTGCACCAAACTCCTCCGACGGCGGCCAGTGGATTGCTACCAAACTTCCCCATTCATCTCATCTGTTGCTGCTACGTGTGAAGATCACCATTATTTTCAAAAGCAGGCCTATTCTGAGCAGTGTGCTGACGGTTCTTTGCTAACCCCGAAAAATGACCATCTTTATGAGTGGCGGTTGTCGTGTTGCCATACAGAACTCGAGCAGAACTTTGTCCTGACTTTTCTCGCACACCTGCAAACGGATTGCCACCTAATGTTCAAAGCACTACAACACAGTGCTGCAGAGTGTACTGAATTGTTGGCATTCTCCAACAGCCTACTGCAAAGGAAGGAATGTGTACAGCGAAAGAGTTTAGGCCAAATTTCACCGGCCAACCTCCCGCACGTGGGAACGGTTCGCCATCCAGCTTTCACAGACCCAGTGATGCTGAACTAGGACATAAAGCATTGCAAGGGATGGGGACCGGGGAAACGAGGCCGAATTTAGGGCTTGTTATAAGCAAGGCCTTGCAGCCAGTTCAGTATAAATTACAAAAAATTAATGTAACACTATTCAATGTGTGGTACAAAGTGGTTAAGGGTTGTGAAGCTTTACTGTACTCTCTAATGCATTGTGTACAGATGATAAACTAATATCACCAGTCACCAATGCATAGGAAAAGTAAATGTACGCTAGGAAACTACACAAACTTTCTTGACAATGTGCAAACCGAAACCAATGATAATACATTTCCTGATTTGCTAAAACTGCCTTACAACCCTATAATAGCTCCTTTGCATTTCTCACACTACAATACCTTTTAACATTTTGCTGAGAGGCACAACACAGCCCTATGTTCATCAGTAAACTACACAAGTGATTTTAACTCAGCTTCAGGTCACACATAAACAGCCAAAATCTTTCCCGTCCACTCAGTGTTCCCATGCCATCCGGATAAGACTTGCTCCACTCAAAGATACACTCAAATGTACACAAACGACGGCGACGCAGCGCTTCATGCTGCAAATGCAAGGCACAATAGCATACACCCTAGGGCCAGCTTTGCGTGTTTGTGTCCACGGCACGCATCCCACGTGACGTCACTACGTGATTAAGTAATGTGTTTCTGATCCAGCCTCTCCTCTATAATCTCTGATTCGAGCAATGAAGCATAAGAAAAATGGCGGCTCATGTAAAATACTTGAAATAGCTGTGGCCTGGCCACCAGAGGGACAAACTTCAAGAGATCAAGACGTACATATGGGAAATGAATAGATATACTTACACATGCTAATTTCAAGAGCTCTTTCCCTTCAGTGAGTAATGAAATGGGCTTTTCCAGCATTTTGGACATTTGAAGTATGATGACGCCACCCACGCACACTTAGCGAAGCAGTACAAGGTGACCGTACAATGCTTCCATCTGGATATGCTGCTCTTGGTAGGGCAAGAATGAGGCTTGATACTGACTACAACAGAACTCCATACAAAGCTGCATTGGTGACGGTACACCTGTAGTCCAAATTATGATGACTTTTGTCTGAAGTAATATTACTTCGGACAGTTCATCTTCGGTGGTCTAACGTTCTAACAGTAGCAGCCACAGCCGCCTACTTTTCTATCCGTTGTCAGGTACTCTTGCTCTACATATCTGCCGGGTTTAAAGGCCACGCTGTCTTTGGCTGCAGAGAACAGGGCGTCCGTCTATGATGGGGGATGATCTACGATGCTGCACCCTAGTATGATTAAGTCAAGGCTACCCTTGCTTTGCCCACTCCTATCTCAGTGTCAGCCTGGCCCCTCAGCTATAGTTGGCTATTTTAGTCATGCAGGTTAGCTGGTCGCTGTTACATGTCCCACTTCAGAAACAACATTGATCTATGATTCAACACTTTTCACAATTAAATATAACTGTGAACCTACGTATGTAGGCAATGGCCTTCCGAATGATGCCAATTCTCTGAAGCTCCTTGTTGTCAAGACAAAGCACTAGTGTTTAGCTGCCAGTACCCCATTCTGTCCAGAGCTGCCTAGTGGTCTGTCATGCCGTAAAAGTTCCCCCGCCGTATTCGTTCCCCCGGGCCTAAAACGGCAACGGCGCGCTTGCTGTATCAGTTCTGCCTTACCGAAAAAGGCCCCCCGTTCCCACCATTAAAAATGGCGGGAACGGGGGCCTTTTTCGGTCGAGCCCGCGACAAGTATATAAAGGTGTAACCGTCGTTTCATCGAACGAATTCGATTGAGAAGGTGGAATGAGCGAGACTACGGATAAAGAAGATGAAATATTGGAGGAAGCGATCTGTTATGTTGTTGCGGTATCTAGAGGGCAAAACTACAAGTATCCTAAAGGATGGGACAAAAACATGAAGCGAGCCGTTCGAAAGAGAGCAGAGAGAGTCGTAGTGAGAGGCATGGACATTGTATACAAGAAGAAAGACAAGGCAGAAGTTCGAATTGTACAGAGTAGAGAAGAGCAGAAGCAAATCTTGGACATGTTAAGCTGTGACGTGATCAATCGGGCCCAATCCTTACTGAAGAAGCAGTTTCCTGGCCAGAATGGGCTCCAGTCTAATAATGCACTGAAGGAGAAGAAGACGTGGCAGACGACATATAAACAATGGAAATGTAACAAAGAAGTCAAAGAAATCAATACAAATGTTGGTCAGGAGCATTTGAAGTTGGTTCTTGTGTTTGAATGTGGGGGAACCAAAATGGTCAGGGGGAACCAAAACAGCAACCAAATTGGTTCCTGGGGGAACCAATTTGGTTGCTGTTTTGGTTCTGGGGGGCCCTAAATAGGGGGGGGGGGGCAAATTCGGCATGACTGGTCTCTAGTAATCCTGGAATGAAACCGCTAGTAATCTCCCTGAGCGAAAAATTGGAAAATGTCAGCTATTGTCGGTTTCGCAAATTGTGAACTTAAGGTTGTGTCTATTGCAGGATGCATGTGCCTACTTTGTGGTACATGTTTGTTGTTTATAGATAAGGGAGGCTAACATTTCAAAATTGTTTCCAATCTCATTGCAATTATTGTTCTAAACATTTAATGGCATCTCACACTTAGCTAGCTATAAAGCCATTAATTTATTCATGAAATCCTATCATTTTTCGGCTTTGATCTTTATAATCTAGCTTCTTGAATTAATGAGTTATTACTTTGCAGTTATACTGAGGAATTGGGCTCATCCCCAGCCCAATTCTGGCTGCTGTGAAGTGGGATGAGACTACTAAGGAATCAATATCACAGGATTGATGCAAAAATACCTGTACGACTGTGCTATTGCAAAATTGTTTTGAATACCCTGCATGCTGCCCCTCTAGTGTCGTCGCCTCGAGTTTTTTCTTGCAACTCACAGCACAGCATCACAACTTCGAAATTCGATTCTTCCTCTTGTTGAAGTCCACTACTGTTAACCATCTACAGTTAAAGCGGATCTGTGTCCTGCCACTGACAGGGCAGACATAGTCTCTGCTTTCAGAGCTAGTTCAGAGGATTAGTGAAAGCAGGTGAAGTCATGTAGGCTGGCACAGTTCATCCTGTTTTTTTTCTACTTATATACTCACTGTCAAGAAGAATGTGCATGTGCATGTATTTCCATTAACGTGGTAGACGTGGAATTTGCACATGTATACATATTTAAAAAGTTATTGCATCTTAACCCTTTATTATGTAAAATTCTGTGTGCAATAATGCATTATTGTGGATAAGTCACTATAGTGGCTCAACCGGTTGTGGACAATTCAATTACAGTGGAACCCTGCTAAACGTCCACCTCTATAAAACGACCATTTTAGAAATAAGACCACTTTGGTTTAGTCCCAAATCCATGTATACACGAATTGTGATTTTCAAAATTAAGACCATCTCAAAAATAAGACCACTATTAATGGCCTGGATGGTGGTCTTATTTATGAGGGTCAACTGTACATTAATGGATTTTTTCAAAAGGTACACAGAGGTAACACATAGTGACTATGTAGTGAACCTGCAGTAAGACAGTTGTGCCATGCATTAGTTGTACATGCAAAGTTGTACCCCATATCAAACACTACGTACCAGAGAGACTATACGGAGTTATGAGGCAGTTATACAAAAGTAGAATAATAAGGATGTAGAGATGGCATAGAAGTACAGAAACAAGTGAAGCCAGTTACACAGTGGAGCATTAACCATTGTCCCTATATTCCAAGATGTGGGACTATAAGGTGTGACATTCTTGCATGTAAGGAACATGGTTACTGCCTTTTACGTGTTTCTGTACTTTTCATGGCATCCCTACATTCTTGCTGGGTTTGTAGAAATTTTTATTGTGGCCAGCCTGAGCAAGCCCCACATCATTGAGTTGTATGGCGCTGGATCCTGTCTGTCTATTTTACTTATGTGTCATCCTTGTGTCAATTGGGCCTCGATGCCAGGGACACTTTTTGGAGTCAAATTCTGACTGCATGCAGCCCTTAGGCACCGTGTATAATCTAATTCCCAATTCCATTTATACTAGCCGCTTTGACTTCACACAAACATTGTGGTTCGCCTATTGCGCTTACACTTTTGTACACTAAGTACTGCTATGTATGGTGTATCCTGTGCACTGTCATTGGACTGTAGCATTCAGCACTATTCGCTCATTCAAAATGGCTGCAGCTGCAGAACCTCTAAAATATGTGTCGTGGGAAGCTTCCAACAACAGCAAATTGTCTCATTCGTTCACATTTGACACCCGCTGGAAAGATATCAAGAAGTTCGACTCTTATTATTCCTCCAGCCTAAAAATTATCTCAGCGGCCTTTAGTTCGTTAGGGGAAGAGATACAGAAATACCATCAGTCGAAATCATTCGGTGAAGGGCAATGCACTTGTTCAGCAATATATTAATTCCTCAGCCAGAGCTTCCCATTGCCTCCTGACATTCCAACTAGCTTGATGACAAAGAGGAAAGATTATGCAGAAGAGAGTGGAGGTCAGGACAGCAGAACATATATACAGTGGTTGTGGCAGCACCGACAGTGAGACAGATTTCTATGGGCTGCCCTGTACAGAGCGTACAGAGCTACTGCACTACATTTGCTGCCCCAGATGGTCTTGGCCAGAAGATCTGTGCAGGTTTAATTGCATGCAAAGTACATCGCTATAGAAGGACTGATGTTTTCATTCTCCAATGCTCACAGGAAACAGAACAGCTGTGCACATGCAATGCTTAGGCTCGCCCCACAATGCTGTGCATTCATCTAGTTATTTCTAGTTAGTACTTTTTATAGCGTGCAAGCTGCACATGCAAAGTGCAATTAGTGGATATCCATGCAGGTCTCAGTATGGGACCTTGTAACTGTAATCCTGGAGCTTGAGGCGTCTGCTATCACCTAGCTTCCGCTCTAGCCGACTTAGAAACAGCGACCAGTAGTTAGTCCACTACTAATTGAAACTTGCTGGATACGCATGTCCACGGATGACCTTGAAGCGACGTGCAAACTAACTTCGGCCTAAGCCCTTGTCTTGTAGACACTACAAGCGGCCTCCTGATGGTTTGGTTGGCTTTTGGACAGAAATTGAAGGAACAGTAGGCAGAAAACTATCGTTCTTCAACATCATCTTATAACGGTGCCCTTCATGTAGCAACGTCTCCCGAAAGACCCACTAACCCCAATGAGTAAATGATACGCTTTCGATGCCTATACTTTGAAAGAATATGGTTCGGTTAGTTTGCTATAGTTTCATTTTGGAATTAGTTCAATAGCTAATTTTGTTTGTCAGGTGCAGCTGGCAAAGAAGAATATGAAGACAACAAGTATTTTGAGTTAAAAACTCGTGGGGCTGCCGCTCCAACTCAAAATACTTGCTCCCTTCGGTTGCAGCTCTGTCACTCACAATAGGTAAACATGACATCGTGTCATAATATCTCAGTAACCTCAGCACACACACACTACTATCACCAGACACATGAGACACGCACACACACACACATACACACACACACACACACCACACACACAAACACAAACACAAACACACACACACACACACACAACACACACACACCACACACACACACAAATACACACCACACACACACACACAAACACACACCACAAACACACAAACACGCACGCACGCACACACACACACACACATGCACAGAGAAATAGATAGATAGATCTTTAGATAGATCTTTACACAGGAAAGCCCCATCAGCCTAATTGGCTGGTCTACCTGGGGGTCCTACAAGACATACAGTTACAAGTGACACATAAAAATTGGATGCACATGTGCAGATTGTCATGATGAATAACTAGTGAATGAATGAATGATTGAGATTGTCATAAGTGTCAGAATGCTTGCGAATAACCACATTAGAATAATTGTTCTCCTAGCCATCGTTTTGTAGCTTTCTTAAAAACAGTAGCGGGGTGAATATTCCTGATGTTCTCTGGAAGGGAGTTCCAATCTTGGGATCCCCTAAAAGTAAATGATCTTCTGAATAGCTCTGTGTTCACACGAAAGAGGTGCAGCTTCTCGAATCCTCTCGTCATCCTACACCCAACTGTTTCGTTGCTCACCAGCATGTCTTTCATGTACTCTGGACATTTCTTGTGGACACATCTGTGTACCAGAGCCAGCCTGGATAGTCTCCTTCTCTCAGTCAATGGGGTCCACCCGAGGGCTGTTCTCAGTTCAGCACTGGGTGTTCGTGGTGGTTTGGATAGAATCAAGCGCATCCCATAGTTCTGTATCCGTTCTACCTTCTGTTGTAGTTCTTTTGTGCACTCTTGCCAGACTACCGAGCAGTAGTCTAAGTGTGGAAGCACCAGGGCATTGTAAACCTTCCTTTTTGTTTCTGTTGGTAGCACTTCCCTTAACTTCCGCAGCTTAGCCAATCCACAAAAGCACTTCCTCCTTAGTGACTCAATATGCTCTCTCCATGTTAATCCATCATCGATACTCACACCTAAGCACTTCACTGTACGACTTCTTGATAGCTGTTCACCATTCAGTGTTACATTCACATCTTCTAACTCCTGTGCCCTACCTTTCCTTCCCAACAAAAGCAACTGTGTTTTTTTCACATTCAATTTTAGCTTATTCTCATCCACCCACTGACATACACTGTTCAAGTCCTTCTCCAGCACAGCCTCCAACTCGCTAGCACTGTTTGCAGCATGAAACATGGTTGTGTCGTCGGCATACTGCTTCACATTGCATTGACTGACTGCTTTGGGTAAATCGTTGACATACATTGTAAACAAGAGTGGCCCCAGGATAGACCCCTGTGGCACACCTTTGTGGATGTTGGTCCAACTTGACTTCTCATCACCCACACAGACCCTCTGGCGTCTCCCGGTCAGGTAATCCTGGAACCACTTCCATTCCATTCCTCTTACCCCATAGCTGTACATCTTCCTTAGAAGAATGGAGTGGTTCACCATGTCAAAAGCCTTGCTAAGGTCCACCATAGCAACTCCGACCAACTCATTCTCATCTAATGCTTTCCTCCAGTTGTCCACCATGCTAACTAGCACATCTTGAGTTGTGTGTTGCGGCCTAAAACCTGACTGTACAGGGTGCAAGATGGAATAATGCTGTAGATAGTCATACAGCTGTTGGTGAAGAAGCCTCTCAAACACTTTACTCACAACAGGGAGTACTGACACTGGTCTGAAGTTGCTAATGTCCACATTACTTCCCCCCTTTTGCACAGGAGTTACATTTGCTGACTTCCATTCTTGAGGAATTTGTCCACTCTCGAGGCTGTGGTTGAACAATGATGCAAGGCTTGCACTGATGCCAGGAGCTGCAATCCGAAGCAATTTTGCACTTATTGCATCCACTCCCACAGCCTTATTCACATCCAATCCTCTTAGCAACTTCAGTACTTCTTCTTCTTCCACCCTTGTGAAGCTGAACTCATGATCACACACTGGGAATCCCTTTACCACCTTGTCAACACCTTCATCCAGCGCTCCAACCAGAGTGGAGAAGTACTCACTGAATTCCTCTACAATGCTCTTCTGGTCTGTCAATGTGCCCCCTGCAGTCTTAACTTCAGTGACATGTCTCCGACCACTTCCTAATAGCCTACTTATTTCCTTCCATGCCTTTCTGGGATTTGTCTTCGCTTCCTTGCTAACCCTTTCAAAAAACTGTAGTTTTGCCTTCCTCATTTCTGTGGTTACTGTGTTCCTCAAGTTCCTGTAGTGCTCCCAGTCTTCTGCCTGTTTTGTCTTCTTTGCTTTTTTACACAGGCGGATTCGTTCTTTCATTAACATTCGTATCCTTGGGCTGATCCATGGCAAAGTTTTCCTTCTAACTCTACATCTCTTCAGAGGGACATGGGAGTCCAGCACCTCAGTAAACAACTTTTTCCAAAACTCCCATTGACTGTCCATATCATCCAAGGTTTCCATCACTGACCATGGTGCCACCTTCAAGTCAGCAACCAACTTTTCAACATCACAGTTACCCAGAACCCTAACCTCACGCAAACACTGCTTCACTTCCTCCACTTTTCCGTTCAGGATTCCATATATCATGTCATGGTCACTCAGCCCAAGCTCCTTACGTCCAGAGTAAACTATTTCATCAGAATTTGTACAGAATAGCAAGTCAATCAAAGTCTTAGATGTTTGGGTCACCCTAGTGGGACCATGTATCATTTGTTCCATTCCATACTCGGACATCACCATGCCAAGCTTAGAAGTATGGCTGTCAGGATTTAACATGTTGCAATTGAAGTCTCCCATCATCACTACTGTCATCTGCTCCTGCACCACCTTTTCCAGCATCACCACCAAACTTTCCATCCATGTATCTCGCGTCCCTGGGGGTCTGTATACATTTCCAATCAAGACATGTCTCCTTCTCATCTTCACTTGAATCCATACCGCTTCAATCTCATCATTCTCTAGGTCATGCCTTCTCATGCCTTTCACGTCATCAGATACATACACAATCACACCACCACCCCTTCCATCTCTATCTCTCCTGTAAGACCTGAAGCCAGCAATCTCTAGCTCTCCATTTGTGACGCCTTCATCAAGCCATGTTTCACTTATGCCGAACACCATGTTCGTTCTAGTTTGGCTTCCCAGCAGGAATTTTATCTGATCAAACTTTGAAGCTAGGCTTCTGACATTTAAGTGACTCACTAGTAAACCCTGCGTACATTCCCATATGCTGTGTAATGGCTCACCACCTTCAACTGCTTCTCCACCGTCATCATCACTGCTCACTGTAGCTTCTGTGGCTGAAACATCAAGATGACTGTTGTTGTCGGTAGAAGGATGCTCATCAGTACAGCACTGGTTCAAGTCTGGGAATGGTAGGTTAGCCAGGACACATGTTGGACACAGCCATTCCAAGTCACAGTCTGAGCTGAGTTTCGCGTACTCTTCATTTCCTACCCGGGCGCAGCTGGCGTGGGTCCACAGGTCGCAGGCATCGCAGCACACACCCCGTTGGTTCGTCCTCACGGTTTCTGGCAGACAGTGCACGGAAAACTTATTGGTCCTGGGTTAATCTCCACATCTCCCGCAATCAGGAGAAGCCAGTAGGTGCAGGGAATGGTAGCTGAGTAAGAGCGCGAGCGCCGAAGGTGGGGACGGAGGTGCGAACTTCTTCTCCAGGCGCAGATAGCTGAAGACTTTCCGTTGGACATCAGTCGGCGTGGAGCAAAGAGCAGATCACTGTTGGCGTCGCTGGGTGTACGAATGGAGGCAGACATCCTACAAATCGTCAGGAAAATCCATAGACACGCGATGAGGAATCGCCAGCGTGTCGCCATTTTGGAGGATCGCGTGTGCGTCTCCAGCAGACAGACACACGACTGCTTATATCACATGCATTTAGTGAGTAATTGCAGAAACATAATGTACCAAGGAACTCACAACGAGAGTAGCTAGTGGTCTGTGATGGCAAAAGCTACGTACGTTTGCTACAGCGCAGTGCGCGTGGGCCAGGTTCTGAAGAGCATTTAGAAGGGCAAGCGTGCGAGTTAAGCTTTTCAACGCTACAAACGGCTGAAGAATGTTAGCGTCTACATATCACGGCGTTCACCAGTTTCTACGTTGCTCCTGTCATGTGTTCCAGGCGGCGGAGTGAAGTCCTCCGAGGCGGCCCGGACATTATCGAAGAAGGCGCGGGCCGAAGTCGATGACCTGTGGGGCGCTGTCTCGAAGCTGTGTCTTTGCCCGTCGGCCAGAAGTGCTGTAGGAGTCTGTTCCAGGATCAGAGGCGGAAGAAAACGTCCAAAGTTCGCTAAGACGTCGTTTAGAAGCCGGTTTTCAAAGTCCCTTGGCCTCGCACACGGTCTACTTTCGGCCGAATAAAATGGCCGACAATATAAAATCCCTATACCCAATACGTCGCCTAATACATTCAATATAAATGTAAGCATTGACGTACAACCGTAGTTTCGCGTATTATATATATATATATAATATATCCGTAACATGAAGCCATATGAAAACGTCAATTTGAAAACAATATAGGGGCTGCCGCAGGCAGCCCCTAAAAATTGATGTTTTCGAGTGTCATTCTCTTGCTGACACTCCATGTTCACTTGCTTCCAGGTCAGTACTAGTGTTTGTATTTAAAACCCTACTCAGCGTTGTTTTGACAGTTTTCGGCGCTTTTCGTGATTTCGTTCCTATACCAATGTACTGTAATTTTGAAACACCCTGTACCATTCCAACATAAAGAGTACTATTGTACTTTCTGATATATAATAGAAGCCTAGATATACGGGAGTAGAATATCTCAGAGACACTAGTGGTGTGATACAGTTAGATACAAGGAACTACAGAAAGAGGAACTGGCTCGCTTTCGTTGCATTGCTTACAGCAGTACTTTGTGCACTTCCTGTTGATGCTGGAAAGCAGTATTGACAGTTGAGGACACCTTGCAACAAGTCAAGGAAATGCCACTCGCAGAACCTCATCAAAGGAGGTATGCTGTCCATAGAAGATCGTTCCCCTCTCTTTGCGGACGAGTGCAGTGCCATAATCTCCCTCGCCAGTTCGACTCAAAAGTCTTTGTGGGATCTGCGAGCAGAGTGAGGTGTCATCAGTCTCGAGAATGCAGGAAGAAGTAGAAAAGTTGGTGCCATTACTTCTTCAACTTGCAAGAGCATTTGTACACCTGGTGCATACTGTCAATCAAGTCCACACCTCCCATCTTCTCATTATAGACCTTGACTGGCAAAGGGCAACTCACCGCTGTTCTGGAATAATCCTTATTCCTCCTCATAACAATCTCAGCCTCACCTGGATTGCAGATTGTATATATGAAGTCGATGTTCTTCTTGTCCTTCTATATACAAGACAATGTACTCTCCCAACAATCTGAGATTTGTGCTGGCCTCTGTCAAGGTGAACGTTCTACAAAGCTAGCTGGATACATTTTGCAGTTGGATGTTGTAGTGCGCAACAGTACGTCCTGTGTTTCAAAAGCTCCTCAGACAGGTCTACACTCGAAAATAATTGTCAAAGAAGAGATGATGGCCGTTAACATTCACATATATGCTTTGCCAAGTGCAAAACAACAGCTTAAATTTGAGAGTTGCAGTAAGCCACTCCAACAGCCAGGCCAGGCTAGGTTTAACTAGGGCTAATCACTGGATTTTACACCTACCAGCTTTCTACAGTGAAGTGTCTCACGAGGCTGGGGGGCTGGAGCCCTATTGATGGCAACCAGTGATTGTCTTCCCCCACTAGTCATCCTACAAAGATGGAAGAGTCACAGACAGCTGTTTCGCCCTGATTGGGGCTCATCAGTGTGGCGTACTGATGGAATTCAGGATGACTAGCTACTCTTGTATCCACCACCAGTGAAACACTTGTGGTTTCGACAAGAGTGAATATTAATGGGGGAAGGCTAAGTCATGAGCCTGACTTGCACGAGATTGTTGAGAGGTCAGTTCATTGCAGTAAGCCACTGCAACGGCCAGGCCGGGCTAGGTTGAACAAGGGCTAATCACTGGACATTATGCCTACCAGCCTTCTACACCGAAGTGTCTGAGGAGGCTTGTGGGCCGGAGCCCCATTGATGACAACCACTGATTGCCTCCCTTCACTAGTCATCCTACAAATATGGAAGGCCACAGACAGCTGTTTTGCCCTGATTGGGGCTCATCAGTGTGGCATAAAGATGGAATGCAGGATTTTGTGCTCAGGTTTTGTCTCCCTAGACTGATCAGTGGAGCCTTCATATGCTTCACAGTCATTGGTCACGGCCATTAGGTGAATACTGACATCACACCTTGTAGCCATGTTTGGTAGGTTTCTTGGGCATGTATTGCTTCTGAATCATCTGCCTTTGAAACCTACCATTGTCTCATCGATGGCTTGCTTACGTGGAGGATGGTAACAGAATCTCCAAGTCTCTTGGAAACATTCGTTCATGGGCCTAATTTTGTGCAGTTGGTCATGTCCGGATGGTTACAGTGTTGTCGTTCAGATCTAGATGGAAACATCAGAGTAGAGCCTTGAGTCAATATAGGCATTCCTACTGATATGCCTGTAACTCCCAGCAGAGAATCTGAAGACCAGTAGTCAGCGTGAAAGGGCAGTATGTGGACACCCAGGGCAATGATTATTTCAAGGAACAGGTACATTTCAGGCACTTAATTGGCAGATTTTGTTGCGCATGCATATTTGTTCTATTTTTTCCATTATGTCATTGCCAAAAGCAACGTTGAAAAAGTCCAATGATGCTGCTGCTTGGCATTGCAGTGGCTGGACCCACTGGCTAATCAGACGGGGTCACAGGAAGTCTGGAAGAAGTGCAGATGCAGGAAGTGACGTGAGAATCATGAGTTGGCTCTGTTTCGGTGTGAGCATTTGTGGATTCATTGTTGGTCTCTTGCTAGTCGCCAGAATTTTTGTCCACCATGGTAGCATTCCCCGCTTGCTGGAGGGAGTCTTCTGAGATGGTACCGAGTATGGAGTAATCCTCTTGATCTGAGAAACTGTCAGAATTGTCCCAGTTGGGCTCACCCATCATATTCGCTACATCTTCGATCGGCTCTGATTTCTCGGGGCATCTTGAAGGTTTAATGAAATGAAATGAAATGAAGGTATGAACAACAGACTTTACCGCCTTATAATTATTTGTCTCCTAGAATAAATATGGTAAGATTTTGGAGGGCTTCTGTGTGAAAGTTGTCATGTGTTTTGTCATATTCGGCGAGAATCATAAAATGTCCAGCACAGACAATCAGAAAGCAATTTTGTCCATGTCGACTTAGCATTGTGCTCTATAACAAGCATTGTCAACAGGGAAGATAAGAATTATGCTAAGAAAATGCTTTTGCTTGTAAATGTGCTTGCCAAAAACATGGCAGTTAAAATGGAGTAAGCAGATGAGTGCTGTGCTGATGTTCGGTAAGGAATGTGGACATCAGAGAGAAGCTATGTCAAGTGAGTGTGGAAGGCTAGAATGGAAGAGATGAGTAGGCAAAGAACAACCAGGAAGATTATTGAAGGAGAGATATAGGGGAATAGACCTAGAGGAAGATCCAGAATGAGATGGACTGACAATTTCATATAACCTTAAAGTCACTTAGTATCTATGCTTATAATATCATCCTCAAAATGTCATTTAGCCTGTGTAAAATACATAAGGATGACCGCCAGTATTGGAGAAACATCTGTACTGATTGATTGATTGATTGATTGATTGATTGTAAATGTGCTCTGAGAGACGAGCCACTATGGTGGCTTGTCCACCATATTGATTATATAATTGTTGTGTCTATTCCACACTAGACACGGTTATGCGCAAGCCACTATAGTGGCTCATCCATGACAACGGGTTAATTACTTGTAGACCTAAGTTGTTCATGTGTCAATGCATTATTTCACATCCATGGGCTTTTATGTAACGTGAGTTCACTTCACTTATATTAACATGACCACTCTCTGTTTCAGTGGCAGGGACCAAGAGTCCGGCCTCAAGTGAAATAAGCAGTGGAACCGAAGAGAACTCCAGTGAGTTGCATTGCACATTCCTCAAGCTATAATAGCATGAGTTGAAAGGGAAGATTATTAGGTTTTGGCGTGTTTCATTGAAACAGTGGAGCTCAGCTCAGTTACTGAAATACATGCCTTATTATAAGTGTCTTCCGTTATTGATTTATGCTATAATGGAGTTATATACTGTATCACATCTGCTGTATGATGTCAAGTATGGTACCGGAAAATAGTGTTTATGTGTTAAAAGGTTATTAAGGTACTGTTATCCACTGTTAGAAATGATATTCATATGTGTCACGAATTCACTATCCATACTGATGTGTTTCCACAGCACTTATGTATAGTTGCACACACATTATGTAATACACATATGCTTGAGTACAGATAACGTTTTGGCACTTTTCCTACATGTATGTGTATTAAAAGTAAATATTTGAGCAGTAGCCATAATGTTCTAGCTATGGTCAGCTAATTCATGACCACCTGCAGACAACAAATTCATCTGAATGTAGGTACTGTTACATGGGTAGGATGCCAATAATATAGTTCACCAATACGGAACCTTGTTTATGCTATATTACCTCAATTATGACGCTCCATTGAAAATCAGTTTAGAAATTCTCGCAAAAGAGCTGTAACCATGGATGGCAATAGGCAAAAATTAACCTGATATCAAACTTAATACTTAGCTTATCAGCTCATGCATTTTATTTAATTGTGGGAATATTAGCCACATGGATCCCATCGGCAAGGTAATAGGCATATGCATCTAAACACTACATCCATTAGGAGTACTGCAAGCTCGCATGCAAAGTACGTCACTATAGAAGCACTGACGTTTTCATCCTCCAATGCTCACAGGAAGCAGAACAGCTGTGCACATGCAATGCTTAGGCTCGCCCCACAATGCTGTGCATTCATCTAGTTATTTCTAGTTAGTACTTTCTATAGTGTGCAAGCTGCACATGCGAAGAGCAATTAGTGGATATCCATGCAGGTCTCAGTATGGGACCTTGTTACTGTAATCCTGGAGCTCGAGGTGTCTGCTATCACCTAGCTTCCGCTCTAGCCAACTTAGAAACAGCGACCAGTAGTTAGTCCACTACTAATTGAAACTTGCTGGATACGCATGTCCACGGATGACCTTGAAGCGATGTGCAAACTAACTTCGGCCTAAGCCCTTGTCTTGTAGACACTACAAGCGGCCTCCTGATGGTTTTGGTTGGCTTTTGGACAGAAATTGAAGGAACAGTAGGCAGAAAACTGTCGTTCTTCAACATCATCTTATAACGGTGCCCTTCATGTAGCAACGTCTCCCGAAAGACCCACTAACCCCAATGAGTAAACGATACGCTTTCGATGCCTATACTTTGAAAGAATACGGTTCGGTTAGTTTGCTATAGTTTCATTTTGGAATTAATTCAATAGCTAATTTTGTTTGTCAGGTGCAGCTGGCAAAGAAGAATATGAAGACAAAAATGGATGTTTTCGAGTGTCATTCTCTTGCTAACACTCCATGTTCACTTGCTTCCAGGTCGGTACTAGTGTTTGTATTTAACCCTACTCGGCGTTGTTTTGACAGTTTTCGGCGCTTTTCGCGATTTCGTTCCTATACCAATGTACTGTAATTTTGAAACACCCTGTACCATTCCAACATAAAGAGTACTATTGTACTTTCTGATGTAGAATAGAAGCCTAGATATACGGGAGTAGAATATCTCAGAGACACTAGTGGTGTGATACAGTTAGATACAAGGAACTACAGAAAGAGGAACTGGCTCGCTTTCGTTGCATTGCTTACAGCAGTACTTTGTGCACTTCCTGTTGATGCTGGAAAGCAGTATTGACAGTTGAGGACACCTTGCAACAAGTCAAGGAAATGCCACTCGCAGAACCTCATCAAAGGAGGTATGCTGTCCATAGAAGATCGTTCCCCTCTCTTTGCGGACGAGTGCAGTGCCATAATCTCCCTCGCCAGTTCGACTCAAAAGTCTTTGTGGGATCTGCGAGCAGAGTGAGGTGTCATCAGTCTCGAGAATGCAGGAAGAAGTAGAAAAGTTGGTGCCATTACTTCTTCAACTTGCAAGAGCATTTGTACACCTGGTGCATACTGTCAATCAAGTCCACACCTCCCATCTTCTCATTATAGACCTTGACTGGCAAAGGGCAACTCACCGCTGTTCTGGAATAATCCTTATTCCTCCTCATAACAATCTCAGCCTCACCTGGATTGCAGATTGTATATATGAAGTCGATGTTCTTCTTGTCCTTCTATATACAAGACAATGTACTCTCCCAACAATCTGAGATTTGTGCTGGCCTCTGTCAAGGTGAACGTTCTACAAAGCTAGCTGGATACATTTTGCAGTTGGATGTTGTAGTGCGCAACAGTACGTCCTGTGTTTCAAAAGCTCCTCAGACAGGTCTACACTCGAAAATAATTGTCAAAGAAGAGATGATGGCCGTTAACATTCACATATATGCTTTGCCAAGTGCAAAACAACAGCTTAAATTTGAGAGTTGCAGTAAGCCACTCCAACAGCCAGGCCAGGCTAGGTTTAACTAGGGCTAATCACTGGATTTTACACCTACCAGCTTTCTACAGTGAAGTGTCTCACGAGGCTGGGGGGCTGGAGCCCTATTGATGGCAACCAGTGATTGTCTTCCCCCACTAGTCATCCTACAAAGATGGAAGAGTCACAGACAGCTGTTTCGCCCTGATTGGGGCTCATCAGTGTGGCGTACTGATGGAATTCAGGATGACTAGCTACTCTTGTATCCACCACCAGTGAAACACTTGTGGTTTCGACAAGAGTGAATATTAATGGGGGAAGGCTAAGTCATGAGCCTGACTTGCACGAGATTGTTGAGAGGTCAGTTCATTGCAGTAAGCCACTGCAACGGCCAGGCCGGGCTAGGTTGAACAAGGGCTAATCACTGGACATTATGCCTACCAGCCTTCTACACCGAAGTGTCTGAGGAGGCTTGTGGGCCGGAGCCCCATTGATGACAACCACTGATTGCCTCCCTTCACTAGTCATCCTACAAATATGGAAGGCCACAGACAGCTGTTTTGCCCTGATTGGGGCTCATCAGTGTGGCATAAAGATGGAATGCAGGATTTTGTGCTCAGGTTTGTCTCCCTAGACTGATCAGTGGAGCCTTCATATGCTTCACAGTCATTGGTCACGGCCATTAGGTGAATACTGACATCACACCTTGTAGCCATGTTTGGTAGGTTTCTTGGGCATGTATTGCTTCTGAATCATCTGCCTTTGAAACCTACCATTGTCTCATCGATGGCTTGCTTACGTGGAGGATGGTAACAGAATCTCCAAGTCTCTTGGAAACATTCGTTCATGGGCCTAATTTTGTGCAGTTGGTCATGTCCGGATGGTTACAGTGTTGTCGTTCAGATCTAGATGGAAACATCAGAGTAGAGCCTTGAGTCAATATAGGCATTCCTACTGATATGCCTGTAACTCCCAGCAGAGAATCTGAAGACCAGTAGTCAGCGTGAAAGGGCAGTATGTGGACACCCAGGGCAATGATTATTTCAAGGAACAGGTACATTTCAGGCACTTAATTGGCAGATTTTGTTGCGCATGCATATTTGTTCTATTTTTTCCATTATGTCATTGCCAAAAGCAACGTTGAAAAAGTCCAATGATGCTGCTGCTTGGCATTGCAGTGGCTGGACCCACTGGCTAATCAGACGGGGTCACAGGAAGTCTGGAAGAAGTGCAGATGCAGGAAGTGACGTGAGAATCATGAGTTGGCTCTGTTTCGGTGTGAGCATTTGTGGATTCATTGTTGGTCTCTTGCTAGTCGCCAGAATTTTTGTCCACCATGGTAGCATTCCCCGCTTGCTGGAGGGAGTCTTCTGAGATGGTACCGAGTATGGAGTAATCCTCTTGATCTGAGAAACTGTCAGAATTGTCCCAGTTGGGCTCACCCATCATATTCGCTACATCTTCGATCGGCTCTGATTTCTCGGGGCATCTTGAAGGTTTAATGAAATGAAATGAAATGAAGGTATGAACAACAGACTTTACCGCCTTATAATTATTTGTCTCCTAGAATAAATATGGTAAGAGTTTGGAGGGCTTCTGTGTGAAAGTTGTCATGTGTTTTGTCATATTCGGCGAGAATCATAAAATGTCCAGCACAGACAATCAGAAAGCAATTTTGTCCATGTCGACTTAGCATTGTGCTCTATAACAAGCATTGTCAACAGGGAAGATAAGAATTATGCTAAGAAAATGCTTTTGCTTGTAAATGTGCTTGCCAAAAACATGGCAGTTAAAATGGAGTAAGCAGATGAGTGCTGTGCTGATGTTCGGTAAGGAATGTGGACATCAGAGAGAAGCTATGTCAAGTGAGTGTGGAAGGCTAGAATGGAAGAGATGAGTAGGCAAAGAACAACCAGGAAGATTATTGAAGGAGAGATATAGGGGAATAGACCTAGAGGAAGATCCAGAATGAGATGGACTGACAATTTCATATAACCTTAAAGTCACTTAGTATCTATGCTTATAATATCATCCTCAAAATGTCATTTAGCCTGTGTAAAATACATAAGGATGACCGCCAGTATTGGAGAAACATCTGTACTGATTGATTGATTGATTGATTGATTGATTGTAAATGTGCTCTGAGAGACGAGCCACTATGGTGGCTTGTCCACCATATTGATTATATAATTGTTGTGTCTATTCCACACTAGACACGGTTATGCGCAAGCCACTATAGTGGCTCATCCATGACAACGGGTTAATTACTTGTAGACCTAAGTTGTTCATGTGTCAATGCATTATTTCACATCCATGGGCTTTTATGTAACGTGAGTTCACTTCACTTATATTAACATGACCACTCTCTGTTTCAGTGGCAGGGACCAAGAGTCCGGCCTCAAGTGAAATAAGCAGTGGAACCGAAGAGAACTCCAGTGAGTTGCATTGCACATTCCTCAAGCTATAATAGCATGAGTTGAAAGGGAAGATTATTAGGTTTTGGCGTGTTTCATTGAAACAGTGGAGCTCAGCTCAGTTACTGAAATACATGCCTTATTATAAGTGTCTTCCGTTATTGATTTATGCTATAATGGAGTTATATACTGTATCACATCTGCTGTATGATGTCAAGTATGGTACCGGAAAATAGTGTTTATGTGTTAAAAGGTTATTAAGGTACTGTTATCCACTGTTAGAAATGATATTCATATGTGTCACGAATTCACTATCCATACTGATGTGTTTCCACAGCACTTATGTATAGTTGCACACACATTATGTAATACACATATGCTTGAGTACAGATAACGTTTTGGCACTTTTCCTACATGTATGTGTATTAAAAGTAAATATTTGAGCAGTAGCCATAATGTTCTAGCTATGGTCAGCTAATTCATGACCACCTGCAGACAACAAATTCATCTGAATGTAGGTACTGTTACATGGGTAGGATGCCAATAATATAGTTCACCAATACGGAACCTTGTTTATGCTATATTACCTCAATTATGACGCTCCATTGAAAATCAGTTTAGAAATTCTCGCAAAAGAGCTGTAACCATGGATGGCAATAGGCAAAAATTAACCTGATATCAAACTTAATACTTAGCTTATCAGCTCATGCATTTTATTTAATTGTGGGAATATTAGCCACATGGATCCCATCGGCAAGGTAATAGGCATATGCATCTAAACACTACATCCATTAGGAGTACTGCAAGCTCGCATGCAAAGTACGTCACTATAGAAGCACTGACGTTTTCATCCTCCAATGCTCACAGGAAGCAGAACAGCTGTGCACATGCAATGCTTAGGCTCGCCCCACAATGCTGTGCATTCATCTAGTTATTTCTAGTTAGTACTTTCTATAGTGTGCAAGCTGCACATGCGAAGAGCAATTAGTGGATATCCATGCAGGTCTCAGTATGGGACCTTGTTACTGTAATCCTGGAGCTCGAGGTGTCTGCTATCACCTAGCTTCCGCTCTAGCCAACTTAGAAACAGCGACCAGTAGTTAGTCCACTACTAATTGAAACTTGCTGGATACGCATGTCCACGGATGACCTTGAAGCGATGTGCAAACTAACTTCGGCCTAAGCCCTTGTCTTGTAGACACTACAAGCGGCCTCCTGATGGTTTTGGTTGGCTTTTGGACAGAAATTGAAGGAACAGTAGGCAGAAAACTGTCGTTCTTCAACATCATCTTATAACGGTGCCCTTCATGTAGCAACGTCTCCCGAAAGACCCACTAACCCCAATGAGTAAACGATACGCTTTCGATGCCTATACTTTGAAAGAATACGGTTCGGTTAGTTTGCTATAGTTTCATTTTGGAATTAATTCAATAGCTAATTTTGTTTGTCAGGTGCAGCTGGCAAAGAAGAATATGAAGACAAAAATGGATGTTTTCGAGTGTCATTCTCTTGCTAACACTCCATGTTCACTTGCTTCCAGGTCGGTACTAGTGTTTGTATTTAACCCTACTCGGCGTTGTTTTGACAGTTTTCGGCGCTTTTCGCGATTTCGTTCCTATACCAATGTACTGTAATTTTGAAACACCCTGTACCATTCCAACATAAAGAGTACTATTGTACTTTCTGATGTAGAATAGAAGCCTAGATATACGGGAGTAGAATATCTCAGAGACACTAGTGGTGTGATACAGTTAGATACAAGGAACTACAGAAAGAGGAACTGGCTCGCTTTCGTTGCATTGCTTACAGCAGTACTTTGTGCACTTCCTGTTGATGCTGGAAAGCAGTATTGACAGTTGAGGACACCTTGCAACAAGTCAAGGAAATGCCACTCGCAGAACCTCATCAAAGGAGGTATGCTGTCCATAGAAGATCGTTCCCCTCTCTTTGCGGACGAGTGCAGTGCCATAATCTCCCTCGCCAGTTCGACTCAAAAGTCTTTGTGGGATCTGCGAGCAGAGTGAGGTGTCATCAGTCTCGAGAATGCAGGAAGAAGTAGAAAAGTTGGTGCCATTACTTCTTCAACTTGCAAGAGCATTTGTACACCTGGTGCATACTGTCAATCAAGTCCACACCTCCCATCTTCTCATTATAGACCTTGACTGGCAAAGGGCAACTCACCGCTGTTCTGGAATAATCCTTATTCCTCCTCATAACAATCTCAGCCTCACCTGGATTGCAGATTGTATATATGAAGTCGATGTTCTTCTTGTCCTTCTATATACAAGACAATGTACTCTCCCAACAATCTGAGATTTGTGCTGGCCTCTGTCAAGGTGAACGTTCTACAAAGCTAGCTGGATACATTTTGCAGTTGGATGTTGTAGTGCACAACAGTACGTCCTGTGTTTCAAAACTCCTCAGACAGGTCTACACTCGAAAATAATTGTCAAAGAAGAGATGATGGCCGTTAACATTCACATATATGCTTTGCCAAGTGCAAAACAACAGCTTAAATTTGAGAGTTGCAGTTAGCCACTCCAACAGCCAGGCCAGGCTAGGTTTAACTAGGGCTAATCACTGGATTTTACACCTACCAGCTTTCTACAGTGAAGTGTCTCACAAGGCTGGGGGGCTGGAGCCCTATTGATGGCAACCAGTGATTGTCTTCCCCCACTAGTCATCCTACAAAGATGGAAGAGTCACAGACAGCTGTTTCGCCCTGATTGGGGCTCATCAGTGTGGCATATTGATGGAATTCAGGATGACTAACTACTCTTGTATCCACCACCAGTGAAACACTTGTGGTTTCGACAAGAGTGAATATTAATGGGGGAAGGCTAAGTCATGAGCCTGACTTGCACGAGATTGTTGAGAGGTCAGTTCATTGCAGTAAGCCACTGCAACGGCCAGGCCAGGCTAGGTTGAACAAGGGCTAATCACTGGATATTATGCCTACCAGCCTTCTACACCGAAGTGTCTGAGGAGGCTTGTGGGCCGGAGCCCCATTGATGACAACTAGTGATTGCCTCCCCCCACTAGTCATCCTATAAAGGTGGAAGAGCCACAGACAGCTGTTTTGCCCTGATTGGGGCTCATCAGTGTGGCATAAAGATGGAATGCAGGATTTTGTGCTCAGGTTTGTCTCCCTAGACTGATCAGTGGAGCCTTCATATGCTTCACAGTCATTGGTCACGGCCATTAGGTGAATACTGACATCACACCTTGTAGCCATGTTTGGTAGGTTTCTTGGGCACGTATTGCTTCTTAATCATTGCATTTCTGCCTTTGAAACCTACCATTGCCTCATCGATGGCTTGCTCACGTGAAGGATGGTAACAGAATCTCCAAGTCTCTTGGAAACATTCGTTCATGGGCCTAATTTTGTGCAGTTGGTCATGTCTGGATGGTTATGGGGCACTGCATACACATTTGTTTGTTTGACTATTATTTCCATTATGTCATTCCCTAATGTAATTAAGGTGAAAAGGTCCAATGATGCTGCTGCTTGGCATTGCAGTGGCTGGACCCACTGGCTAATCAGACGGGGTCACAGGACGTCTGGAAGAAGTGCAGATGCAGGAAGTGACGAGAGAATCATGAGTTGGCTCTGTTTCAGTGTGGGCATTTGTGGATTCATTGTTGGTCTCTTGCTAGTCGCCAGAATTTTTGTCCACCATGGTAGCATTCTCCGCTTGCTGGAGGGAGTCTTCTGAGATGGTACCGAGTATGGAGTAATCCTCTTGATCTGAGAAACTGTCAGAATTGTCCCAGTTGGGCTCACCCATCATATTCGCTACATCTTCGATCGGCTCTGATTTCTCGGGGCATCTTGAAGGTTTAATGAAATGAAATGAAATGAAGGTAAGAACAACAGACTTTACTGCCTTAGTTGTCTCCTAGAATAAATATGGCAAGATTTTGGAGGGCTTCTGTGTGAAAGTTGTCATGTGTTTTGCCATATTCAGCGAGAATCATCAATTGTTCAGCACAGACAATCAGAAATCAGTTTTGTCCATGTCGACTTAGCATTGTGCTCTATAACAAGCATTGTCAACAGGGAAGATAAGAATTATGCTAAGAAAGTATGCTTTTGCTTGTAAATGTGCTTGCCAAAAACATGGCGGTTAAAATGGAGTAAGCAGATGAGCGCTGCACGGATGTTCGGTAAGGAATGTGGACATCAGGGAGAAGCTATGTCAAGTGAGTGTTTTAGATATGGTCAAGACCAGGCAGGAGAAGTGGAAGGCTAGAATAGAAGAGATGAGTAGGCAAAGAACAACCAGGAAGATTATTGAAGGAGAGATGGAGGGGAATAGACCTAGAGGAAGACCCAGAATGAGATGGACTGACAATTTCAAATAACCTTAAGGTCACTTAGAATCTATCACTGGGATAAAAATGGAATTTCTTGGTACCCGAAATGTACAGGAAACTCCACATTTCCTGTACATGACGGTTCTCAGGAAATGTACAAATTTCGGTGACATTTCCTGTTTACAGGAAAGGGCTTGTTTCAGATACAATTTCCTGTACTCACCGAAATTCCATGTGCCAGTTACATTTCATGGTTATGCAGGAAATGCCATGTATCCTGTACATTTCATGCTGCACTGACATGCCATAAAACATTTAGTTTAATTTACTGCAATTATTCGCTTTTGAACATACATAATTATGCAATCAAAGTGCATACTAGTCAAAAAAACTACCATAAAGAAAAACAGAACTAAAGAAAATGTACCAGGCACTCAGTTCAGCTTATAAGTTTCACTAAATGATTGTCCTTGGTGGCTGAGAAGTGGAATTCAGCCGGCTAGAAGGCTCTCCCAATGCAACCCTCTTCTTGTGCTAGAGCACTCTTGCCCTGCTGAATTCTGCAGTCAATTCAGTCCAGCATGGTCTTGACCCGAGGCGAGTGCCAAGGAAGAGGGCGCACTTTTTATGCTCACTCTACACCATTATAGACGTCTGGCATTGATTCCAAATCCTTATCGATGGAAAAGTTGCATTCCTGCAGATTGCAGAAAGGAATTTTCTGGATTTAGAGGCATAAATATGTTGTTGTTGAACATAACTTTGTCCAAAACACAGCATTTGTCTGATATATCTTGCATACGTGCATGGCATCTATACATGGGAAATAAGCTTTAATTGCATTGTAGTCTTACCTGTTGAATTCCATCTTTTTCAGAACAATTCGTGATATTAAGCTCATCATCCATCCATAGTTGCATAGCCATACAATGTCATACAATAGTCCCATATGATTAATGCATGGGTCCATGCACTGTCCTCCTGCATGGGCAAGGAAGAGAGACATGTAGAGACATACACAGCAGTACTTACTCAGCTGACGCTGATCTATAGGTTGCAGCTTTGCCCACCTTCAACATTAGAAACAGTGAGGTGACATTTGGAGTACAGGGTGCACTTGTGGTGTAGTGTACATCAGCCACCTCCAGTGGCCTGCAGACATAATGGAAACTTACATATGTAAAAACTGCATGTGCACACTTGGAATCGAACACAAAGTGGGGAACACTTTCTGACTGACAGACACATGCACATGCATACCTGTTGACTTGGCTGATCCAGACAGCAAGTTAATCCGCCTCACAATGTGGTGTGCAGTGTGGCAGGAGGACAATCTAGCTGTCTCTCCTTATTGCCACATGCTTCAGGCACAGAAGACACTGCATGCAGACCATACAGTACAAATGGTGGACCAATGAAATGTCACATTTACTTGTGTAAAGGACAAAGCTACTGAGGCACGTATGTACTGTAGTCTCTGCTACAAAATGTGTCGCGTAAGAAGGAATAGAGAGGCATACAAGGCGTGTAGCTAGCTAGCTATACTTGCATGAGACACAATTTAAGGATATTTGCTGAGGATAGGGACACAATAAGTGATCGATTTCACTGGCATGCGTAGTAGGAGAACAGCATGCGAAGAGAAGCTACAACTTACTTACAGAGTCCTTTTCGACAACCGGCAGCGGAGAGAGGCAGCCCTTCAGTGTACGCCCACATCGCAAAACGCATTTGAAATTGTGTAGCTACTGATTCCATTGGCCGATTGACCACATGATGGCGCGTGACAGTAGGCGGAGACAAAATAAAACATGGCCGCTGCCACTACGGCTTACGGATTCTCGAATCCGGGTTCGATTTCATCTTTGCTTTTCCGCGTGTTTCTTCGTCGTGTATTGGATGATATAGCTTGCCTTGGAAAGGCAGAAGTCTAAGGGGACAAGCTCTACCACGGAAAAAGAGGGCCTCTCCCGGTTGGTTTGGATACGTGTAAAGGGGTGTGCACATGTACATGTACTTCCTTTTGTACCTGGATAGACATGTGCAAGTGTGTGTGCGTGCATGTGTGTGTGAAGTAAGACAGCAATATGACACTCTAAAGCAGACAAAGTTCACAATTATAAGGCAGTTGAGGGCACACTGACATAGACAAGGAAATAGACAAGCGCATGTCACAGTGATAGCTAACGCTTCCCCCCCTCCCCCAAAGCCAATTCCCCGGGCAATGACGATTATTGTTATTAATTGGACATGCAGTGCAGCTGCAGCACTTCTTGCAATCTTATAATTATGCTGAGCATAATAATAGTGTAGCGACTCTTAGCTACATTAGCAGTGCTCAGTACTAGTTGTTCAACAACTGCACAATCCATCAGGCACAAATGGAGAGAACTGCAGACAGCATGTTGCTGTTTCGCCTTGTTTGAGGCTCTTCAGTGCAGTGTACTCTGACTAACACTGAAACCGTACAGTCACACAAACATGCAGAGAGCATTAGCCTCAACACACAGTTAACACACAAGGACAAACACAAACAAAGCCCCATTGACAGGCACACACACACACACACACACACACACACACACACACACACACACACACACACACACACACACACACACACACACACACTCACACACTCACACTTATTATGTACCCAGTTAGCGCTGGCATCAAGCTAACTATATAGGAAATAAAGTAACTTATAATTAATTGCAATTGTATAATGTATACAGTATGAGCATAGACACCAGCACTAAAGATTGCATTACTGTTATTCTGTAAGGGCTACCTCCAGCACTGGAGATCATGCCGTCAGCTAGAGGTATAATTATATTCATTCATTCATTATAAGAAACTATACGGTTGTTATGTAATTTGCATAAATGTGTCTATTGTCATTCCAATTTATGAAATTGGCTAGAGTTCATGTACATGTACACTTCCAAATCAGATTCTGCAGACTGGTATAATGTGCTAACATACTATTTTATATATAGTATGCCGGCACGATGTAGGTACACATCTATTAGTGATGTGCCATTCAGAATATAACCATTAATGACAAAATTAATGCAGAGCATATGCACCTGCGCATACAAGTCACATATAACCATAATAATATGTACTAACGAATTCGAAGAATACATGATCTATAGATACATAAGTACATATATTAATGCATGTCAGGAATTCATGTCAGTTACAGCAGGATATTGATCAAGGCCTTCATCAAGACATCTACCCCGAATGGTACGTTACATGTGAAATGCAGGAGTTTGCTGGTTATTAGCATGTTTATCCTGCAGCTGCATGCAGAATATCTGTCATGCATTGATGGCCTATACATTCCATAGCCTGAGACAGGATCATGATCAGTTTACGTTGAATTGAATGAAATTTAAAATTGAGCAGTTCTTGCATGGTCACTGAAAGGTACAGGAAATGCAATTCAAATTTCCTGTACAATGTTGTTCCAGGAAATGTACCTTAAATTTGTACATTTCCTGGTTGCTGAAATGTACATGAAATGCAACTCATAAATTTCCAGTACTTAAAGGAAATGTACCTGAGATTTGACATTTCCTGGTCACCGAAATGTACAGGAAATGCCATTCATAAATTTCCTGTACATTTCCTGTAGTCACATATTTCAGGAAATTTCATTTTGTTTCCCAGTGTATGCTTATAATATCATCCTCAAAATGTCATTTAGCCTGTGTAAAATACATAAGGATGACCGCCAGTATTGGAGAAACATCTGTACTGATTGATTGATTGATTGATTGATTGTAAATGTGCTCTGAGAGACGAGCCACTATGGTGGCTTGTCCACCATATTGATTATATAATTGTTGTGTCTATTCCACACTAGACGCGGTTATGCGCAAGCCACTATAGTGGCTCATCCATGACAACGGGTTAATTACTTGTAGACCTAAGTTGTTCATGTGTCAATGCATTATTTCACATCCATGGGCTTTTATGTAACGTGAGTTCACTTCACTTATATTAACATGACCACTCTCTGTTTCAGTGGCAGGGACCAAGAGTCCGGCCTCAAGTAAAATAAGCAGTGGATCCGAAGAGAACTCCAGTGAGTTGCATTGCACATTCCTCAAGCTATAATAGCATGAGTTGAAAGGGAAGATTATTAGGTTTTGGCGTGTTTCATTGAAACAGTGGAGCTCAGCTCAGTTACTGAAATACATGCCTTATTATAAGTGTCTTCCGTTATTGATTTATGCTATAATGGAGTTATATACTGTATCACATCTGCTGTATGATGTCAAGTATGGTACCGGAAAATAGTGTTTATGTGTTAAAAGGTTATTACTGTTATCCATACGGAGACGCGTCACAATCCAGGAATTGCTCCTTCGAGGGATCATAATGGGTTAGCACACTGGATGATGTCAACCCCGACTTCGCCTCTTGGAATGCGCTGTCTTCCACACGACCCCATGACCACTTGCTGTCTTTCTGCAACAACCGGTATAGAGGGGCTAGCACACTGGAGAGGTTAGGGAGGAACTTGGCATAGTAATTGACGAGACCAAGAAAAGCTCTCAGCTAATGCACATTGGTGGGTGCTGGAGCTTCCGTGATTGCCCTAATCTTGTCTGGAGTGGGGTGAAGACCATCCCCTGCAATGCGATGACCCAGATAATCCACAGCTGATTGCATGAATGCACACTTGCTCTTGCGCAGTCTCATGCCAGCTGTCTCGAGACGTGTCAGAACCTCATCCAGTCGCTGCAAGTGTTCACTCTCTGACCGTCCCGTGATCAGAATGTCGTCGATGTAGATGGAGACATGGTCAATCCCCTGCAAGATGCCTTCCATAGTGCGTTGAAAGATTGAAGGAGCGGATGCTACCCCGAAAGGTAAACGGTTGTAGGCATACAAGCCTTTATGTGTGTTGATACAGACAAGCTTCTTTGACTCCTCCTCCAGGGTAATCTGCTCGTACGCATGGGCCAAATCCAAGGTTGTGAATTTCTCCCCTCCAGCTAGAGAGGCAAACAATTCCTCTACCCGAGGTAGGGGGTATGTGTCCACTTTGGCTGCCTGATTCACGGTGACCTTGTAATCACCACAAATGCGAATAGAGCCATCTGTTTTGACCACCGGCACAATTGGCGCCGCCCACTCTGAGAACTCTACTGGCGTGATGATGCCATCCCTCTCAAGACGGTCCAGCTCCTGCTCCACTCTACCCTGCAGGGCATAGGGGACCGTTCGCGGCTTACAGAAACGTGGCGATGCTTGTGGGTCTATGTGGATCTTGGCTGTCATTCCCTCGACTTTGCCAAGTTCATCCATGAACACCGCATTATGCCTGTCCAACACTCTCTCTAAGGTCTGGAGGTCGGATACGTGACAAATGGCAGGCCAATTCAGCCTCAACTTCAGCAACCAATCACGTCCTAACAAGGTAGGACCATCTCCCGCAACGATCTGAAGTTGGAGTGATTCTCTTTGTCCCTTGTACAATACGTCTACCACAATGGAGCCAAGGACCTCCAGGGCTTCACCTGAGTAGGTCTTCACCCGTACCGTGGAGGTTTGCAGTTGAGGGCCATTTCCCTTCCATGTGTCCCAAAAGGTGTGCTCACTCATCACAGAGATAGATGCTCCGGTGTCTACCTCCATCGTAACCTCCGGCTCATCCATGGTAACGGTAACATGGATTGGTTCTGCTCTCGGTGAAGATAACTTGAAAAGTGCATATGACTCCTCTTTTCCTTGGCTGTCTTCTACAGACAACTGATGAGCATGCTGGGATGACCCCTGGGAGTGCTTCTTACCACCCTTTGTCTTGCTCAGGTTCTTCACTTTGCTCCAACAGGCCTTGGTGATATGACCCTGTTTTCCACAGGCATGACAGTTAGCTGCCTTGAACCAGCACTCTTTGGCAAGGTGCCGGGTACTCTTGCAGCGGTAACACTCTTGGGGGGTTGGGTGCCTCCTACCTGCTACATCAGCGTGCAGGGCCATCACATTGGCACCACCCACCTTTTGACTGCTCTTTGGCCCAGTCTGAAGCTCCTGTGCATTCTTTTCCGCGAGCTCTGTGGCTTGGCACATCTGGAACGCCTTTTTGAATGTCAGATCCGTTTCAGCTAACAACCGCTGCTGTAATCTGCCATCCCTCAACCCACAAACTAATCGGTCACGCATCAAATCATCCAAAGACGCTTCAAACTTGCAATGTTCGGATAACTTACGCAGTTCTGCAACGAACTCAGCTGTTGCTTCGTCCTCTTTCTGGCTCCTCTGGTGAAACACGTAGCGTTGAGGGATGACTGAAGGTTTCGGGCAGTAGTAAGCCGTCACCAGCTCCACCAGCTCTGAAAGCGTCTTGTCAGTCGGCTTCCCTGGCGCGACCACGTTGGGTATAACTTGGTATTTGTCCGCTCCACACAAACTGAGAAGGATCGCTCGCTGCTTGACTGCGTCTTCCACATCATTAGCAGTGAAGTACTGCTCCAGTCTCTCAGTGTAAGACACCCAATCTTCTCGCCCCACCACGAAGGGCCCAATACTCCCGTGTGTCGACATAGCTACCTCCGATGTACCTTCGTCGCCAATTGTGGTAACCGAGGTAATTCCACACGCAATAGTCGACCACGACACTGGGGACCGTGCAAACACAACCAATCAATGAATGACAACACTACAAGGCAACCAGCAACGGGAAAAAAGACTAACCAACTGAAAGGTTACTACACCCAGCAAAAAGCACGAGAATCACACTACGCATGCGTAAGAAACACGTCATCCTAACTATAGACACAATCAACTTACAGCAGGCACCCCAAAAGGTAAGTAACCATAATTAGTTACAAGGCTGCTTACAACACTAAATACAACACGGCTCATCCATGATAAAGGGTTAATTACTTGTAGACCTAAGTTGTTCATGTGTCATTGCATTAAATCGCATGGACATTTATGTAACGTGAGTTCACTTCACTTATATTAACATGACCACTCTCCGTTTCAGCAGCAGGGACCAAGAGACCAGCCCTTAATTCAGATGAAACAAGCAGTGGAGTGAACTCCAGTGAGTTGCATTGCACATTCCTCAAGCTATTATAGCATGAGTTGAAAAGGAAGATTATTAGGTTTCTGGCATGTTACATTGAAGCAGTGGAGCTCAGCTCAGTTTACTGAAATACATGCCTTATTATAAGTGTCTTCTGTTATTGATTTATGTTATAATGGAGTAATATACTGTATCACGTCTGTTGTATGATGTCAAGTATGGTACCGGAAAATAGTGTTTATGTGTTAAAAGGTTATTAAGGTACTGTTATCCACTGTTAGAAATGATATTCATATGTGTCACGAATTCACTATCCATACTGATGTGTTTCCACAGCACTTATGTATAGTTGCACACACATTATGTAATACACATATGCTTGAGTACAGATAACGTTTTGGCACTTTTCCTACATGTATGTGTATTAAGTAAATATTTGAGCAGTAGCCATAATGTTCTAGCTATGGTTAGCTAATTTATGACCACCTGCAGGCAACAAATTCATCTAAATGGCAAACCTGCCTACTTCATTCCTCCTGCCAGAAAAAGTGCTGTTGATTATCTGTACACTCCAGTTGCTGTTTTCGTTTATATAGAAGAAGACTATAGTTTGAGTGAGGCATGGGATAGATTGCTCTCCTGAACCATCTTCTGGTTAGCAAGGCTTCCCATTTTAGGCACCAGCAACACATAAGATTCAAGAGGAGTGCATATGGACTGAAGTCCAACCTGCCAAAAATGCAGGATGTGGACATTGCTGACCTTTTTGCTAAGCTGAAAGTATACCTGCTTGCTTTATAAGGTGTAACATTTCACTCTATATAGAAATTTGTTTCCTGATATTCTTTTTTCTGTCAAAATTGGGATGAAATCAAATCTACACCCAAGTCTGTATTAATTGAACTTACTATAGCACAACCCATACACATTGATGAAAGTTTATCATTAATCAATAGTTCATCCTATTTCTTTTCTGCCTCATATATACACATGCTGAAGGAACTAAGAAGAAAGAAAGTAAGCTTACAATAAGTATGTGCATTATAGTCCACTAATTGTAAGTAATAGTTACTACACGCTATCAATGCTGTATCACATTTACTGTATGAGTCCCTAAGAGGCAAAATGCCCAAGGGCGAGTGCAGTAAATATGCGGTACGGCATTGATAGCGTGTAGTGAGTAGCTTATTGAAAACAAGTATTTCAAGTTGACAAACTATAGTCACAATCTTTAATTATAAAATGCTTCTGTATGTAAATGATCTATTAGACGTAGTGTATAGAATATTCATTTCAATTTGATACTTCTTGGCTTTGTAGGTAAAAGAAGAAGTCTTGCTAATGAAAGCGAACCTGGTGAGTTGCGCATACTTTCACAAACAGCAATGACCAGTGTTGTACAGTTTGTCTTGTTTGGCAAGTTGTGTGTTTATGTGTCGCAATCTATTTGTGGTATAGGCTAAGCCTTGCATGATTATATATTTATTTCAAATCTTCAGATAGGTACATAGCTGTTGTAAAGATGTGAGCTACTTGTGTGCTAACGTTAAGGATTGTAACATTAATTATCATGAGGTGTTGCATTATTAAGTATTACTATTAGCAATACTGCTAATACTGGATGTGGTACAGGCTCATGCTATGGGGTGACATTAATATGAGAGTTGATAAACTTTCAAGTGATAAGAAACAATAATAAGGTGTTTCAACCATGAAAGTCTTCGTTAGTTGCAAAGCATTTTATAACTGCGAACACCTTCAAAGTCTAAACATCTTACCATTGTTCCTTTTCACTATGCGAACACTCATCAACTCTCAAGTTCTGCTATTAATTGTCTGAATTCATAGCTATATATACTTAATTTCTCAGCATGCATTTTCGTACAGTGTAGCAATTGTCACTATACATGTAACTGCATACTCATGGTACTGCCCTTTTGTCTTCCTTTTAGGGAAGCATATCCAAAAGAAAAGGAAGCCACGTAAGAGCATGCAGGAGGCTATAGCTACTTGCACAGTTCACAACCCTTCAGTATGTTGGTGATAATTGAAATTTATTGAATGCACAAGTGATTTTCAAGTTCATCACATTACATTATGCTTACCTGTCCACACACTAGTAATAGTGTCTTGTCAAGTGGGAACTAATGCTCTGGCAAAGGCAAATAGTGAGTCCTTCCTCTTGCTCTTCCATTGACGAAACAAACAATTGAATACTCACAGACAGTTCTTCCAGCTATTGATGTGGCATATGCCATCAATAGCCATCATTATTCAACACTGATGAACCCCATGTCTATGTTTATTGCATTTTGTTTGAAAGACGGAAGAGAGGCAATCATTGGTTGTCATCGATCATTGAAATTTGGCAGTGCTATAATTGACAGCATTATAATCAGTTCCTCTTGTGCATCTTCACTCATAGTCACCCTCAACATTCAGATGGTAGTTTACTCCAGTTCACATTCCCACTATACTTGGAAAAGCTTACTAGCGCTCACATATTCTCGGATTCCACTGCACACTGTAGCAACCTATACTTACTTTCGTGTGAAAGTGCAATTTTATGTACAGGCTGCATGCAAAGCGGCCTAGAGCCATCATCCTTCATGATGGAAATGGAGTGAATGAAGCACATAGCAAAGGGCCGGCCCTTTCTATAGTTTTCATCTTCATGATGCTTGACAGTGGGACATTATGATTAGTGAGAGACTTAAACTCAACCAAAAGCACTTCATCAATGCATATAAGCTTTTACAATGAACGTTAACTTTGCAGATTCAGCCAAATTGTAAAGATTGCAACACTAATCTTTCACCTGAACCATGTGTTACAGTAACTCTTGTGTGCCTATTGTGATCATTGATAAATGTATGCAAGAAACAATAATCCTTGCAATATTTCCTGCTAGGTAGTGCTGTATATGTACATAGTACTGGTCATCTCTGTAAGATCTCTATCGAGCAATAACATATATTTATATATAATTACTCCTTTCTGAATGCACAGATACTAAGAGTGAAAAGAGAAAGTAAGGTAGCTAAATCAAGATTCAAAGCAAAGATGTTGTTGTTGTTATTATCATTTGTAGGCACATGCAAGCTCTAGCCTTTCACGTAAATGTGTTACAAGATAGGTAGAACAATAGTGAACTACTGCAACTAGTATAGCTCACTTTGAATAATGCTACCCTGAGATAACATAAAACTCCGGTCAGTGATTGACTTCTGTAGTTAGCAAAGTAAGCCACTGATGGCCTTGTGTTGAGCAGGCACCTCACGGGCAAGTGATGGCTTCCCGTATACAATGGCTAGCTGAGACAGTATCAAAGTATGACCATGCAGTAGAGCCTGCTGGTTGTATATATGCAGAGGCAAACCTTACAGTTACCCTCATACACAAGTCATACAGTACATTTGTAAATACATAATTCAGTCATTCATTTGTTATTCTACATAGTGGATGCAGTGCCTAAATGTTGGTGTTGCAAGTAAAATCTTGCTACTATACCTACCATGGTCTGGGCTTGAACCACTGAAATCTCACAGTCATTGGTACACAGTAGTGCTACATGTGTGACTCAATAGATTAAAGGCCACTGACGTACATGTTTGGATAATTTTTGAGATGTTGTAGAGTATGGAAATCTATGGCATTCGATACCTATCTTGGTATGATCGTGCACGAGGTGGGGGAATTATAGTCCACAGAAACACTAAAAATTTCAGTTTCGTTCCCAGCCCACTTCCGGCCGCAATTTTGCATGGAATGGACGATAGGGATGTGCGGTATTGGTGTGAATGGACTTATTATTATGCAGATTCCTAGGCGAAATTGTAGCTAGCTAACTGTGTTCAGCAATGAATGTTCCTTTGCTCGGAAACTTGGTGGAGCCGCGAAGAGTGATTGAAGATGGTACCAGGGGTGCCATCGCGGGATACGAAGAATTTACTATGGGAGTCACTATGTTCACCAATGTTGAAGTACGGAAGCATCTGTAGCTGCACACAGCTGCGTGTCATGCGCCGGGTGTATTACAACATTTATATGTGTGAATACATCATAGAAACACATATAATATCACAGCCAAGCAGCGACCGCCAATTCCCCACCTCAAGGGCAGCAATTGCTGGAACAATCCCTCAGACCTGGGGCTGCCCAAGGTGGGGGGGGACAACAATTGATAGGTGCATAAGGCATCCTGCTTATTCTTCATACAGGAGACTATAAGCCTAACATAATTACATTATGACACATGTATGCATGCTGCAGTGTTGACCTTGTGCATGTGCTCCTATCATATAACTTAAGATCCCACGCATGCAACATATACACGTATTATTATGTAAAACGACACAACCATAATAGTATAAGGCATTGAGTCCATGGGATAATTGCAAGTGCACGGTGCTACATATACAAGATTTGGTCCATTTGCTGCTAGTAGCTACAATTATAAGGTGATCATGAGGGCATGAGACTAACGCTCATTGCTGGGAGAGCTCGAGAGGACTGCAATAACTGCGCAGTTGCAAGATCATATACTCGCATGCGATCTATTTATAACAATTATATGGCCCTAGATTCAAGCTACCCCTCAGCGTAGCTAGTAATTCTTTATAGTCTTGCCACATCCTGAGGCAACTGCTAAATGAATTATTCTATAACATTACGTTCAGCAAAAATTACATTTGTAAGCAAATTGGGTTAAACAGCACAATGATGAGTCTTACTGTACATCTAAACAAGCCAATTTGATGAAGCAACATTCCAGGTTGAGCTGTCTATAATAGCTCATTGAACTGTATGCGGACAGGTTCGTTTGGCTTCAACACTGTCACACCTCTCATCTTCAGGTCAACCTGATCTGTCTTCAGCTCAAAGTTACGTGCAATCTACAAGGAAGGTATAGAGGGGTAACAATAGTTTCAAAACTCTAAACTCCAATTTAATGCAATATGTACACAGGCAGGTACACACATGCACACGCGCACACACACACTGCACACACACACACACACACACACACACACACACACACACACACACACACACCACATGCACACAAACACAAACACACATACCACACTCACACTACATGCACACTGCACACACACACACACACACACACACACCACATGCACACAAACACACTGCACACACACACACACCACATGCACACAAACACACTGCACACTGCACACACACACACACACACACACACACACCACACCACATGCACACAAACACACACTGCACACTGCACACACATATACACACACACACACACATACAAGGTCACAAACATACCTGGACCAAAAACAGAATCAGTTCAAGCTCTGCCAACCTTCTCCCTGTAGCCAATGAGAACATGTCAAGCAAATCTCAAATTTGTAAGTGATTGCGTGTAAGTTTTCAATTGGACACACTACGAAGCTTACAGTGGTCATGAGGTGTAGATCAGAAGACCACTTTCCTTGTTAAAGGTTGTTAGAAGGTAATTGCACTCAATAGCTATAGACGCCCACATGAGTCTCACCGTAACAAGCTCTTGGACCAAATCCAAATGGGAGATGAGCAAATGCCTTCTCTTTCCTACCCTCCCTTGTCCAGCGGTCAGGGTTGAAGAGAAGTGGATCTTCAAAGAGCGAAGGATCACGAGACATGGAGTAGTGGTCAGAAATTATCCAAGTCTGCATGTAATGAAAGGGGTGGGTATAAAACTAAATAGTGTATCAGTTACAGAAGCCCCTCTCTCTCTGTTTCTCCCTCACCCTCTACTCCGACAAGTGAATTCCTAATAAAGAAGCATGCAAAATGGTTGGTGCAAATAACATCGGACTCTCAGCCCACATATTGGTCTCATGCACTTTCAATACCCAGTCCCAATTTCCATTCCAACTTCTGCAGAAGTCTGCATGGAAATAGGGTATGAGGCTACACTTTCTGTGTGAAACCTAAGCTGCACTAAAACAGTTATAATTTGTGCAGGCTATACAATTCTGGTGGTCTAGCTGGGGCTAAGGTTACGATGCAAGTTCAAGCAGTTATGGCATGTCCCTCAAGCCCACACAATTAATGGAAGCCAATAATTAGTGACAGAACTTTCACTGAACAGACCAACTGCATTGGCGATTGTTTTCTACCACCAAATAGCACCAACACTGGCATGTAATTATTGCATAATTGTTGTCAACTCTTGCACAATCTCATCCATAGTGTGATAGTGCAGCAAGTGAAGTATGGAGTGCACAAATTTGCATAGTTTTTTGCTTGTACGGCTCTACTTGCTCTGTTCTGAGAGAGGATCAGAGTGAAATCGCAGCACGTCCCAACAATGTTCATCGAGCAAGCCAACGCCATGTGTAAATTTTAGGTGGATGTCATATAGTAAACAGTGAATCTGATTGGCCAGACAGGATCTCATCCTGAACACAAGTCACTGTACACAACAATACCAGACCCTTTCACAGGAAGGTTTGGTGCACGAGACTATGTGTGAGTGGGTTTGAGAAAAGGGGACACTTCTCACTTTGACGATTTTGAGTTAGCAGTAGTGGGTGGAAGCACAGCAGATGAGCTCTTCGTTGCACTTTGTTGCGCTTCAATAGCTTCTCCCGCCTGCTTTTTCCGTAGTGACACTTTTTACATTATGACAAGTGGGGCTTTTGCCAAATCCACTCACATACGTACGTACGTATATGACCCGTGTATTGGCACATGTAAAAGGGGGCTCTTGATATTGTCCTGCACAACAATGTCAGAAAGGACACTCCTTGTTTTGCTGTTTGGCCAAGAAGTAGTCAGCCGGTATGAAAACATTATGTACTCTGAATTCCTATTAATATTAATGGTCTATGCATTCAGACCCAGCTTGAAAACTTTACCAAAATATTTCCACGGGAAGGTCCAATGATTCTCGGAAACCTAACTACAGATGCAGATGCACCATTTATGTTCAAATTTCCAATTTTCCTGCGAGAATTAGATGTTATGAAATAAAAGTGGCTGAAAGCAGTAAACACAGGCGAAACACAATTTCGCCCTCACAGTCAAACGAACGAATTTGATGCCAGCTATACGGTGTACATTGGTGCGGAAGATGAAAGAAGGACTGGTGCTTGACATACAACAGGTTGAGGATGAATTTGGGGCTGCCGTTAAGTGACTTTCACGGGTGCGCATGTGCAATAGCCAAAAGGAATGCATTTCCAAGTTACTTGGCTCTACTTATGGCTCACTGGAAGCATTTCTGTCTCATTTCATCGTTTCATGGCTGCCAGGTTTGCCATGAGCATGAAAACTGCCCTTCCATTCCACGATAGACTTGAGATATCGTGTAAGCTCACAGTGTGGGGCCACAATTTTGCAAATTGAAAAGTCAACTGAGTCTTCAGTTCTGCTCATACATTGTAAATAAGTCCCCAGTCACACTGCGCCAGAAATGATGGCGACATTTAAGGTACAGTCACATTTTGCCAGTCACATTGCACGTTATCAAACATTACTGCTGACATGACGAAAACATGACATGAACGTCGCTGTGACTATGCCTGCCACGTTCACGTTGACGGTAGAAGTCACGTTTCACAAAGTTTAGGTACAATTTCTCTTCAGCTAGCGAACGAAAATACAAGTTGTTGCCACAGGACCAAGGACGACGAAAGTGAAGCGGGATACCAAAGCGGAAGGGAGTGTTTGTGACATCTGGGTCAAAAGAAGAAACGTTCCCAGCAATGGACAGCTCCTATGCAGGCTCTTTTGGCAGATAAGAAGCTTTCTGAAGCTTCAATATCAATTTCTTCGCTCACCAAAATCACTATGAGGCGTTCAACACAAAACAGACGGTGGCAAAAAGACAAAATCAGCCATTTTCACTCAGGTGACTCGCCACATCAACATTAACATTATGCAACCATGCCGTTAATGTCGACATCATTTTTGACGTACTGTGACTGTGGCCTAAACACTTGGTAAGTAAATGAAGTCGGTAAAAGAACGGCGCTGCCCTTCTAGTTGGCAGTAAGGCTCGCAAAGCGAACTCTATCAACCAAGTGCATCGTGCAATATGGACGTTAAAACTGTACATCGGGCGTAAAGGGTTAACTTGACAACAGGTACAGCAGTAGCAACTCACTCCTTTAGGAATCTTGTATCCATCCAACACTACTGGAGAGTCCAGTCCTCTGATATTACCACCAACAACTGGGCGGAGCCTGTAACAGAAAAAATGAATAGTATTGGATACAAGAGTGTACTTACTAGAGTCAAGTAACTCCATATGATTCAGTATGAGCTGGCATCATGTATGACTGAAATACAACCTGACTCACACAAACTTGTACCGTAATGTGTGGGGATTTCCTTTGATGTGATTAGGTGAATATATGCATGTGGGACATGTCCATATGTAAACATATGGCTTCCATGCGGCCGATTTTGACCTTCCATATTCCATTCCCTTTCTCAGCCAGATTGGGCCCAAATTGTGTACACTTGGCATCGATCTGAACCTCTATCCTTGTACTACAAACGTGTACTTACAAATAGTGAATAATTGTTCTCTATTCCGAGATATAGTGCCGCTAGTGACTACAGTAAAATAACACAAATCGTTGATGCGGCAAGTGAGAAAGAGGCTGAATTAGAAACGGAGGGTATGGGCTAATACGCAATCAATCACTCTAACTTTTCCATGTGAGCGCTTTTCCTAACTAAATCCACTGCAAAGTTACATCAATAAATGTAACTTCACTCCCGCCCCCCAAAAGTTGCGCACCTTATGTATATGTAACTCTCCACAGGAGCATCTGATCGTAAACGCTCACATGGAAAAGTTAGATCTTTTTCTTGCTTTTCGAAATCAATCTTTACCGTGTGTCAGCGTCACAAGCTCACTTGCCACACAATATTTGCTAAGAAGACTAGTTGCCAGCTTTACGGGCAGCCATTGTCACGTGACTTTCCCATGACACCCTGTTAAAATGTCGCAACACTTGGAGTGGAGCTTTAGGAAATGACAGCGTAACTGTCTTAAAGCCCTGCGCCAATGTCTAGCTGCCAACAGGATCGATTAGCTTCGCGATTGAAGCAGATTTGTGCAATGATTCACACGTTGTTGTACAATTCGTCTTGTGAATCACGTGCACATCACATGCAGTCACATGTGTAACCATGGTAACGCCAAAGAATGTGTTGAAACTGCAGGGCTCACGCTAAAATAAACAAACTGAGCTAGCAGCAGACATGTCTCACATGTGTAACATATTATGACTAAGACACCTCATTAAGTATTCATGCAGCTGTAAATCCATTGTTTGCAGGCTTCTAACTAGTGACCCATGTGTGCTCACTTTCATTTCAAGATCAAGGTACACAGGCAGCAACAAATGAGGGAAAATTCAAATGCAACAGAAAAGTAGGAGCAAGGAAAGAGAGAGGGCTAAAGGAAGCAGACAAGCGTAGCACCAACGGCGAAGGCAGTAGCAACGATGAAAAAATGCTGGAACGACATCAAATATGGCATATACGTCAGCAAAGAAACCAGAAACCTGTGAAAATGAGGGCACCCAAAGAAATGGTACCATACAAAGATGAAGTGGTAGTGCAGGATACTGTGGAATAGAAACAGTGGCAGCAGCAAATGAGACAAAGGAAACTGCTTGTCAGCAACCACAACCTGTTCAGGGACTGTGACAACCTGTGAGAATGCTCTGCGGCCTCCTCCATTTCCCAAACAGGAAAAAAGATTGCAGTACGCTTC
This sequence comes from Ianthella basta, assembly GCA_964019415.1. NCBI lineage: Eukaryota > Metazoa > Porifera > Demospongiae > Verongiida > Ianthellidae > Ianthella > Ianthella basta. The sequence continues at coordinate 9,544,323 of OZ025871.1, read as the reverse complement.
TTGGGCTAGTCTATATTGCTGTCAGCTACGTAATTTTGATGAATGAATCTCATTGGTTGCATTCTGGTACAAGCCATGGACTCAGGTTCAGAATTCGAATTCGAATTTAGGTTCAGGTTCATTGAATATACACAGCCTTGGGCTTTGCTCTTGGCATGTACGTATATCCAATAAACCATTGTCTTTATTGTACAACCCACGTAAACATACACAGACACACAGACACTTACACATGCACACACACACACACACACACACACACACACACACACACACACACACACACACACACACACACACACACACACACACACACACACACACACACACACACACACACACACACACACACACACACATGCGCGCGCGCAGCACACACACACACGCAGTGCGCACACACACACAGGCAAAACAATTTCGCTATTAAGACAACAGTACAATAATAACAGAATGGAAACTTTAGAAGAACAGCCATAATTGTCTATGCATGTTGACAGACGCATAGTACAATTAGAAGCCGTTAATTACTCTTGGGTGGGTTTTGAAGTAGTGTATGTCGAAGGTTGTGTATGCATATGGCATGTTGTGTAAGCATACACATGCACACACACACACACACGCACCCACCCACACACACACCCACACACACACACACACACACACCCACACACACACACACACACACACACACACACACACACACACACACACACACACACACACACACACACACACACACACACACCTCAGTGTTTCAGTGATGATGTTCTTTGCATAGTGCAGTTCCTGGAGTTGGTTGCTGGTTGGCACAGCAGTGGGTCCCAGAACAGACAGGACCTCCTCCCTCAGCTTATGCTGCACCTCAGGGCGGCGGGCCAACTCGTGAAGCATCCAAGTGGAAGTCACAGAGGTCTTTGCAAGGGGACAGGAAGGAGGGAAGGGTAGAGGTGAGAGATAAGATGGGAAGGAGGGGGGGGAACAAGCAAGAAGGAATGCAAAGAGAAGCATCAGTAATGATTCTGCACTTACTGTGTCAATGCCAGCAGACAGGAAATCCCGCATCAAGGAGAACATCTCCTTCTTGGTTATCCTCTCATCCAAAAGCCACTGGTCTAGGAAGCAAATACCTTCAACTTCCTCACCGCTGTCAATCTTCTTCTTCAGCTCAGCCACTCTCTCTTCAGCTAGTTCCCCGGCAATGGTCTCTAGACACTGCACAGCTTCCTCAAACTTAACACTAGTTGGAGTGGGAAAGAACTTATGCCAGGGAATCATATTCATCATTGGTCCTAGGCTATCAATGAAGCAGAGGCCTGCTGCCTGGAATTCCTTCATTCTTGGAGTAGGTGCAGAGAACAAGTTGAGGCGTTTCCCCAAAATGAATATACCAACTCCTGCAAAGAGAAAAATTGAGCAGAATATGCAATATTGGCCACAGAAACACTGCAGTCCAAAAATACACTTCAGAGTTACACATCTGCACTTATTATATGCATACATACATATCCATTAAGATTGAGATGATATAAAAAAACTGTTCCCATCATGAATGAAATATATCAGGAGTGAAAGCACTTTGCACTGGTCACATGTCACTTTAGACATATAGTGTTATATAAAGCCATGCCTTTGTTGTACAGTGTATGTGGGTGAAGAGGACAAGCACCTTCAAAGCTCCAGTCCATGAGAGGGGTGAGTACATCATCCACTGTGTTGTCCAGTCCTCGGCTGGCCCTGAAACAGGACATCAGGTCTCCTGACACATCGTAAATCTGTGGGGTGAACTCCAGGATCTTCCGAGGGACTATCTGCTTGTTGGCTTTGCTGTGGAGAGCACGCCATTCCTCCCAGTTGCTGCAGGTGGAGGGAGTGAGAGAAGAACATCATTCCTAGTGAATAATATGTTATGACAGTATAATGTAGATTAGGGACACAAATGAATATAGTCCATGTGCACGTGTTTGTGTGCTGTCTCTCTCTCTCTCTCTCTCTCTCTGTGTGTGTGTGTGTGTGTGTGTGTGTGTGTGTGTGTGTGTGTGTGTGTGTGTGTGTGTGTGTGTGTGTGTGTGTGTGTGTGTGTGTGTGCGTGCATGTAGGGTCTATGGTGAGTGTGTGGGACACATCTTCTCTGTGGACACCACTTACGTAATCACTATCCCCTTGGCAAATCCCCTCTCCACCATAAAATCCTCCAAGTGGTTGGCTCCAGGACGAAATGGAAGAGCTCCTTCGTTTCTGAACATCTCACTGACGTGCTGGGGAGAACTCGTCGTGATGAGGTGCTGTTTGAGAAAGGGGACGGGAAGGCGCCACAGATTTCCAGCAGCTGAACTGGCCTCAAATGACTGCTCATGAAACTTGTCTGTTGTAAACAGAGTGTTCCAAACTATGCTCCATTTGTTGCTCGGACCGGGTACATCCTCGACAGATTTCAATGAATCGCCTTCCGCCAATCCTTCCGCGCCAAGTTTCTCACCCTCTGCCACGGAAGAAGAGAGCCGTCTTGATACCAGCGATGGTACAGTACCGAATGACCTGCCTACAAGAAGCTGTAGACGACTCGGCTTCACAAAGCTCAAGAGAGACATGACTGCCCGCTCACTGGAAGTAAAGCTGTTCTGTTGATCACGATCAAGAGCATGACCAGGGGATCGAATGACCAAGCAATAATTATTCGTGACCGTGAATTATTGCGCAACCCCGTAAACGGCAGTAACTATGAAGCAGCACAAGTACAATGTCATCAAAACAATTACGAGTCATGAGAGTCAATAGTTCAACAACATGGGTTGTTAATAGTTAGTTGCTAAACTATCATGCACGCTTCTCGATCAGGTTCAATCAAACTGGCAATATTCGATGTACAGCTAGCTAGTGCAACTCTTGGTTTCTTGTAGGTGGACCGTGAGCCTCTTATGCATCTGACATGCAGCCAATCTCAGCAGGGAAAAGCTGAGCACGCATCTTTAGTATGTAGCTAACACATTTTAATACGTAGCTAGCTATTTTGTAAACACATGAGTGGTCTAACTGATAGCTTATCTACCCATGGCAGTGATTGGCTGTAACTTGATGAATAATTTAAAGTCGAAATATGGAAATTCAGTGTGGAGATGTCCACAAAGTTGTAATTCCTTGTTCGAACAGTTGCAGTGCACTCTAAAGCTTAGGCTTGTTGCATTTAACATTCATCCGAGTGCACCTTAACACATAATAATTATACAATTATAGGCCATTGAATTACAGAAAGAATTCGTAATATTATACTTGTATATTATGGAGATCATACAAACACTAAGATTTGGCATGAAGGAAAAGTGAATATGCATGTACAATCAAGATCAAGAGCTTCAAAAGTCAGTTAAAAAGGAAGATACGCCATTCCACCTCTGTCTATAGCTCATTGAACTGTATGCGGACAGGTTTGTTTGGCTTCAACACTGTCACACCTCTCATCTTCAGGTCAACCTGATCTGTCTTCAGGTCAAAGTTACGAGCAATCTATAAGGAAGGTAAGGAACTGTATATAAAATAATTTCACAACTCTAACCTCCAATTTAATGCCATTATGTACACATGCAAGTATACAGGATGCACACACACACGCACACACACACACACACACACACACACACACACACACACACACACACACACACACACACACACACACACACACACACACACAAGATAACAATAGCACACAAAAGTCACACACATACCTGGACCAAAAACAATAGCAGTTCAAGCTCTGCCAACCTTCTCCCTGTAGCCATGCAATGAGAACAGAAGCAAATCTCAAACTTGTAAGTGTATGTACATAAATAATGCAATTGGACACACACTACGAAGCTTACAGTGGTCATGAGGTGTAGCTCAGAAGACCACTTTCCTTGTTAAATGGTTGTTAGAAGGTAATTGCACTCAATAGCTATAGACGTCCACTTGTGACTCACCGTAACAAGCTCTTGGACCAAATCCAAATGGGAGATTAGCAAATGCCTTCTCTTTCCTACCCTCCCTTGTCCAACGGTCAGGGTTGAAGAGAAGTGGATCTTCAAAGAGCGAAGGATCACGGGACATGGAGTAGTTGCTGGAAAATATCCAAGTCTGCAAGTAATGAAAGGTTTATACAACTTTGCAGTGTATTAGTTACAGAAATCCCTCTCTGTCTCCTTCACCCTCTACTCAGACATGTGAATCTATAAATATAAAGAGGAGTCAGGTGCAACCTTTGTCCCGATTGTTCTCGGCCGCCCGGCGACAGATTGCCACCAAACTTGCCCAGCACTGCAATGCCATAGTGTAGGCTGCACAGTAAGGCTTTTGTTCTTTAATGGCCCACGACCGAGGAGGGGAAAGTGAACGACTCGACCTGTAATATATAAAGAGTTGACAAGAAAAGTAAAAAGGTACTTACCTCTGCAATTGGATGAAAAGTTGGAGGTTTGCCACTGTGCTGGAAGGCCTTTTCGGAGAATCCTACTCCTCATCAGCAGCACTGGGCAGCGTCCAGATGTCACCAAGCAACCACGCTGTACGCGATTGGTCGGTGCCATCAGTCTGCAAATGATGTTTAAAACGTCGTTTTCACCCGAAAACAGAGAAAGCAGTCTTTTGTTACAGTATATGAAGAGTTGGCAGAACATTTGTCCCCCTTATTCACGAATTGCCACCAAACTTGCCCAGCACTGCGATGCTGTGCCATAGGTTGCACCGAAGTGTCGGCTCACTCTAATAACCTACAGCCGAAGAAGGGAAGGTGAATAAGTTTTTGGGAAAACATGTCCACCGACCCTTCCTGCATCAGGTAGCAGTTTGCTACCAAACTTTCTCAGAGGCACTACTCCATGCCTTAGAGCGTCACCAGAAGAGAGGTGTTGGGAAACGGGCTACTCTTGTAGCGTACAAGAGGGAAAGGTTTGGGCACACTTGCAAACCAGACTCCTCTGACAGCGGCTAGTGGATTGCTAACAAATTTTTCCAATCATCTCATCTGTTGCTGCTATGAATCAAATTGACCATCATTTTTCTAAAGCAGGGCTATTCTGAGCAGCGCAATGATGGTTCTTCACTGGCCCCACATGGCGGCCATCTTTAACAGTGGTGGTTGTAATGTTGCCATAGAGAACTCGAGCAGAACTTTGTCCCAACTTTTTCTCACACAGGAGGAAGCCGAGGAAGTAACAGCAATAGAGTTTAGCAATATGGCTGTTAAAACGGTCTATTGGGCGTAAAGGGTTAATTTGACAACAGGTACAGCAGTAGCAACTCACTCCCTTAGGAATCTTGTATCCATCCAACACTACTGGAGAGTCCAGTCCTCTCATGTTGACGCTAACAACTGGGCGGAGCCTGTAACGAACAGTATGAACAGTATTGGATACAACAGTGCACTTACCAGAGTCAAGTAACTCCATATGATTCAATATGTGTGGGCGTTTTGATCACGTATGGCTGAAATGCCACCTGACACACAGACACACTTGTACCATAATGTGTGAGCATTTCCTTTGATGTGGCTAGGTGAGTATTAAGACACCTCATTAACTATTCAGAAAATGAGGGCGCTCAAAGAATGGTACCATACAAAGATGAAGCGGCAGTGCAGGCAACTGTGGAAAGGAAACAATGGCTGCAACAACTGAGGCAAAGGAAACTGCTTGTCAGCAACCACAACCTGTTCAAGGACTGTGACAACTTGCGAGAATACTCTGCGGCCTCCTCCATTTCCCCAAACAGGAAAAAAGTATGCAGTATACACTTCTTGGGTAGTCTGTGCTGCAGTCAGCTACGTAATATGAATGAATCTCATTGGTTGCATTCTGGCACACACCCAGACTCAGGTTCGGAATATGAATTCGAATTTGGACTCGGGTTCTTTGAATACACACTTCTCCTCTTCTTTCTGTGTGGGCTCTGACTTTCGCATCCAGTGATGCCTACACGACTGTTCTGGACCTGTAGGCACAAACTAGGCGTCTTGCAGACACAAACATCTAGCGAAACGTGACTGACTGTCTGCAGACTCTCGAGACCTCATGGCAGTCATTTTGGTGATGACGTCACATGCATCCACACACACACACACACACACACACACACACACACACACACACACACACACACACACACACACACACACACACACACACACACACACACACACACACACACCTCAGTGTTTCAATGATGATGTTCTTTGCATAGTGCAGTTCCTGGAGTTGTTTGCTGGTTGGCACAGCAGTGGGTCCCAGAACAGACAGGACCTCCTCCCTCAGCTTATGCTGCACCTCAGGGCGGCGGGCCAACTCGTGGAGCATCCAAGTGGAAGTCACAGAGGTCTTTGCAAGGGGACAGGAAGGAGGGATGGGTAGAGGTGAGAGATAAGATGGGAAGGGGGGGGGGGGCAAGCAAGAAGGAATGCAAAGAGAAGGATCAGTAATGATTCTGCACTTACTGTGTCAATGCCAGCAGACAGGAAGTCCCGCATCAAGGAGAACATCTCCTTCTTGGTTATCCTCTCATCCAAAAGCCACTGGTCTAGGAAGCAAATACCTTCAACTTCCTCACCGCTGTCAATCTTCTGCTTCAGCTCAGCCATTCTCTCTTCAGCTAATTCCCCGGCAATGGTCTCTAGACACTGCACAGCTTCTTCAAACTTAACACTAGTTGGAGTGGGAAAGAACTTAAACCAGGGAATGAAACTCGCCATTGGTCCTAGGCTTTCAATGAAGCAGAGACCTGCCGCCTGGAACTCCTTCATTCTTGGAGTAGGTGCAGAGAACAAGTTGAGGCGTTTCCCCAAAATGAATATACCAATTCCTGCAAAGAGAAAAATTGAGCAGAATAAACAATATTGGCCACAGAAATACTGCCATTCAAAAAATACATTTCAGAGTTATCTGCACTCATTATATGCATACATACATCTCCATTAAGATTGGGATGATATATAAACTGTTCCCATCATGAATGAAATTAGCCTCATCCCCAGGCCGTCAGCGATAATTAGTGTGGGCGGGAAAGACAGCCTGGTATACATTGTTCACGCATGCGCAATTTTCCCCCCAAAAGTAGGAGAACGGAAACTGACACGTCCGTATATTATCCATAAAAGTCAACTACAGCAATGCTACTGCGCAGGTTACGGAGGACAGGCTTTCACTGATGCTCTGTCGTACGCTCTTTCTCGCGTTGGATTTTCTAGTATCGCACTCAAGCAAGAGCAGCTGACTGCTATTCGTTATCTCTACCAATGGAAGGACGTATTTCTGTGGCTACCGACTGGTTTCAGGAAGTCGGTCTGCTACGAGGTGTTGCTGTTCCTTTTCGACTTCACTGGAAGTAAGTCTGGCAGCATTGTTCTTCGATGGACTGAACTGTTGCTAGGCTTGCACACGTACTGCGGCAAACCATCACCATCCTCGATTGGTACCAACAGCAGCCGACTAAGGCGCCCGGGAAGGTCTTCCTTCTGCCCCTTTCGGCTGAAAAATGAGGACGATCGGTTTGGAGACACGTCTGACGACCAAACTCAGCATGTGCAAAGCCTTACGAAGGCCGCGCTCATTGCTGTCCATTGACTTATGCAATCCGCCGTCGATGCGCCATTTCGGTACGGAAGTATGACGTCACAGAACAGTGGCTCCCAGGCCCTTTTTCTCCTCCCCCGCAATAAACGCGAAGGGCCTGGAGAGGAGGCTAGAATGAAATATATCAATAGTGAAAGCACTTTGCACTGATCACGTGTCACTTTAGACATATAGTGTTATAAAGTCATGCCTTTGTTGTACAGTGTATGTGGGTGAAGAGGACAAGCACCTTCAAAGCTCCAGTCCATGAGGGGGGTGAGTACATCATCCACTGTGTTGTCCAGTCCTCGGCTGGCCCTGAAACAGGACATCAGGTCTCCTGACACATCATAAATCTGTGGGGTGAACTCCAGGATCTTCCGAGGGACTATCTGCTTGTTGGCTTTGCTACGGAGACCGCGCCATTCCTCCCAGTTGCTGCAGGCAGAGGGAGTGAGAGAAGAACATCATTCCTAGTGAATGAATTATGACAGCATACGTAGATTAGGGCATAGGGGCACAAATGAATAATTATAGTGTGCTGTTTGTGCGCATGTCTCTACGCATGTTTGTGTGTGCTGTGTGAGTGTGGGTGTGGGTGTTGCCGTGGGTGAGTGGATAAGTGTGTGCATGTGTGTGTGTGTGTGTGTGTGTGTGTGTGTGTGTGTGTGTGTGTGTGTGTGTGTGTGTGTGTGTGTAGGGTCTATGGTGTGAGTGTGTGTGTGTGGGACACATCTTCATTGTGGACATCACTTACGTAATCACTATCCCCTTGGCAAATCCCCTCTCCACCATAAAATCCTCCAAGTGGTTGGCTGCAGGACGAAATGGAATAGCGCCTTCGTTTCTGAACATCTCACTGACGTGCTGGGGAGAACTCGTCATGATGAGGTGCTGTTCGAGGAAGGGGACGGGAATGCGCCACAGATTTCCAGCAGCTAAACTGGCCTCTAATGCCTGCTCATGAAAGTCGTCTGCTGCATACACAGTGCTCAAAACCATGCTCCATTTGTTGCTCGGAGCAGGTACATCCTTGACAGAGTTCAATGAATCGCCTTCCGTCAATCCTTCCGCACTACGTTCCTTAGCCTCGGCCACGGAAGAAAAGCGCCGTCTTGATACCAGCGATGGTACAGTACCGAACGACCTGCTTACAAGTATCTGTAGAGGACTCCGCTTCACAAGGCGCAAGAAAGACATGACTGCTCACTCTGGTATTATACAGCTGTGTAGCTGATCACGATCAAGGGTGTGACCATAGACCCTACAATGGTGCGACTAAAAATAGCTGCAGTTGGCTAATAAACGCCGAGAGGCGTAAGAAAACTGGCAGGCACTCCCACAACCTGGTACTATGCAGCGCATTGTTAATTTGCCTGGACTAACCCTGATAATCTGTCGCATGTCCAGCTTAATTAATTTTGCATGTATATAGGTATCACCAATATAAATACAGCTGCAGTGTGTAACACTTGTTCAATCCATGTGAGCACATGGCCATGATCGATACATGTTAATTGCAATTGGTGCAGTGGTAGTATCACAACTCTAAATGTACTACCTATCAAATAATTATGAGTTAGCTCACAGGCATGCAGGCGCACATGAACACAAGTAAATTAACACACATGCATGATACATACATACATACAAGCACTATACATGGCCATGGGGCACACACACACACACACACACACACACACACACACACACACACACACACACACACACACACACACACATACGTACACGTACACACGCATGCATGTAATTGCATACAGCCTAAGCCTAGGTTACATGCTGCATGGTAATTAAGTTATTTATATTACCGGTGCGAGTGCAATATGGCAAACAATAATTATTCAAAAATTATCTGAAATAAGATTACAGTAAAGTGCATTAATTGCAACAGTATATCAAGAGATTGCATAATGGTGAAAGGGTTACTGTATTCCATTCATCACTCAACGAGCTCTGTCAATAAACTGTATTCGAACTGGTTCACATGGCTTCATTACTGTCAAGCCTTCTGATCCCAATTCTGATTGATCAGTCCTCAGTTCAAATTCACTGGCAATCTGGAACAGAACCAAAAGATGTATAATGACACAGATGAGAATAGCAGGCAATGCAAGAAAATACGTATCTAAGAATTTAAAATCTTTCAGCGAGATAAGGGTAACCAAGTTTTGGGGCTCGCAACCAGATAATTGTTAGTCTCAGATTCAGCTCTGATCATTGCATAATCGTGTCCAGAATAGGGTTTGGTCCCATTAGAAAGGGTTCTGGGATTTCTGCAGGAATATGTGTCAATAGACCAATCAGATTGCAGGAGCACGTGTTGTGGTTAATGAACCCTTTGCTGATGGGCAAAAAGGACACACTGTTTACTGGAAAGAAGAATTTTCATCTCTTGTGTGAGCAGTGAGATGAAAAGAAGTATTTTCACCTGATGACAAGTTGCGCATTGCATGACGTGCTGGAATGCAGATCCAAGGAACGGTGAGTTCACTAAGTCACTTGTTGAGCACACATTCCAGCATACCAGTGCCCTTTAGACGATGCACAACTCTCTCACCAGGCTTGCTGGCCAGGTTGGCACCTTCAACTGTCACCTGTCGACACTTGGCAACTTTGCATACCGGTAAGCTCGACAGCGACATTCTGAACAGTTCCTGTAAGCAATTCATAGGGCATTCACTGTAACTGCACCTCTAGTTGCACTGGTTAGTCCAAGACCTTGTGCTGTGCTTGATGACAGCATACATTACTAGAAATAATAAAAATGTTCTACAAAAATTGTAAGGATGTAGGGATGGCATAAAAAGGACAGAAGCAAGTAAAGGCTGTTACACAGTGGAGCATTAACCATGGTCCCTACATGCAAGAATGTCGCACCGTATAGTCCTACACCCTTGAATGTAGGGACGATGGTTAATGCTCCACTGTGTAACAGCCTTTACTTGTTCCTGTCCTTTTTGTGCCATCCCTACATCCTTACAATTTTTGTAAAATATTTTATAACTAGCATGAAAGCCCGCCTTCGGCGAGGCGGGCTTCCCTGCTCCGGCGTGTCGACGACGGCACGCCAGCGCCTGTCTGCCGACGCCAGCATGTTGTGTGACAGTGTGTTGATGTCAGCTGGGCAGTATGCTGACATCTGCAACGTGATGTGTGCATGGCATGTGAGTATGCAGGGGAAAGCATTAAGCGGATTGTGCTATTATATAGCATGGAGTGCCAGCAAGTGGAGCACATGCCAGTGCACAATGCTATGCCTGCAAGTTGGTGTATGTAACATCATGTCAAACATACTGGCTAAAGACAGCATGTGCATGGTGGTGATTCATGTATGTACTGAGGATGAGGCTGTGCAATGATATGGTGTATAGCTATGTGATTGTCTGTCTAAAAGAGCATGGGAAAATTCCTTAAATTAGTCGCATTGGCATTGGCATGCACCGACACCAACAGTAAGTGACGTTACATTCTTGTGGCGGACTAAAATACCGTAGGTTGTCAAGGCTGCAAGAGTGGTCAAAAATGGCGTCTGGGCCTGCCGAAAGAAGGGAAGCACGCTCTTCGGCTGCAGGGCAGCTAGGTGAACGGCACCCCTCTAAATTCGCGTACCCCCACTCCCTTAACTGGCATGGCGTGTATCAAGTATGCCAATGACCGGTAGTGGAAGGGCCAGTCAATAATGTTAAAAATGGTGAATCGGCCCGCGGAGAATTGACGAAGGACATCGCGCTCTTCAGCCGCAAAGAAAACTAGGCGAATGGGAGCCCCTCTAAGAACCTGGCCCCCGAGTCCCTCAACTGACACGGAGCGTCTCGAGCCAATTCCTTGTAAGGCACAGATTTTATGTGGTAACAAACAAACATAAAAATCCGAGATTCGGTGAATTATAGTAAGATTTCTAGTTTCTGTACTTTTTATAGTGGGCAGCTAAGCTGAAGCAACACACTTAGTCTCAACCATTGGGCATTGGTACAGGCATTATACCTCATTTCTGTATTCCTGGAGCTGAAGGTGTGAGCTAGCACCTAGGTTCCGCGCTAACCCAGCGAGAAATGGAGACCGGAAGCCAACCGTGGCAGGGAAATGCACGACCGCGAAAGTCCTCCAAACGGCGCACAAGCTATTTGCTGCAGCTGCTAACAATGGCACCAGTAACTCCGGTTTCATCCAGTTCAATTACATAATTTGAAAATGGTGTCCGTCTCGCTTGACCAAGCAACACAGCAAGTCGAGGCAAGTGCTGTCTTTCGCACTAACTCGCGCCGCCTTCTCACTTACAAAGGAATGCAGCCAGACAAAAATGGTGCAATATGGTGCGAGAAATATGTTCCTGGTCCCTCTGGTTCGTGTGCTACGGCTGTCAAAGAAGACGAATAAGAAGAACAAGAAGAATAAGAAGACGAAACGCGGGAAATGTCGAGGGCGCTATCTACATGTAGGCGCACTTTCGCTGTGAAGTAAGGTTAGTTATGTGCATTGTTCAGTCCCTACTTCTTCATGGTAAGCTTTGTTTGCCGGTTTTCGGCCTTATTCAGGAGTAGCGCGAGTTTTTGTTTGTATTACAGCATACAAACAACCACTGCCATCCCTACACAGACAGCACTACCGTGCTGTCTGATACATCAACCAGAAACCATTCAAGTCCGTCCAAACTCATTTCGTTGTGAATGCACAATATCAACCCCCACACGGGCTGGTTGTGATAGTAACTAATTGTTGCAACACCTTCAGCACTACCGTGCTGTCTGATACATCAACCGGAAACCATTCAAGTCCGTCCAAACTCATTTCTTTGTGAATGCACAATATCAACCCCCACACGGGCTGGTTGTGATAGTAACTAATTGTTGCATAATACCTTCAAATGTGCCCGTTAAGTAGCATCAGGACACGAGGCAGTCCTGATGCTACCCACTAAAAGGAGTGTAACTTTAGAGCTTCAGTGAAAATTGTCTAAGATGCTCAGTTTGTTTGTTGGCTCCAAACAGCACAAAAACACTGCAATCCACCTTTGCAAAGCAGCCATCTCTCTACAGAGGCCAATTATAACTGGCCCATAGGTCTTAGACAGGTTTCATTGTATAAAGGTATGAGACAAACCTTTATTAGAAAGAGAAGGAGTTCCATTTCTGCTAGTCTGCGACCTGGAATGGGAATGGGAATACAGAACAATTTATATTGTAGAATGATATTCACAAACATGCTATACCATGCTAACTACAGAGCTAATTACTGCGTGAAGAACAGTTGCAGGAAGAAACTCTTAAGCGCAAACACAGCTAGGCTGTTGGAAGAAGGCCACATCCGAAGACAGGCATGATGGAATAAGGCTACGTCCGAAGAACTCTTGGCAACGTGCCGACAAGACACAACTGGCGTCGTTACTAGACCGGTCGGACTTAGCCTTCTTCCATCGTGCCTGTCTTCGGACGTGGCCTTCTTCCAACGGCCTAGCTGTGTATACGCTTAAAAATTTCTTCCTGCAATGCTATACCACATACGGTATTGAGTTAATGTGCAAGATTGAATGAATGTCTCATCATCATCATGACTGAATGCATCTAGAGCAATCAATAAATTTAGCTAAAGTACAAGTGAATTGTTACATTAACCCACTGTTTTTACTACTATGACGCCACAAACACTGAAAACAAAGGGCATACATGTCCACACTGCCTAATTCAAACATCACTCGCTCATTACACTCCATACATCTTCCAATACTGCTCTCACTCCACGTCGATTCCATCCTTACATTCCCCACCCATATCCCAGTGCACCACATCTCCCCCTCCCACTCCACACCCACTACCCCTCACCCCTCCCACTCCACACCCACTGCACCTCACCCCTCCCACTCCACACCCACTGCACCTCACCCTTCCCACTCCACACTCAGCACACCTCATTCCTCACCATAGCATGCTCTAGGTCCAAAGCCAAATGGTAAGCTGGCGAATGACTTGCTCTCCTTTGTCCACCTGTCTGGGACAAACCTCAGAGGGTCTGCGTAGGAGGCCTCATCTCTGGTCATGGTGTAGCAGTCACAGATAATCCAAGTCTGAAATGAAAAGGAATGAATCTAAAAGTGAAAGGGAGTGCACCTTGGCTGCAAACAGGCCATGTAAAGTGTACCCTTGCCCTGTGAGGCACACATTGTATTGGAGCTGACTTGGGAGCATTTTGAAAGATACCATTGAAACAACCATTGTATTAACTATAGCAAATAAAGTAGTGAGATTTGAGTGTGAAAGTGTGCCGCTGCATAGGTGTGTGGGTGTGCATGTGTGTGTGTGTGTGTGTGTGTATGCGCACGTGTGTGTGTGTGTGTGTGTGTGTGTGTGTGTGTGTGTGTGTGTGTGTGTGTGTGTGTGTGTGTGTGTGCCGCCAATGATGTGTGCCCATATATAGATATACATGTCATCATTACACCAAGCTCACCCCTTTTGGCAGGAGGTAGTCTCCAACAACTACATCTTTGTCAAGAGTTCTTCGGTTGGTCCCAATCACAGGGTGAAGTCTGGACACAACGTAGGGACAACAGTGAACAGCTAGTTCTGGGTTTCTCCCATTGCATACAAGCACATGACAGAAAAACACATGGTTTCTACATAGACTGAACATACTGTAGGAGTATGTGCAATAATGCACTGAGGCAGAATTAGACTCAGTCAAACACGTACACACACACACACACACACACACACACACACACACACACACACACACACACACACACACACACACACACACACACACGTGCGCACACATGCACACATGCACACACATGCACACATGCACACACGCACACACACACACACACACGCACACACACACGCACACATACACACACAAGCACACGCATGCATGCACGCACACACACACACACAAGCACACTCATGCACGTACACACGCAAACACACGCACACACACACGCACAGCGCACACACACACACACACACACACACACACACGCACAGCACACACACACACACACATACACACACACACACACACACACACACACACACACACAGACCTCAGTGTTTCAGTGATGATGTTCTTTGCATAGTGCAGTTCCTGGAGTTGTTTGCTGGTTGGCACAGCAGTGGGTCCCAGAACAGACAGGACCTCCTCCCTCAGCTTATGCTGCACCTCAGGGCGGCGGGCCAACTCGTGGAGCATCCAAGTGGCAGTCACAGAGGTCTGAAAAAAGGTCGGGGAAGAGGGGGGGGGGGGGGGGGGATACACTAAGCATAGAGGTATCAGTGACATGTGATCTAGGGAATAAAACTGTGAGGCCACGCAAGCAGCTCCGTTTGCCACTATTTGTGTTGTGGAGCTCCTTTCAGCTCACACACAACTACGTAAGTCGCCCTTTGCTGTGGTACACAACAAATTGAAACTAAAAGGGATGTGTGTACATGTGTACTTGTACATGTGCTTGAGTTAATTACAAAATAGAAGGGTACAAGTTCAGGACAGTTTGGCCTGGAGGGCCTTTATCAGTCAATCAGCTGAAGAATACCCTTGAGGTCGGAATGTCCTCAACTTGTACCAATCTGTTGTGCAAATCACTCAAACAAATCTTCACAGTCACAATAACACAGCAAATCAACTACAAGCAAGTAGTGACACACAGCAATTTGCCCTGTACAGAACTCATTGAGTGCAATTGTGATACAAGAAACACAGCAATCAGTAGCAAGCAGTAGTCTTTGTTTTGTATTCACCACTGACGATGACAACTGCATAGTTGTCGAAACGTTTGGCTCTATTAATTCAAAGTTTTGGCTAGTGAAGTTCGGTGATAGATACGTATGTCGGTACCTAGCCACACAGGATGTTTCGCAATCAGTAGGTAAATACAAAAGGAACTGCATAGCATATGAATAGGCCATCATCAAATGTCATACGTTATCATATCCCAAATTATTTGCATAAGTGTATTGTTGGAAAAATGTGGCTTGATTGAGAGATGAATGAAAGAGTCACTCTCAGACAGATGGATGGATGGTCGACTAGATACATGGAAAGGCAGGTGGAGTGGATAGATTGCTTGAAGCATAGGCACATAATACAAGGGTGTAGACAGTAATCTGGGAGGGGGGTTCTAGTACCAAGGATGCACACCATATGACTCGTGATAAATGGCCGCCAATGGATAGGTGGGGTCTGGTACGTAACCGTTTACCGTTAAACGAGACATTGTCTGCTAGCTAGCGCGTGTGCCAGACTTCTAGCTACCTAAATGCACATAACTCATGGCCACAGGAGGGAGGGAGGGGGTTTGTTCCCCCCCCCCCCCCGAACCCCCCTTGGCTACACCCTTGTATTAGATAGCTGGGTGGACAAGGTAGGGGTGGTGAGGTGTTACAGGATCCTGTCATGAAGTCGCACTTCCAGTTTATGCTTTGTGCTGCACCCACATGACTGAGCCCATTTAACATATCATTATTAGAGTGCACTGCACCAGAAAGTGCTAGGACACAGATAGGTCCAATATAGCACTATCACAAAGCTACATAGACTAAACATGGACATGTGAGGGAAGTTGTTACATACAAGGAGAGAGAAATGTCATGTCATCATGTATGCAAACAAGCTAGGCCACTTATTGATCAGGACACAACGCAATACCAGCACTCCCTAGTTGGGAAACTGAACAAAGATTAGAACTAGTGAATGATGCCATTCTATATTCGGTCACACTGACTACTTTAAAGAGTCGATAAACTATATATAGTATTGGAGTATATTTTCAGTTCCTTGGGACTTCCCAGGGCATTTCAGTTACATGGCAACCAGCTACCACTTCCCCTTCTCTTCCTAAAGTCCCTATAGAAGCATCATTAGGAATGTCACTCTGAGTAGACACGAAGAGTGCTTGTTGTACGGGTGCAGCGAAACCATACACTAATTGAATCATCCCATAGAGAGATGGGAACTGCGGTGTGACAAAGCATGGATGATGGATAGAGCTAAAACATTTTTAGGACACAGGCTTACGGCTTCTGCAAGTTGTATCAATCCTATACAGTACTAACAGTGCCCCAAACAGATGCATCCAATTGTACACACACACACACACACACACACACACACACACACACACACACACACACACACACACACACACACACACACACACACACACCGTGTCAATGCCTGCCGCTAGAAAGTCCCTGACCAAGGTAAACATCTCTGACCGTGTCATAGTTTCATCCAACAGCCACTGATCGAGGAAGCAAGTAGCCTCAAACTGAACCCCGTCCAGCATCATAGCCTTCAATTTCGCCATCCTCTCATCAACCAGCTCAGCCGAAATAGCCTCTATCTCTCTAACAGCGTTCACAAATCCCACACTTGCGGGTGTGGGGAAGTACATGTAGAGAGGAATGAGTGTGACCAGAGGACCAAGGCTGTCCAGGAAGTTCACTCCTGCTTGCTGGAAGAGCTTCATCTTTGGCTCCGGGTTAGTGAAGAGATTGAGGCGCTCACCAAGGATGAAGATACCCATGCCTAAGATAGGATGAGCAATGGTATGTATTATACATAAATGCAGTTATATGTACAATGGATACATTGAAATTACACTGAACAGTGGGAGTATGTTTAGGGTGGTGTATCTGTGGAGTTGTGGTTGGATGTGGAAGTACATAGGGCCTATTTCTCTCTCTCTCTCTCTCTCTCTGTGTGTGTGTGTGTGTGTGTGTGTGTGTGTGTGTGTGTGTGTGTGTGTGTGTGTGTATGTGTGTGTGTGTGTGGGTGTGTGTGTGTGGGTGTGGGTGTGGGTGTGCGTGTGTGTGTGTGTGTGTGTGTGTGTAAGCATGCTGGCATTAGTACATTCAAAGCCCCAGTCCATGAGAGGAGTGAGTACGTCATCCACTGTGTTGTCCAGTCCTCGGCTGGCCCTGAAACAGGCCATCAGGTCTCCTGATACATCGTAAATTTTAGGAATAAACTCCAAGATCTTCCGTGGGACAACTTGTTTGTTGGCTTTGCTGCGGAGACTTCGCCATTCCTCCCAGTTGCTACAAGAGAAACAGAATAACAGGCATCATTCCTGGCATACATCAATAGCTTTACAGGCATTCCGCGGAGTATGTGCTTGCATGTATGGGGACAGTACTGTAGGTTTGTACCAGATAAAACAAATATTAAGGGCCTGCACTGCTGGTCACACTCACTCAGAGAGAGAATCACACTCACAAACATACACACACAATTAAACATGAACGCACACACATACACACACACAGCATGTGTACACAAAACTGAAAATGGTGGAATGCACAACGGCCTCAACACACACTTGTATGACTCGTAGCAGTTTCGGTTACATAAACAAAAGGGCCATCTGTACAAAGTGTGCTAACATAATTATGTACAAGAACACCAAGCAGTTCACAAAGCTATACCGTGTAAGAATCAATTTTTGCGGAAAGAAAATTTGTGAATCACCACTTGCAAAAATAATTCGCAATTACATTTTCGTGAATGATCACCAGGTTATATTATTAGTAACATATGCAATTTATTTAAAAGCTGAAAGTGTAACATTCACAAGAATACATTTTCGCAAAATGCCTTGTAAATTTCATGAAAATAAAGTCCAGTGAAGATTAAAGCTTACACGGTATTTCTTCCTGCCACCACCTCCACACAGTGCATCAGTTTCTACAGTGGGGAAGTTTAGTCTCACGGAGAGTGCCAGCCCTCTCCTTGTACAAGGATCTGGTAGTATTGTGTAAGCCGACCCATACCACAGAAATGTAATCATTATGTAACTGCGGTTAACACTTGTGTAGAGCAGCAATGCGGGAGTGGAGTATGGTGAATCCGCTTTGTTTTGCTTGTACGGCTTGTTCTTGCTCTGTTTTTAGAGTGTACCCAAGACTAGCCGCAGCGATATCCATGGAGTGAGCTCGAGCCAACACCATGTCTCTAAAATAGGCTGACATCATATAGCAATCGGTGAATCTGATTGGTCAGGACAGAATCTCCACAAGTACACAAGTATATGGATGTATGCAGACCAGACCAGATTCTTGGGGGGGAAGGGCTGGCATGGGACATGGGGAGACTTTGGGAGCCCCCACTGGCAATGTTATTATAAGCCCAGACAGGACAACATGATGTCATTGCAGCTTGGTAGACTACTACCATAATATAGGGTCATGTAAGAAAGTGCCATAGTTTAATTGAGGTCAACACCTTTGCTAAGCATGCAGCTCCAAACAAACAAACAACCAAAAGTATGCCCCCTTGGTGTTTGTGGTCAGAAAGGTCAACAGAGAGCAGATTTTGTGGCTTCGATGGTTTTAACATGTCAATCCCCATAGTCTAGGGTCAAATCCCTTTTGCCATGTAGTCACTCCAAGCAAACAAACTACCAAATTGGACCCCTTTGTGGCAAGGCCTTGCACAGGCCATTAAATGAGGGTCTCTTTGAGACATAGATCCTGTTACAATGGGTGTTCTAAGCTATGTTACTAAAACTCATAGACTTTCTCTTGTATTTCGCGTGGGATCTAAATCATTTAGATAATGGTGTCAATCCTGCATACCCCTCTATAGTACAGAAACTGCAGCTGTGATAACAATTGTAGTGCCATAACATACGATACGATGCACAGGTTGCCCGGCTTACTTGCTTCATCAATAAATAGGGTACAGCAACAATCCGGCTACGAACCAGAGCCAAGAAATTGGAACTGCAGCTGGTTACAAACTACGCGGATAACAGGCTTTGGTAGCTACGTACACGGCTCTGGGAAACGCTGTGGCTGACGTGGCTGACAGTGACTAAGCTTACGCTTAGCTGATGTACCGCATCCACTGCCGGTCTGTAGGAAACGTCTGCTGCGAGATGAACAACCCAACTTGAAACCCGAATCACACAACGCTTTCTCTGCCACTGTCAGGAATAGCTAACTGCTTCCAGAAGATGCATGATGACGCAAGGACAAGTAGGTAAACTGATTCGCTGCCGGCTCCTCACCCAATCATTTGGGATCTATAACACTTAAATGCTGACCAAGAGGTGTCTCTGAAGATTTAGACCACTCAGCACTGCCTCGCACTCTAAATCTCAGAGACACCTCTATGGTCTAGCAAACCAGACTACTGACTAAGGATCAGCATCAGGTTATTTGGATGTTGGATTGGATTGGTGCGTGGTACACATGCGATGACATCATGGACTAAGAATGAAGTTAGATCACCTTTACATTCACACAATAGACACACATACAGGGACAACCACAACCACACCTACTACCACACCCCATACCCCACGTCCCACACCCACACTCACTCCTACACCCCCACACTTCACCCCACCACCACATGCCGAGTCAGTCAAGCTGAACTACATACAAAAACTGAAGAAGTCATGCATACAGCACCATTCAGGCATGAAGGAAGTGGTTAGTTATGACATAAATCCATTACACTAACCACAAAACAAGGAAGGAAGTGTTACAAAACACACACTGCACACACCCACCCACATCCATGTACAGCAGACTTACGCAATCTTGCAACAGGTTCAAAATCCTTTGGCAGTCGTTACCTAGGATACAGAGTGTGTGACATCATAGTTGTGTACAATTTTGGTTCATAACCTAGGTAACCACTACCCACAGTTTGGAAACCTGTTGCAAGATTGCATAAATCCGCTGTAACTGTCCAGTGCATCCAATAGATTTTACACACTCTATCAAACATCCATCAAGGAGATACACAACCAACAGCCTCTCTTTCTACTGTGTGTGGACTTTTCCTACAGCAGGTTTATTGCTGTCATGGAGTTTTCGTTTCAAAACAGAAGCCCCAAACAAAAAGCTGTACTATGATGGCTTCTAATGGTCTTGCGGTGAACATCATTGCTGGCTTCATACGGTGTGACGGAGGAGAAATGAAAATGGTGCACTTTCACTGTAGTGCACATTGAACAACTGAAACACAAGTCTCCATAACGTTGTGATTACACACACACAAATGCATTCACGTGTACACACTCATTCACTCACGCAATAATGAGCCCATTCTCAAACCCATTTCCTTCCGTCAGACAAGCCAGCGGTTCGGTCCCTGGACGTATTGGTAGTTCTCCCTCATAACGGTACATTGCCTCAACATAGTCTGGATCACATGTCATCACTATGGGCGCTGGCAGGAAGGGGAGAGGTATCCTAAACACGCGACCCGTGCGGCGGAAGGTCTCCTGGAGGTTGAGGTGTGCTCTGTCGGCTTTGGGGAACAGGAAGCTGCTAATGAAGGTCCACTTGTTCACAGGATGGGGAAGGTCTTCGACCGATTTGAACTGTTTCTGTGTACGGTACGATTGTTCTTCTTGAGGCTTAACAGTGGAAGAGTACTTGCACGTCCTCTTTACGATGAGAGGAAACACCAGTTTTGGCGTGGTACAAGTTGTCCTCGATAAAACCTTCATCATGCCAACGCATGCATGGCTCCGTGACACCGGTCTGTGTAGTATGGACAATCCGAGCATACTTCGTAAGCAAGTTAGCCACTTGATCCACTGGATAACGGTCACGATGACATAACGTAGCAGAACTCCAGGAAGACTCTATGAGTGCCAGTGCGAAGAGGAAGTGAGCGCACACGCGGGAATAGGCTGCCATTTTGGTACAGTCGATTTCAGAACGGTTGGCCAAAATGGCAAATGGCAGAACGATCAAATGGCGTGACGTCACTATTAGTTTAACTGCTTGCCAACACGTCACTCCTATTGTACAGTACTGCCATTTGCTATGATGTCACGCCATTTGCCATTTACCTTTTGGACAACCATTCTGAAATCGGCTGTAGCCCATCAAAATGCAACAATAATACATTATTCATTGTATGTTAGTATTATAACACTTCCGGTGTTTCTTTATGGTGCTTGCCCTTGTGTATAAGAACGGACTCCGCTCGGGTAACTCCAGTTGCAATTACGGTTACCATGAGCATAGAGATAAAGCTCCGTGAAGTCGCTCTCTGCCTCTTTGCACTGTGCTCTCTGTGTTGGTACCGTGCTGCGTCACAGGTGCCCAGCATACGGGTGAATGGACGGCTAGCGGATGAATTAGTCGATAGCGGTTCGCGAGTGGAGCTCGGTTGCTATAACAGCCTAACAGGGTCATCGGAGGCAGCGACCTATTTCCTTAACGGCCAAGAAATGCTGTCGCTCAGAGAAGATACTAGCAATTCGGTGTCGGTGATCGAGTCCATGTCAGTAGAATATCAAGGCAGGTATTCGTGCCAGTCGAAGCAGTCTAAACAACACAGCTCTAACGAACTTGCAGTTATCAGTAAGTAGATACTGTCATGTACTCGTATTGTATGTAGTTTGTGTTACCAGCCCTTTGTGCAAACATTTTGATGCACTAGTTAAATATTATTACAGTCTCTGCTAAGGTAGAGCGGGCATTTCCATTGACTATTCACCTAGTATGTCAACTTCGCTCCAAGGGTGCCTTTGATCTTGAATTGCTAGGTAATGTTGATTATTGGCACTACTGTGTATCTGCTACTTCATGTACACAAACATTGTGCATAGATTGGCTGCTTGCCTCCAAATATTGGTGATGCTCAGTCTCATTGCCTGATATGAGCTATAGACTAAGTACATATATATGTGATGGATTATCTGTGATGCGACTGGGTTGAACTTTTGGCTGCAATGCTGTGCAACCCAATGCACATGTACAGTATGCAACGTGCCAGGCCTAATTACCCCATATAACGATCGAGGCCTGATTGCTCAAGGCTAGGCTGAATACTATTGAAATTGCACTGGTTTCAAGGGCACAGAAGCTGTTCACTCCAGTACTCTTGTGTGCACCATTCCAGAAGTCAATTCTATGGTGTATATAAAGTGTAAAAGTTGAGCTGTTCAGCACCACAGACAGATATCAACCTTTATTATAGTTGTGCCGTTCACGGGATTGCCAAATTCGGCGTGGCATCACTCCTGCCATTTGTGTGAGGAAGTGTCTTGAATGTCGTCAGAGAGTAGTCACTGATGAAAAGAATAAGCAATGACAAGACATGATTGGCTATTCAGTGGAACTTGTGGTCGCTGTATATAATTATAAGACAGCAACCTTTCTAAACAGTCCTCTTCCCTGGCCCCAAATGGCACAAACATAGTATTAAAACTTTACAGCCTATACCTCTGTAGTGCAAGCGCCTCTCTATAAAGGGCACTTACTGGTCTACAGGAGGCTGTTTAAGACAGGCTTCACTGTAGGTGCATTCTCTGATAGTCATGTATATGACTTCTATACACCCCCAATTCTGAAACTGCACATGACTAGTTACCTAGGATACGGTATGTGTGATATAATAGTTGCATACAGTTCATAACCTCGGTTTCTAAGTTGTGTAATGACAGCCCATGCACGGTATGGGAGCTGATCTGATGGCAGGATTTCAATAAATCACTGTATCTATAATACATAACTTGGTAGCTAAGTTAGGAAGGAAACTGCATCCTCTGTGACACCAAATTTTGCCAGGAGAGCTTGAGATTGTCAAACACGCTATGAACAATCATTTTTGCCTAATAAATATTATTGGATTGGATTAGGAAGGCCTATACTGAAATATGCATGTATGCATGAAATAGAAATTTGATCACTTCGAATGGTACTGTAATATTCTCGATTCTAATGCGATTTTGTCTATACACTAAGCTAGTATATATGTAAGTCACTTCAACACTAAATGAACACTATAATTAATCCTAATGTTCATGGATTATAATTATGTAACAGCCCATGACGTGTCCTATTATGCATACTCAATTGTAACATCTGTACTACTATTCTTGTGGTGTTTCCTTCTCAGCAATCTGTCAGTTTAATGATGTCACATTCTGTGTGATTTCAATTTTGCTGTCTATCTGTGCAATGTTCAAAATGAAAATCTATATTGCAATAGCTACTAGACCTGCATAGTTGCAGTTTTGAGCAGATTAGCCTTGAGCTTGCTTAGCCAACTGCCATGCATTCTTGCCTCCATTTTATGCTGACATCATTGTTCAGCAAGGACATCCCTGATGATGATGATGATGTCATTATGAAGGCATGGAGAGACAAAGCAGTCAGCTATGCGAGGCTTCCCTTAGAACCCAAAGTTAACCAGAATAATATGCACTAATAATCATTTGCTTTATGCCAAAGCAACCTGTTCAATGGTAATGTGTTTCACTTGTATCCTATTTCCACAGTTCCGCCACCAAAAAAATCCCCACCTCCAGTTATTGCAGCGGTTGGAGAAAACATCTCATTGATTTGCCCATTGCAGGTTGCTCCTGGCCTGGAGAGGTTCTACACTGTAGAATGGCGGCATCCAAATGACATAAGAATTGTTCAGTCTGGCGAAATACCCCAAGTGCCGTGGGCTAGTTTCAATAATGACACCCTTGTCCTAACTGTTGGCCCTTATAACTCTAGCCTACCTTCCATGTTTGAGTGTGTATCCATCTCTTTTCAGAGACAGAACATGAACCCTCTTCATATTTCTCAAAGCACAAAAGGCAGTGTCCAGGTTATAATTCCACGTAAGTATCTAACGTGTTTGTGCAACCTCTTGCTGATAAGTCTAGCTCTCTGCTGAGCGATGGAGCAGTGTATAATGTTGTTGATGCTCCATTTGATGACTTATTGTGCAGCCTTAGTCTATACCTTATTTCATTCAGCATCTATGTTAGAGTGTTATTTGACATGCATGCACTCGGGGCCACCAAGAGAGGTGGTTTGCACCTGTCTATCAGTGTGAGGGGCATTATACAATTGTTTTTCTATGTAAGACCCTGAATTCTTAAATCATACCCCAGGCCTCAAACTCTATTGTGGCCAGCATGCATTGCTGTGGAAATTAACCCTATTAGCTGTGCACTCATATTCTCTTCTGTCTGCATATATAGCTATTTTATTTATATACCCCCTCTTTCACATGCAGAACCCCAACTACCATGCATGACGACCATGCCTATGGTGGTTGTATCCAACGACACATTCAATGTCTCTTGCATTTGTGGGACAAATGATGTTCAAACACTGCACAATCCTGAGTACCAGTTCTTTTTCAATGGGAAGCCCATCAATGTCAGTACTCTCAACAGCTCTTACACTATGGTCCAAGCTTCAAAGACAGGCAACTTCACTTGCAGGGCCATTCAATACACTGACAAAAGGACACCAATACCCACCCAGCTGTCTCCTCCAGTCCAGGCTATTGTACTAGGTGAGTTTCTTTCTACCTTATGCTCCACATCACATGTCTCCATGTACTGATTACAGAGAAACAATCCTCTATGACTGTACGTAGTTGTTGGAATTACTTTCACCATAAATGGCTGTGCATTAATTATGATTTATTTATGAAATTAAGTTTTCTACCAGCCACATCTACGGATGTATAATTTATTAAAAAGTCGGCCTTTGTTCTGGTTGTTCTCAGGTGCCTGAGAACAGATTGCCACTAAACCAGCCCAGTACTAGGACGCCATGTTGTATGGTGTTCCAAAGTTTCAGTATTCTCGGGCAGCCTACAGTCAAGGAAGGGGATGCCAGCGAGTATTGCTATAATTAATATATGAAGAGTGGGCAGAATAGTTGTCCCATTTTGTTTTTGTAAAGTGATGGCCACCAAAGTTTCAAAGTGCCATGACGCCCAGCTGTAGGGTGTTATGAGATGTAGGCATGCATTCACTAGCAGCCTACAGCTGAGGAGGATGTGGCTATCGAGTATTTGGGAAACGCGTTGGCCAACTCTTCCCACATCCGGCAGCTGCTTGCTGCAAAACTTTCCCAGAGGCTGCACACCGCCACGCTCCCACAACACATGCAGTTTGGCGCCAAATAACAGGGATATTACGCTATGCTACAGAGTGTTGCACTGGCTTTCGGGAGTTGGCATATGGGGCCATGCATGCAAGCTAAGGGCATACTGAAGGCAGGGATTGCAGCTAGTATAATTTTACATATAATAATGTAAGTACCTTGATTGTTGTATGCTTATGTGCACAATTGGAATATATAGGCATGCATGCAACTTCCATTGTGAAGATAATTATGATAACTGTTGTTGCATGTACTTTATTTGTTCTTATTTCCATAGAGGCCCCTATCCTTAAAAGGACTGTGTTTGCTCCAACGTCCACTGATGGTTGTTCACAGCTGGTGATAGGATCACTTAGTCAGCCTCAGCCTGTCAAGATGTCTCTTCAATACTTCTTTCACTCAACTACTGCCCAACCTGCCTCGTGTACGAATCAGCCCTTCAATGAACCTATCTTGTATGCAAGTGTGGCTGCGGGACTGCGAGATTTGAATTTTGAAGTGAATTTAACTGACAGCCGCTTTGACACTCGAAACACTGTGTATCTCACGAGCCGTTTTGTGATGGACAATGTGGCTGGTCCGTGCAGCAGGCCTGTTCGTCTGCGCACTACAGGTTCGGCCCTTGTCTACTAGTTATTGTGCTATTTATTTGCTATTGCTCGGCGGTTGCTATGTTTATTGGGTGCCTACGTAACTGCTACATGAATGCCTCTCACTCTTACGATTGACATGCTAAATCCTGGTGTGAATGACACCCCATTCGGGATGTGGCTAATTTATAAGCACTCGTCACTCGAGTGTTTCATGCCCTTGTACCTTGTGCTTATAAATCAGCCACATACCTCTTAGGGGAGTCATATAGTACTACTGATCTTTGAGAATTTTCCGTGATTATGGTATTTTATGTAGAAGCATGTACCAGTACCCTTCTTCGCCTTCATCTTGTTCCACACTTCCCCCTCTACAGAAATGCCCTGTCCTCCTCAACCTCCACTGACTGTTGGTCAAATTATTGGAATTGCAGTTGGAGGTGTGGCAGTGGTACTTGTCGCTATTCTTGTTACTATTCTGGTCATACTTGGTGTCATTAAGATAAAAAAACAGCAGGAGATTACCATTGTTAAGCGGAATCTGAAGGTAACACAGGTATCTTTATACACAATATATCCTACACACGCACACACACACACACACACACACACACACACACACACACACACACATATACACAAAATGGCAAGTTACCATAGCAACCACTTGTTAGCTGGAGTGTGAGCAGAAGAAATTGGCAATTTTCAAGCCTAATATATCAATTCATATAGGTGTCCTGCTTGTGACACTTAAATGCTCACATCATTTCAACTATACTGAATACCTCTCACCCATGAATCACAAGCTAACCACAGATGTTCTCCTGTTAATGAATTCTGCTATACAGTAGAATGACTTTGTGCTAAGTGTAAGTGCACCATCTAAGGCCACACATGGAAACATTATTTATATCATGGTCAGACTCTGCTTTTTTCAGGGGCTGGCTTGACCCTTATTCATTTGTGTTTCATGCTTTCAGAATCCTCTATACAAATAGGAAGTGTCTTCTAACTAGTTTGTATTATTGTTCTGTGCAGAACGAGAAAGGTGTTCCAGGAGATGACAAAGAGCCAGTTGCAGGAGATGACAACTCTAAGTGATCTATGCGTACATCTGCT
Organism: Ianthella basta; assembly: GCA_964019415.1. Classification (NCBI taxonomy): domain Eukaryota; kingdom Metazoa; phylum Porifera; class Demospongiae; order Verongiida; family Ianthellidae; genus Ianthella; species Ianthella basta. The sequence goes on along the minus strand of OZ025871.1, from coordinate 9,517,155 downwards.
ATTTAGTGCACATTTTTCTAACTTGTATAGGTTTCATATAGTAGTATGTTTTATAATTATTTTACGATATTTTATATAAGAACAGGCAATTATTTACGTGCATAATTATGCATGCATATATATGTATGTAATGAATGTGCAGCCACTGAGACATCGAGACGAATGCATGCAACCTATACATTAGTGCTATTAATATTGTTTGCTTTTGTACAGTCATGTATATAAATATATAATTGCAATGTAATATGTGGTGTAAATATAATGCATAATTATGTGCATGTACGTGGCCATGGTCATTCATATGATCAGCTATAGCTAGTGTGAATGTCACACTATATATAAAGAGATTGAGTGAACTTGGGCATGCACCGCATGATTGGACGGTATGTACATGGCAGCTTAGAGTCTGAAGTATTATAAGGGCACACACAATACCACACACAAGCACACACAAACACACCTCATGAGTGAGGGGTGCTCATAGATGTGAGGAGATAGCAAACCAAGGGTGAACAAACAGGATTAGGGTCAGAGAAGAAAGCACACACACTTATGTAGGCAAGAAACTTAAACAGCAAGCTGAATCTGGACATCAATCAGTTAATTAGCATCAAAATTAATTAAAAAGACTGTGGCCATGGACATTTTCTGCTTATGTCTTTGGCCGATCTAGCTAGCTCCCAAACCTAGTTATACGTGCATCCTAAAGCAGGGAACTGAGGTTACAACTTTGTCCCACATATTTTCAATTTTATACAATATTTTACTGACATCATTCAATTAGCATTCCATGCAATACACATGGGCAGTGTATGGGTGGAGCCAGGCGCTTAAGGCCTTAGGAAGATGACCAGGGCAGACACAGACCAGAAGAGCTGGAAACATTATAATTAGCCAAAGTCCAAGATCACTGGTCACAACTTTGCAGCCATTTCATTTTGTAACAGCCCTACTGCTCAATGCATGTCTTGTATGTACATGACAGGCCTGGAGGAAGCACTTTAAAGGTGGTCAGGCCAATTTGCCTATATAGACGACCACCTGCACAGGCCAGGAAGTACCTTAGCTAAAGAAAAGCATGGGCAGGATCTGGTCAGGCCATGGCCTGGGCACCCTGAACAGTTCTGCCAGGCATGCGTGAATTGATTGATTGATTGAGAGCTGCCCTGCTGCAATAATTATAATAAATGTGGTGGTGGTGTGTAAGCAACCTGACATAAGCTGGCTGTTGCTGCGGTTCACGGTGAAGCTTGTCTAGCTTGCAGCTACTATCCCTCACCTTCCTGCCCCTGAATGCCCACGCGCAAGCAGTGCCTGGAAGTTGGAGAGGGCGGGCTGGACTAGAGCTAATCTGGCTCGCTAGACCGTTCCGATTAACGATTAGGGCGCTTAGACGAGAAGCTTCTGCGCATCCGGCGCTTATTGCGACCATAGCTATAATCATAGCTATAATCAGGGGGGTCGGTCAAGGTCACGTGTGTCCGCAAAATGGCCGACGCTGCTGCTCTTTACTGTGTATTTTACCTATACTAGCTAAGAGCAGACATATTTCGAGAAACACGTCGCATCGCTTGTTTCTTTGCTTCTGAGCACACAGTTGGACAAGGGCTATCAGAAAATGGACCCTTCCCCGCCCATCCCCAGCATCTAGGTAGGTTTTGCGAGCATTTTCCAACACCGGTGTACGAGTGTTCTCTGATGTTGGCTACGAGGCAGATGGAGCCTAATGTGGTGTTCTGAGCAAGTGCTCCTGTGGAAGTGACTCCTTAGAAGCTGGTAACGAGTCATCATTGATCACTTCAGGACTGCAAGACTGATAGGCTGACTGCTTCTGCAATGGGAGTGCAATCGGCAGCCACGTCCTTGCAATCGTCTTGTTTCTGTAGACGATTTGTCACATTCGATAGCAGGGATGCTAGAAATGGCTTAAGCGTGCTGGCAATCCTCAAGAAACGCTGCGATAACTTGCAAAACTAAATCGTGAAAGCGGTCAGACAATTAAGCCCAATCCATCGTATGGCTCCTTGGCTACGTACGTACGGGTCATACCAGGGGCGCGAATGCAGTACAAGGCCCTGCCATGGCTCAGGGTATGCACATTCGGCCTTGGAGCACAGTCAGCTAACATATGGAAACGCGATTAGAATGTCAGGAATGCAATTATTGAGGTGCTGGTATTGCGCAATCCCAGGACTTGTCCGACCCCCCCCCCCCGAGCTATAATAGTCTCGTCCCAGCCCCCCATTGCAAAATGGCGGCCGGAAGTGGGCTGGGGACGAGACTACCGTCTACCCTAGCCAGATTAGATAGATTAAGGGCAAGCTGTCACATTTTAATACTCTTCCGGCATCATTGCTTGCCCAGATGTAGTGCACGTGTGCGCGCCAATCGTTCGGATACAGAGTGGCCATGCTGAGGTTACTGTATCTTGCGGGGGCAATCGGAGTGACTTTGGCGGCAACAACACTTAGAATTCAAGTCAGCGACGGCCAAGTGACGACCAACACGGATACTTTGGCACCTTTACGCTCCAGCGTCGTCTTCACTTGTAGTGACAATACTAATGCGAACACTGGTAGCATCTCACTTGTCGGTCATGTAGTAACGGAGCTAGCCAGTGCGGCCGTAGGAACTTGGACCATCAGCTCAATGTCGGTGGAGGATCAGGGAACTTATCGCTGTGATGTCGAAAGTCAGTCTGTGGAGGTTGCTGTTATAAGTAAGTTGAACGTACTAACACGCATGCCCAAACGATTTGTGCTGCCACTATCTACCTATGGTAGTGTGTATACCTACCCGCTCCCCATGCAACCTCTGCGGTAGGAAGGTATGCGACCCGTACGGATACCTTTAGTCCTGCTTGTGCACTCGTGCATGAGAGTGACACTGATCTGCATGGCTGTGTGCATGGTTCCCTCGCACTCCTCTAGGTCCGCGTATGTTCAGATCTCACAGTTCAAACTACTAAACTAGCTGTCGTGGTTACAGTGACCCCCCCGGGTCGGCCCAACTGTTGGCAACTGTTGGTACTTCCTGCTTATGTGTTAACTTATTTTGGTATTCAAGTGCTTTGTACAATCTATGCATTGATGTGCATGCATATGGGGGTTGTGTGTATGCCTGTAAGTTGAATATTATTATATTATATTATTATTATTATTTAAGTGCACCGTGTTGTATAATACAAACACTAGGGTGTCAGCCCCATGCAGCACTATAATATAATTAAATGTAACAGTGTCAAAAGAATCACAATGGGCATAGTTCTTTAAGGGCAGCTTGTCCTTTTCTGCCACATCCTCTGCAGCGCCTTCCGCACTCTTCCATCTTTGCATGCCTCCTCCAGTACCCATATCACCCTGTCATCATCCTTCATGCTCTCCCATCCCACCACTATCTCATTCATCAGCCTTGCCATTTCTCTCCTCTCTTCTGCCACAAATACACACCGGCACACAAAGTGCTTGACATCTTCCACTTCACCACTGTCACAGTTCTTACAAAGTCGTTCGCCCCTACTTAACCCACACCATCTGCCGGTTTCTACCCTTAATTCTGCTGTTCCCCCTCGTAGTTTCACCATCATCCTCCTTTGCATCTTACACTCTATCTCCACACACCGTGCCTTGCATTCAGCATCCATTAAACTCCCAATCACTTCCAGCTTTGGCCGTTCCCTAGCTGCTTCCCTCCATACTTCTCTCACTTCCCTCCATGCTATGTCCTTCAACACCTGCTTTACTTCTTTCAATGTCAACCCACTCACGGCCTCAGCATCTAACCCCTTCCATTTGAACCTCACCAAACTTTGTTGTAGCTCTTTCACCCACCGTACTTTACACCCTACTTCCAAGGCTTCAAGCATCACAACTTTCAATAACCTGCCATCAGTCATCCTCATTACCTATATAGGGTAGTGTGTGCATAGGAATATGGAGTGATGTGTGTGCATTGTTGTCAGGCTAGTCAGCAGTCTCTTGGTCTTGTGTTGCTGCTCCTTCTTGAGTGGACACCGGTTGATCCTCTGTGCTGTTGTGGCAGGGACTGCCGAATCGGTTCCATCTTACCAAGCTGGATGGCAGCGCTGCTTGGCTCTGTTCTCGATCCACTTCTGCTGCCATGTAGTAGCAAGAGGCTGTTGGGGATTGTTCCCTACTCCGCCCGCCAGCCGTTAGGGAGATTCGTCCCTCATCCACCCATCCGAGTCCTGCCCGCCCTGAGTCAGGCCTTAGGTTGCCTGACAGACCAGTGTGTTGTGATTGTTTCCCCTTCCAGTAGTCGCCGAGGATGCATCTGTCTACTTCCCTAGGTTCGCGGTCGATGGCCAAAGTTCGCACCTTCGTCGGCCTTGCGCTGCCTAACTCTACCTTTGCGGAAGCTTCGAAGTCCAAGTCCATTGCTGTTTTCGGGACTGTCCTGTCCTTCAGGCACAGGCTTGGCATCATTTGCGTGCAAACATCTTGTGAAACATACTGCCTTCTCCAACTCGGTTCCTCGCAGTTGCTATTTTGACTGACGATGCACATGATCATGATCGCACACACACACACACACACACACACACACACACACACACACACACACACACCTCCTCCTCCTTTGCACCTTGTCCACAATTGGATGTTGGGCGGCATCATGACAAACATCAGACAGGGTTGGTTGAGCTAGCAGGCAGATGTAGCTGGTGGATAGCAGATGTAGCTGGTGGATAGCAGACCGCCACTGGACCCTGTCCTTCACTAGGTCTTCCCAGTTGGTGATCTTGGACAGGTCCCTATTGACAACGTCTATCCAGCGGAGTGCGGTTCCTCCAGGCTTCCTCTTCTTGCCTCGTGGCGGGCATTTCAGCACCTGTCGCTGTGGCCAGTGGGCTGGCATCCTTTGGAGGTGACCAAACCATTGCAGTTGTCTCAGTTTCACCTGGTCTTCCACTGGTATTTCGCCTACTTCTGCCAAAATATCCTCATTTTTCTCTTGTTCCACAAAGTCACTCCAATAATGTGAACACACACACACACATACACACACACACACACACACACACACACACACACACACACACAACACACACGTGAGTGCACATGTACATAAACACACACACATACACGCACACTCACTCGCACATACACAATACACACACCCCACACACATACATGCACACACACACACACACACACACACACACACACACACACACACACACACACACACACACACACACACACACACACACACACACACACACACACACACACACACACACACACACACACACCATACACGCGCCACACACACTCACACTTCCATCTCCTCTTCTGTTGACCAAGTCCACTAGGGATGTCACCAGGGAAGCAAACTGAGGGACTGCAATAGTGTGTGTTCTAAGTGGTGATATGATATTATGGAGTTAGTAATTATAAGTATGCAATAAAGCACAAATTTAAAGCTAATGATAAGTTCCCACTCCACTGCAGTGATATTGGGGAATTTATTTGGGGCTCCCCCCAATGATCTGGTGTTTTGGCAAGCTCATCACAGGTCATGCATGTGCCTGCACGTAGCTTCTGTATTGTAATCATAGATATATCATCATCATCATTGCTGGTCATAGCCAAAATGGTCCTTGACCTCAGCAGAGATACTTCATAACAGGATGGGAGTGATACAATTGATTTGTGCAGATAGTACAGGACTAAAACTTGCTTGGAACATAGACAGACAAGTTAGGCAACATAGACAGTATATACAAGTTAACATAGACAAGTTAAAGGTCCACTGTCGTAGTTTTTTAAAATTTTCATATTGATAGTGCTTTGTGAAACATCTTCAATGATACCTATTTCAGTGTCCTTTGCCTCATGATGGGGGAGTTACGAGGGTGCAAAGTTGCAAAAAAGACCAATTATGCGTGGACGTTTCCGGTTTTACGGTCCTAACAATGCTAAAACGTCGTGACGTCACAGTAGGCTCCAGAATGTTTGCACAAGTATGGAGGAGAGTAGGCTAGGCAACGGACTGAACAAGAAATCATTATCCCCTGCAAGTCTTTATCTTACAATGAAGGCGAAACGTCTTGAGACAATGAAGGAGATACCCCTGCTGATTCTGAAAATAGATCTGGGCATGCGGGTAGCGCAGCCGTACGGCACGGCATCAATTTTGGGACATGACCAATAATAGTGTGACGCTCGTTCTCAGCCCTACAAATGCCGATTCGCACCATTCTTGGACTGTTACAAGAGCATACGAAACAGAGATGGTACACTAGCCTAGAGCTGATTTGCCACCTCCTACAAGGCGTAACAGCTGAAATACGAAGTGTGCCGAAAACATATTTTGGAGCACTTGGCACGTATTTCAGGTCACTGACTCGCACATCGCGAGACGTAAGCATCTCTCCACTCCTACTTGCTAGGTAGTAGGGCACACACAAGCTCTGGTCACAGCAAAAGATTCAGAGGAAAACCGTCCCCCTGCTCTCTACCGAGAACGGCTGCGCAGAACACCAGGAGGTGGGGCATCGAAATGGCCCTGGGGCCCCTTTTTCGTCATCCTAAAGCTACTACTCACCCTTTCGTCCTTTGTAGCGATTTGTCGTCTTCTCGATCGGCTTTCTCTGTGCTAGGAAAGACTCTCCTGTAAGTCTAAGCGCCATTTGGATTCTGATGGATGTACTAGAGTGAGCAAAGTGGTTGTTGCTAGAATATTTACACCAAGAAACAGCAAAATGGCAGGTAGGGCATCAGTCGCAATCCGAAAGGCGCTCTAACTTACGGGAGAGTCTTACCAAGCACAGAAAGACCCTGCCAACAGCTGCTGGCCACCGCTTCTTCAGACTATCGCTCTTTGTGAAATGAAGCAGTGACCGTTGCCTCCACCATAGATCTATGCCTCCACTGGCCCTACTACATCCTCCAGCAACGCATTTGTGATGCGTCGGGGCGAGTTCATCAGCAAGAGGGACATGAATAGCCAGTCGGCGATTGTCTTCCCACACGGCGTGTGACACGTTCAAGCATAGACACAAGTGTACGGCAAGCCTACTGTGACGTCACAGCTATATGGCTGATTTCTTCGGCCGATTTTCCGGAAGTGAGCCATTATCCCTCTACCAGGGAATTGCGAAACGGTCTAACAGCGATTTTCGGTCGTTTTAGACGATAATCTATCATATAAAGGCAACTTGTATAACCCGGGCAGTGGACCTTTAAGCTGCAGGAATTAGCAAGGTTGGGTTGAGGGTGTGAGTAGCGCAAGGCTTTAATCAATGAGTGGCCGGGGACAAGCAAAGTGATCTGGCTTGCATGGCTTTATAGCAAAAAAGAGGCAGGAGGTTGGGAAGTTTAACTTGGTGATGGGGATTTGATGTGTCTAGGAAGGTCGTTTATGAATAGAGAGAAGAGCAGTTGGTTGCATCCCTGTTTGACTCCTTTGTATGCTTAGTGCCTGATAAATCTGGGGGTTATACACATAGCTATCTCTATTGCACAGGAAGGGTATTCCTATAGCCCAATTAGGGTGTAAGAGGAAATGTGTACACACCACATCTTACAGAAGGGCGTTCATTCATACAATGTTTGCAAAGAATGTCAGGGAATAATTTTTTGACTCAGATATACGTACACAGTTGGAATGTTGTAGAGATAAGGATAACAATACAAGTTGAGTGGAGTAGATCTATTCTTTATGAATACAGTATAGTCAACTGCTGAGCAGTTCTGTGCTGGTGTAGTGCTGCTCACACTACAGATCGTTGTTGCTGCCATACTTAGAATTAAAGCCCATGTGGGCTCTAGTGTACACAGAGACTGTACGTATTAAGTGAAACAGTCAGTGTTTCTTGTGCAAAATGTTGCCAGATGTAGGGATGGTGAAAGTGTATTCAAAGTCAGCGAATCTTGACATGGGTTGTTGCATGGGCTGCCCCTCCTCATTCTGTGGACCGTCCCCCCTCCTTTTTCCTGAGGTACGTTTTTCCTCTAGTTGGTTTTGCCACAGATACACACTGCACCATCCCTACATCTGCCCTTGTTTTTGTAGGAATGTGGAATGCAAATTGCACATGGTTAAGGACTAGTATACTTGTAAGGCTTGCAAACAACAGTGGTAAGAAATGAATGTGTCCTGAACACGGTGAAGGAGTTCATGTTTATACATACAGGAGATGTGGCTGCATGCATTTTGTGTGTGACTAGCTATGTGTGTGCAAAGAGATGATAGTGCAAACGATTTAGAGGCTGCTACAGGCAGCCCCCCAAAATCCATATGCACGTGCACAGTTTGGTATTACGCTCTGTTCTGTTTCCTTTTGCTTGTTATGCATGCACAAGAGGGAAGAAGACGAAACCCTACTTTTTTAATTGCCACCTTATGGCCATCACTGATCTCGGTCCAGACATGCTTGCTTACTGGTCCCATGCAACCTCAGTATGATTTGGTGATGCTTGGTGGTGATTCAGTGAATTCAGTTACTATGCAATTCTATTAGGGCGGCGGCAATTTTAGGCCATCCCTAATGTATTGATTGCTACTGCAATACTATAGTACGTAATGCGTATAATATTGTATATTTTTATGCATTGTAATACATAATGTGTGCACGGGTATGCTCATACCAGTATTGTCCTTAATTATGCTCTGACAACTGTACTACACGACTCCCTCATATGAAATATGCTTTTACCATTCTAATACAGGTGTAGGTTGCCATTTAGCCTTGTATAATTTTAACAATATGTCTTTGTTGTTGTATATCATAATACAAGGCTTCTTCTGCCTTATACCAATGCCACATCTTGGTCTCTTCCCTTTCTCCTGCAGCTGTACCTCCAGACACCACTGTACAGGTGGTCTCGGCAAAGGGGGAGAAACCTACACTGTCCTGTCCTTTGGGGATTGTTGAGACGCTCAGCCATTTGTACATGGTAGAGTGGCGTGTGCCAGTGGACAGGACTGTGGCAAGAAGCGGCTCAGGAGAATTAGTGCCTTGGGCCCGTCTGAATAATGAATCCTTAGAACTCACAGTTGGCCCATTGAACTCCACACTGCCACGTATGTTTGAGTGTGTAGTGTTATCCTTCAGCAGGGGACAGAATTCGCCATCACTAAGATTTGGCAATGTACCAAAAGGCACTGTGAACATCACCATTCTGTGTAAGTTCTGCTATGTATGTTTACTTTACACCTCTGAACATGCCAAGAAACTTGAATGATTTGTTAATCTGTTTCTCCTGTAGCACATGCACTAGTACTAACTCTCCGGGATCTGACATGTGGTACAGATAGCATGACAAATTATAATTAATGTGTATAATAATATAATTTTTAGACGTCCTGTAGTTATACGGTGCTACATATATATAGCATCTCCTTTTCTATAGCTGCTCAGATGTTGCAGGTGACAGTTTCTCCAAGAGTGATTGCTTCCGGGTCTAGTGTCCAGTTCAATGTTAGCTGTAGGGCAAAGAATATTACCCAGAACCTGTACAATGCCGAGTACCGGTTCTTTCACTGTGGGACAGAAGTACCTGCCAGTGCAGCCAGCAACTCTTCGTACACTTTGGTCAATGCAACAACAACTGGCAACTTTACGTGCACTGCCACTCAACACAGTGACATGGGGACAGCAATTACCAGCGAGCTGTCTTCTCCAGTTCAAGCCATTGTACTGGGTGAGTGTGGACCACCCTATGTATATATATATAGGGCAATCCAAATACAGTTGATGACAGAATTAGATTTGCTAGAAGTAGTAAGCTCTTACCATGTACAATACCTTTGGGTAGGTTGTCCTGACCAGATGGTTGCTATCAATTATTGGTTATCAGTTATCGACCTGGTGACGTCATTACAATGGCTAAAAGTCGAGTTCAAGCATTTGGGATGAGGAAGACTGGTAAAATGCACATTTGGATAAAACGTATTCGGATGATTTAAGGCTGAGAATGGCTTGGACGTTGCTGTACCAAGAGGAAACACCTCCACGATAAGTGAACAGACGGCATGGGGCTAAACAGACTTGCACTGATCTTGTGCAATGATTTTCTGAAACCGGCATTGCAAACCACTGCGAAACTGCCAAATCACGACCGGTCGGTTAATCAAGTCACCTGCATGCCTTCACCACATACCTACCCTGAATTTCCTGTACACCATCCACTAACAGAATTGGGTGTACTAAAGGTCTAGCCAAATTGATGTCATTAAGGTCAATATTGTAATTGATAACCAATAACCAATTGCAACCATCCTGTCAGGACAACCACCCCAAAATGTACTGTATTTTACACAACTGTGCGATGGTATTTTCTTTGATGGGGTCGGGTCATTAAATCGCATATCAACCTGACTACAGGTTGATAAGTTATGTATCAAACTGGGGCTCTTGCATCACATTCATGGCCCCTTGCTACTTCGAATCATTAGAAACACAATAACCGTGGTATTGGTTGGGGAAGATTCTCAAGCGTTAATCATATTAGATCTGTTTTTGTACCCCCCTTTACAACTGAAGAATGCCCTTTTGGAGCCAAAACGTTTTGCTCTTTGAAAGGTCTACCACGTGACTAACACTCGACAATTTTCTCCAATCAGTTATTGGACGTGGGCATGAATCAGTTCGAGATCTGTATTCTATCAAGCCATGGTAGTCTCTGCAGTCCATGAAAACAATGTAACTATACTGGTTGCAAATTGATTTCAGTCAGATGGTTGAGCTTTGTCAGATTTGAAACTAGAATGAATCAACTTCCTTCTTTTCTTCCTTCCCCCCACATATATCTGAAAATGTCTGCGCAGCAGCAACCATCCTTTGAATGTTTGGCAGCTTGAATGCATTTTCGAAGGAGTTAGTAATCGTTCCAACACTCTGTAAAAATTGTTAAGGAGGTGCAGGAATGCAAATCTCCTGTTATAATTTATGTCTTCCCAGTTTAACAGTCACAATGGAAGGAGCTGTGAGTCACCGTTCCCAATCTTTTCAACATCGATTTGTTCCAGTTCTTCCATTGCCATCGAGACCACGCATTCCTTTCAAAGTAAAAGCCATGCCCACATTGTGTGAATTTGGTAGTTATTGCTTCTCACTTCAGGTATACCAAGGTTATTGGTTCAGACCCTGACTGTATGCAGGAGATTACTGCATTGATCTCTGCAGTAGCATGCATGGTGGTCAATATTTCTGTAAAACAATTGTTACATTCAATAGCCTCATACATGAGCTGTACAGTTTGTTATTTAATGGCCTCATTTGAACATTTACGTATTCTGACAAAGTTAATGTGTATTCTGCTTAAATACATTCAAACGTATTCATATGTTACATATAAATAGTATACATACATTATGTATTATCATAATGCTATTGTTAATGAATCTCTCCTCAGATAAACCCCTTTTCTCTGGAAGACGGGCACTCCAAAACAGTGACTGCATGCAGGAGGTTACATTGCCTCTTCAGCAACCAGTCCCTGATGAGATGTACTATACATTCTCTTCTGTGCAAACTGACTCGTGTGTAGGTTTGAGAGGAATGCGAGCAGTGAATATCACCACTAACAGTGAAGTGGTGAAATTTACAGTTAATGTGGGAGACAGTGGATTAGATACTCGCCAGCAAATTTACCTCATCAGTTGGTATGTGATGGACAGCACCATGGGGCCTTGCAGCAGTTTTCAGTTGCAGTCAACAGGTATGTCGGTGTAGTATCTTACGTATGAATCTCATTATGCATGCGTGTATGCTTATACTAGGCAGATGTTCAACATCAGGGGGCGAGCCATAGCAAGTGGAAGTGTGGTGTGAAGCACATGCTGGGCAATAGCAGAGAGTAGGTGAAGCTAGCTGGGCAGGCACAGCTAGCTACACACAACACAGCACAGATGACCCATTGAGTTCCGCTTCCTGTCGTGCGTGCACAAGTGTGAAGGTGCAGGTTGCACCTGCACACTGTTGTAGAGAGGCTCCAAGGTGGTGAGCGTCAGGCCATGTGTAGAAGCTAGTTGGTAACTGCACATCCTTCTTTCAGGCAGTTGCTTGTACATGTCGGGCAGCCTTTCCCGCTGGTGTGCACTCCAAATTTGTAGACTAATTTCAGTTTGCCCAGGTCATGGCCGTGCAGAGCCGATGCGAAGATCGTGGCTGCAGTCTGTGAATGGATGGTAGTTACTAAGGTAGCTAAGTCGGGCGTTTGTGTTCGTTGAAACCGCTGTTGGAACTCAGGCTCTCCCCAATTATTCGCCATATGGGTGCGTGTGATCGCTGACTGGATGGTAGTTAGGCAATTCGCCCGCTTTTGTTTGCTCAAACCAGTGTTGAAACTTGCTCGCAGTGAATATTATCTAGGTTCGCCTCCGGTAGCCATTGTGTAGCCAATAAATGGTAATTTTTGGCATGACGTACGACACATACATATATATATACATACCGACAGCGGCAACGTACATCACGTTAGTGTGGGGTTTGCTCAGGCTTGCCCCAATAAGTGCCTGTATCTTAAGTTTGGGGCAGTCATTTTGGAGTCCGTTGTTGTAGTCAGTGTTGTAGTTGTTGTTGCTTTAGTGACTTGTTGTAAGTGTAAGTTCTGTTGCTGTGTATTTGAATTGACATTGCTGTGTTTGAAGTGACAGTAGCGTTCACAGTAAAGATACCACATTTTGACGACGAAGCAGGGATCTGTGAGTAGCTACCAATGGCAGGAGCGTTAGTCGGCATGTTGGGGCCGTTCAACCCTGAAGTCGAGTCAGCGGTCGTGTACCTAGAATGGGAGGAGCTATTTTTCTAGGCCAACAAGGTCGAGGACAACTCCAAGGTAGCAGTGTTCCTGACCGTGATTGGACTGAGCAACTATGGGTTGCTGCGGAGCATATTGGCGCCCATCAAACTGATGGACAAGTCATTAGATGCCGACCCAAAGAAGCTACTTGTCGCAGAGAGATTCAAGTTTCACCGACGACAGCAGACGGCAACAGAATCGGTAGCAGAGTACGTCACGGAACTCCGCAAGCTAGCTACACACTGCGAATTCAGCAAGCACTTGCAAGAAGCGGCCTTGAGAGTCAGGTTGGTATGTGGGCTTAGGAGTGAGCCCCATCGATGATAGCTGCTAGCTGAGCAGGATCTCATGCTGAACAATTGTGGTATCTTCGCCACGAACGCTACTGTCACTTCGAACACAACAATGTCAATGTAAATCCACAACAACAGCACTTACACTTACAACAAAGTCACTAAAGCAACAACTACAACTGCCTACTACAACGACTCCAAAACTGACTGCCCCGAACTTAAGATACAGGCACTTATAAAGCATACATGCATGCATAATTATATTCATACGTAAGAATACGTAAGATACTACAACTCCTCCCCCCATAAAAGGATAGCTCATACAATACATGCACGTAACCACACAGTACAAGAAAAACCAAATAATCAGTGAGGTGAGGGGTCAAATCGGTCAGGTTCTTTCCGCATTCGACGCGGATAACGAGCTGTCGAAGAATCAGTCAATGGAGTTTCAGCTGTATCAGTGGATGATGGTTCCTCAGTTTGAATGGGAGAACCAGATGATTCTCTTGCTTCTGGTGGTTCTGTGTGAGTCTCAACGATGGATGAGTCCACAACAATCTCCCTCTCTTGGACCATTGGTCCTGTTGGCTTGGCTGAAACCCGATGACGAATCTGATCCTGATGGCGTCTAATCAACTGTCCACCTTCCAGTTGAATCTGAAAAGACACCGGACCTGTGATCTTCGCGATGTGACCAGGGATCCATTTTTCTCCCGGCCTGTGGCTCAAGACAATCACCCTGTCTCCTACCTGGAAACAGCGATTTCGGGAGGATGCATCGTGACTGGCTTTCTGTTCAAACTGTTTCTTCTCTACTCGCTTGGCCATGTTGGGCCTGACTAGGTCTAGCCTAGAACGAGGCGTCCAACCTAACAGAAGTTCGGCTGGTGACACGCCGGTTGTGCTCTGTGGAGTTATGCAATACATAAACAAGATTCTTGTCAAACGTGACTGAGGAGACCCTTCTCTCTCCTTCTTCAGCCCATTCTTCAAAATCTGCACCGCTCTTTCTGCCAAGCCGTTTGAGGAGGGGTAATATGGAGCAGATGTAACGTGCTTGATACCATTGGCTTGCAGAAAAGACTCAAATTCTTCACTCACAAAACAAGTGCCATTGTCTGACACAATGGTCTCAGGCAAACCAAACTGTGCAAACGAAGTTCGTAACTTCTCAATGGTCGCACTTGAAGTTGCTGCATGAACTGGCCAAGCTTCAATCCACTTGGAATGAGCATCTATCACCACGAGGAACATGTGTCCTTGAAACGGGCCAGCATAGTCTACATGCAGCCTGGACCAGCGACGTGTTGGCCAGCTCCACGGGTGCAGAGGAGCTGAGGGGGGAACTGACTGGGTTGCCTGACACTCGGTGCATGACTGGACTGAACTTTCGATGTCCTTGTCTAAGCCAGGCCACCATACGTACATCCTCGCCAAGGATTTCATTCTCGACATCCCTGGGTGACCCTGATGCAGCTCTTTCAGCATCATCTCTTTGCCTTGTGGTGGGACCACTACTCGAGCACCCCAAAGGAGGCATCCTTCATGAACAGACAGTTCAGTTTTTCTTGAAGCAAAGGGTGCAAGTTCGGGATCCACACGATTCGGCCAGCCATGCTGAACAAATTGAAACACTTTGGCAAGAACAGGGTCTCTCCGGGTCCACAATCGGATGTGGTCTGCTGTTACTGGCAACTGCTGCAGGTGCTGCATCAACAACACCAATTCAGGTGGTACAGGAACTTCTTTTGGCGCAGTTGGCAATGGTAGGCGACTCAATGCATCAGCATTGCAGTGGGCTTCAGTCTTTCTGAACCGCAACGTGTACTCATACATGGACAAGAACAGTGCCCACCGCCGCACTCGTGCTGATGCTTGTGGTGATGTTGAACGGTATTCACTCATGAGTGCGAGAAGTGGCTGATGATCAGTTACTAGCTCAAAATGGTGACCAAACAGGTAAGCATGGAAGCGTTTCACACCAAAGATGCATGCCAGAGCTTCTTTCTCTAGCTGTGAATAATTCTTCTCTGCATCTGTGAGGGTGCGTGATGCATAGCCAATCGGTCGCTCCGATCCATCTGGCATTTGGTGAGCCAGAACAGCACCAACTCCATATGCAGAAGCATCACATGCAAGGATCAGTTTCAACTCTGGGTTGAAATGGACAAGAAAGCTAGATGAAGTCAGCAATTCTTTTGATGCTTCAAATGCTACTGCTTGTTTCTTTCTCCAGTGCCACGAGGCATTCTTCCGAAGAAGTAGGTACAGAGGAGCTAGCTTGGTTGACAAGTCAGGTAAGAACTTGCTGTAGTACGTCAGTAGGCCAAGGTAGGCTTTCAGCTCCTGGACATTCTTGGGACTTGGAGCACTCACTACAGCTTGCACCTTGTCTTCTAGGGGGTGCAACCCTTCTGCGTCGATCTGGTACCCCAGGTACGTGATGGATGGTACCATGAACTGGCATTTATCTTCTCGGACTCGCAATCCAGCTTCCTCCAACCTGTCAAACACCGCTTCCAGTGTACTCAAATGCTCGTCCTGGGTGGCTCCAGATACAAGGATGTCATCCAAGTAAGCCACGACTCTGGGAATCCCCCGTAACACACTCTCAATTACACGCTGGAAAATTCCTGGGGCTGAGGAAATGCCAAATGGTAGGCAGGTGTACCTGAAAAGACCTTTGTGAGTGTTAATCACAACATACTGTTTCGACTCCTCGTCCAATGGCAACTGTTGGTACGCTTGACTGAGATCAATCTTTGAAAAAATCTTTCCTCCAGCCAGAGTGGAAAACAGGTCTTCGATCTTGGGAATTGGATAGCGATCCAACTTTGACACGGGATTGACAGTCTGTTTGAAATCGCCACAGATTCTGATGCTTGTCTGGTCACTCTTCAAAACTGGCACAATAGGAGCTGCCCAATCTGCAAATTCTACGGCCTCCAACGCACCTTCCTCTACCAGGCGCTCCAATTCCTCTTCCACTTTCTGTTTGAATGCATAGGGAATGGGGCGAGCCTTATGAAAACGAGGCGTGGCTTCGGGGTCCACCGCAATCTTCACTTTGTGCCCCTTGAGTGTGCCCAAGCCCGGCTGAAACAATGCCTTGTGCTTCTCCACGACTGATTTCAACATGCTACCTTGCACGCGGTGGATCTCTCGCCAATCTAACCGTAAATGCTGCAACCAGTTTCTCCCGCATAAGCTTGGTCCCTCTCCCTTCACAACGATCAGGGGTAGCTGAACTACTTGGCCTTTGTACTCCACGGTCACATCCATGCTGCCAATGACTGAAATTGCTTCCCCAGAATATGAACATAGTCGGACATTCGAGGGTGATGGACGCTTGTCTGGCCAAAGCTTGTTAAAGGTTGCTTCTGAGACTAATGACAATGCTGCCCCTGTATCGACTTCCATCGTGACAGGACATTTCTCAACTGCCACTGAAACTGTGATTGGTGGTGAGTTGCTGGCTGTTCCGAGATGAAATAGGGGGTAATCGACTACCTCCTCTTCTTGTACCACGCGCACGGGACGTGGTGCTGACTTGACTTTGGATGATGTCTTCTGAGCACTCCGGCAAGCTGCCTTGATGTGGCCTGTCTTGCCACACGCATAACACTGTGTATCTCTGAATTTGCACTTAGCTGCTTTGTGTCCAGCCCTGCCACACCGATAACAACTGCCATGGTCTGGCCTCACTTTGTTAGCAGGTGTTACTTTGTGAACTTCCCGTGTGAGGGTGGTCCCTACTGCACCTGACACCTCCTGTCTGCTGACAAGGCTATCGGACTGCCGTCCGGAGGAAATTTCTTTTCGCAGTGTACGGGCGTTTTCTTCCGCCGTTTCCAAGCTCTGAGCTACGGCTAGAGCCTTGTTCAGCGTGAGATCCTGCTCTGCTAGCAGCTGTCGTCGATGGGGCTCACTCCTAAGCCCACAGACCAACCTGTCTCTCAAGTCTTCTTGCAAGTGCTCGCCGAATTCGCAGTGTGTAGCTAGCTTGCGGAGTTCCGCGACGTACTCTGTTACCGATTCTGTTGCCGTCTGCTGCCGTCGGTGAAACTTAAATCTCTCTGCGACGAGTAGCTTCTTTGGTTCGTGATAACATCGGAGGGCCTGCATCAAGGCATCTAATGACTTGTCCGCCGGTTTGACGGGCGCCAATAGATTCCGCAACAACGCGTAGTTGCTCGGTCCGATCACGGTCAGGAAAACTGCTACCTTAGAGTTGTCCTCGACCTTGTTCGCCTTGAAAAATAGCTCCACACGCTCTAGGTACGCGACCACTGACTCGACTTCAGGGTCGAACGGCCCCAACCTGCCGACTGACGCTCCTGCCATCGGCTACTCACAGATCCCAGCTTCGTCGCCAAAAATGTGGTATCTTCGCCACGAACGCTACTGTCACTTCGAACACAACAATGTCAATGTAAATCCACAACAACAGCACTTACACTTACAACAAAGTCACTAAAGCAACAACTACAACTGCCTACAACAACGACTCCAAAACTGACTGCCCCGAACTTAAGATACAGGCACTTATAAAGCATACATGCATGCATAATTATATTCATACGTAAGAATACGTAAGATACTACAACAATGCTCTAGCGGTAGCTCAGAGCTTGGAAACGGTGGAAGAAAACGCCTGTGCACTGCAAGGAGAAATTTCCTCTGAACAGCAGTCCAATAGCCTTTTCAGGAGACAGGAGGTGTCAGGTGCAATAGGGACCACCCTCTCACAGGAAGTTCACAAAGTAACACCTGCTCACAAAGGGAAGCCAAACCATGGCAGTTGTTATCGGTGTGGCAAGGCTGAACACAAAGCAGATAAGTGCAAATTCAGAGATGCACAGTGTTATGCATGTGGCAAGACAGGCCACATCAAAACAGCTTGCCGGAGTGCTCAGAAGTCATCATCAAAAGTCAAGTCAGCACCACATTCTGTGCGTGTGGTACAAGAAGAGGAGGTAGTCAATTACCCTCTGTTCTATCTCGGAACAGCCAGCAACTCACCACCGATCACAGTTTCAGTGGCAGTCGAGAAATGTCCTGTCACGATGGAAGTCAATACAGGGGCAGCATTGTCATTGCAACCTTTAACAAGTTTGGCCAGACAAGTGTCCATCACCCTCAAATGTCTGACCATGTTCATACTCTGGGGAAGCAAATTCAGTCATTGGCAGCATGGATGTGATCGTGGAGTACAAAAGCCAAGTAGTTCTTCTACCCCTGATTGTTGTGTAGGGGAAACTGGTTGCAACATTTACGGTTGGATTGACGAGAGATCCACCACGTGCAAGATAACTCGTTGAAATCTGTCTTGGAGAAGCACAAGGCATTGTTTCAGCCAGGCTTGGGCACCCTCAAGGGGCACAAGATGAAAATCGCAGTGGATCCCGAAGCCACGCCTCGTTTTCATAAGGCTCGCCCCATTCCCTGTGCATCCAAACAGAAAGTGGAAGAGGAATTGGAGCGCCTGGTAGCGGAAGGTGTGTTGGAGGTCATAGAATTTGCAGATAGGGCAGCTCTTATCAGGCCAGTTTTGAAGAGTGACCAGACAAGTATCAGAATCTGTGGCGATTTCAAACAGACTGTCAATCCCGTGTCAAAGATGGATTGACATCGAATTCCCAAGATTGAAGGCCTCTTTTCCACTCTGGCTGGAGGAAAGATTTTTCAAAGATTGATCTCAGTCAAGTGTACCAACAGTTACCATTGGACGAGGAGTCAAAACAGTATGTTGTGATTAACACTCACAAAGCTCTTTTCAGGTACACCTGTCTACCATTTGGCATTTCCTCAGCCCCTGGAATTTTCCAGCGTGTAATTGAGAGTGTATTACGGGGGATTCCTAGAGTTGTGGCTTACTTGGATGACATCCTTGTATCTGGAGCCACCCAGGACGAGCATTTGAGTACACTGGAAACAGTGTTTGACAGGTTGGAAGAAGCTGGATTGAGAGTCTGAGAAGATGAATGCCAGTTCATGGTACCATCCATCACATACCTGGGGTACCAGATTGACGCAGAAGGTTTGCACCCCCTGGAAGACAAAGTGCAAGCTGAAGTGAGTGTTCCAAGTCCCAAGAATGTCCAGGAGCTGAAGGCCTACCTTGGCCTACTGACGTACTACAGCAAGTTCCTACCCGACTTGTCAAACAAGCTAGCTCCTCTGTACCTACTCCTTTGGAAGAATGCCTCATGGCACTGGAGAAAGAAACAAGCAGTAGCGTTTGAAGCATCAAAAGAACTATTGACTTCATCTAGTTTTCTTGTTCATTTCAACCCAGAGTTGAAACTGATCCTTGCATGCGATGCTTCAGCATATGGAGTTGGTGTCGTTCTGGCTCACCCAATGCCAGAAGGTTCGAAACGACCGATTGGCTATGCATCTCACCCCCTCACAAATGCAGAGAAGAATTATTCACGGCTTGAGAAAGAAGCTCTGGCATGCATCTTTGGTGTGAAGCGCTTTCATGCTTAACTGTTTGGTCACCATTTCGAGCTATAGTAACTGATCATCAGCCACTTCTTGTACTCATGAGTGAACATCGTTCAACATCACCTCAAGCATCAGCATAAGTGCAGCGATGGGTACTGTTCTTGTCCACGTATGAGTACATACTGCGGTTCAGAAAGACTGAAGCCCACTGCAATGCCGAGGCATTGAGCTGACTACCACTACCAACGGCACCGAAGGGAGTTCCTGTACCACCTGAATTGTTGTTGATGCAGCACCTGCATCAGTTGCCTGTAACAGCAGACCACATCCGAACGTGGACTCGGAGAGACCCTGTTCTTGCTAAATTATAGTTTGTTCAGTATGGTTGGCCAAATTGTGTGAATTCCGAACTTGCACCCTTTGCTTTAATGAAAACGGAACTGTCCATTCATGAAGGTTGCCTCTTATGGGGGTGCTCGAGTAGTGGTCCCACCGCAAGGCAGAGAGATGATGCTGAAAGAGCTGCACCAGGGTCATCTAGGGATGTTGAGAATGAGATCCTTGGCAAGGATGTACGTATGGTGGCCTGGCTTAGACAAGGACATCGAAAGCCTGTCCAGTCATGCACAGAGTGTCAGGAAACCCAGTCAGTTCCCCCCTCAGCTCCTCTGCGGAGCTGGCCAACACGTCGCTGGTCCAGGCTGCATGTGGACTATGCTGTCCCGTTTCAAGGACACGTGATACTTGTGGTGATAGATGCTCATTCCAAGTAGATTGAACTATGGCCAGTTCATACTGCAACTTCAAGTGCACCTATTGAGAAGCTAAGTACTTTGTTTGCACAGTTTCGTTTGCCTGAGACCAGTGTGTCGGACAATGGCACTTGTTTCATGAGTGAGGAATTTGCGTCTTTTCTGCAAACCAATAGCATCAAGCACGTTACATCTGCTCCATACCACCCCTCATCTAACGGCTTGGCAGAAAGAGCGGAGCAGCTTGTGAAGAATGGACTGAAGAAGGAGAGACAAGGGTCTCCTCAGTCACGTCTAGCAAGAATCTTATTTATGTACCACATAACTCCACAGGGCACAACCGGTGTGTCACCAGCCAAACTTCTGTTAGGTTGGAGGCCTCATTCCAGCCTAGACCTAGTCAGGCCCAACATGGCTAAGCGAGTGGAGAAGAAACAGTTTAAACAGAACTCATGATGCATCCTCTTGAAATTGCTGTTTCCAGGTAGAAGACAGGGTGAGTGTCTTGAGCCACAGGCTGGGTGAAAATGGATCCCTGGCTACATTATGAAGATCACAGGTCCGGTGTCTTTTCAAATTCAACTGGAAGGTGGACAGTTGATTAGGCGTCATCAGGACCAGATTCGTCATTGGGTTTCAGCCAAGCCAACAGAACCGATGGTTCAAGAGAGGGAGATTGTTGTGGATTCATCTGTCGTTGAGACTCACACAGAACCACCAGAAGCAAGAGAAACAAACTTCGTGCGTATAGAATTTCTTATGTTAGCCCATTTTGTCTAAGAGTCCAGCGGTGAAGGCGTTAACCTCCTTAGGTCACCCCCCGGATTGCCGTGATATACTCTTTCAAGTTTGGCGAAGATTGGTAGAAAATTGAAAGAGGAGTTTGTGGACAACGAAACACGATTTTTTTCCTATCTCTTAGATATGGCGGCGACCGTAAAGTGGCAAGAACTCGGACGGAACTACTTTAAACCAAATTTCAGCTTGTCCATGTTACTCTCACTACGCCTCTTCGTAATCCTACCACGTTTCATGACCATCCGTTTAAAACTGAAGAAATAATTAGGTTACAAACAATTGTGCGTTACATTTATTATAATAAGATACCATCTAGGCCAATGCGCAGGGGGATTTCATTGGGTTCATACTGTCTGTGGTGCATATGTTTAGCAGCAGTAAAAGGCCTCATACTGAGGGCCCTATATAGCCCCCTTCAGCATTTGGGTTATGTGGGCATGAAGAGTTAGTAGTTGCGGGTGTCTAGCATCATTTCTGGCCTAGATGTGTTCGCTGTATTGCGCACTGGTTTTGAGAAAAGCCTGTGCTTTATGAGTCTTCCTATTCAAATTGCGCCTGTGCTTTGTTCATGTGAGTCATCAGTAGAGAGGCATGCCAGATTGTTCTGTGCAGACATATAGCTAGCTGAGAATTGAGGGTACAATTTCTTTTCAGCAAAATATATGTATGTGTGTCAAGCATGAGTATGCATTTGCACAAAACATATTCCAGCTGAAATAGTTGCACTCCAGAGCGACAAGTCAATGTACACAACAATACCTGACCCTTTTCCTAAGTGGAGAAGGATCAAGCAATGCTTGACTGCTAACCAGTGCTGATCTGTATGACTGATCCAAGCTGTCAGCATTATATGTTGTGTAAGATGTACACCAACAAGATCTGTTGTTCATTTAAATTCTACTTATCTTCGTCACCACTGCACCACTCCATCCATCCTCTCATCTGCCCTTCCACCCCAATTCCTTTTTCACTTCAATCATCCCCCATTTAAATCCTCCTCCCTTGTCCATCCTCCTTCATACTTCACCATCAATCCATTCCCATCCATTCCTTCCATCATAACCCAATCACTGATTCACCCACCCTATATCCAACCCAACTACGTAAGCATGCTCACAAACACACACACACACATTCCACACTCCAGTTATTTCCCACCCATACTCTTCCCATTCCCTTCCCATCCCTGCAGATTTGGCATGCCCACCGGAGCATACCATATTCACTCCACTTGCTATTGCGGTCATTGTGGTGGCAGGTGTAGTAGTTGTTATATTGCTGACAGTTGCAGCAACTGTAGGAGTGGCTGTTGCTATATGGCGGCACGGGAAAAACAGGGGTGTCGTTAATTTTAAGCCCAGGTTTACTAAGGTAATGGAAATGGCATTTTATTCTACTATGCAACTTGTGTACACTGGTCCCCTCCTTTGCTACTGAGACATGGTTATATGTAAATAATGCATGTAGTGGCTGAATGGCTATGGCGACACTGCGGGTTGTTCACTGGGTATGTATGCAGTTATTGTAGAATGTCTGCTGTTGTCTGCTATTGTCTGTTTACTCGTAGTAATGTGTTGTGTCACAAATAGTATACATACCATACATTATTATAATCATAATTGAGAACATTGGCAGGCACAAAAGTGTGCCAATTTCACAGAAGATGTTTGATGGGGTTTAAGTTTGATTGCGTGACATTACAGGATATGGCGACAGTGGAGCACATTTCAGTAGCGTACTTCCCTATCCACGCTCTTTCTTTAGGGGTACTAGCATTTCAGTGGTTTGCATATAATAGCTACGTAGCGTACGAGCTGCAAGCTTGTACACAGCTCATCCTTCTGTACATACATACTTGGTGCATATTGACTGCAGGCAATAATGCATAGACTGTATTCAGCTGAATAAGCCTGCTATACATGCTTTCTAAAGCCATCCATGCAACCATCAAAGTTAAAACCTGCCATCATTTCCCACTATGCAGTATATGCTAATACAACCAAACCACTGATAAAGTGACCATGCACCTTCTGGACAGTTGTGTTTGTCTGTTACTTGCCTTTGATTTGAGCACCCGGTAGCTGTAGCATATGAAGCAGAGACTTGTAGTGTTGCAGTGGAACCTGTCTAAGATGGTTACTGAGGTAGGCAGACACCTCTCTAAAACAGCCAGCGTCCCTGGCCCCAAATAGCGCCAAAGATTTATTTAAAATTGTGCATGCAATCTACCTCTGTAGAGCAGCCACCCTCTAGATCTGTGAAGGTTAGTTGAAACTGACCCATGTAGTGGTTGTTTTTGTAGGTATGTTTCAGTGTACTGCAATAGTTTATGTATAAGGGTTGTTGTTTGTGTCTATGCGTAGGATATGTATATAGGTCTTAGGTGATTACAGTGTACTGCAATAGTTTATGTATAAGGGTTGTTGTTTGTGTCTATGCGTAGGATATGTATATAGGTCTTAGGTGATTACTTCCCAAGGGAAGATGCAGCGTTGACCCAGCTACAGGAGGTTGTTATTGCATCATCCCCTGTGACCTGATTTAATTAGGATCCGTTTGCTAGGTGATCATCAAACTTGAAAATGGAGAAAAGCTCCTAACTCATGAAGGACAAACATTGAAACGAAAGATGTGTAACATTTTCTGCACCATTGATAGACTTAAGCAGACTGCCATATCTTAGTGATTGCATCAATTTGAGTTATTGAATGTGTTGACTTTGATGGTGTTTCCATTGAAATTGTTACCCCTTCTCACCCATTTCATTCCATTTTTTCAATAGGATGAAAATGTGACTCTAAATGAATAGCAATTGACATGCCCATTATTATTTTTTAGTTTTTTTCTTTAGGTTGTATTGTATTATGTTCTAACAATTTAAATGTATGTAATGTATATTTTGTCAAGTATGTAATTATCTGAAAGTTAGCTATGTATTTTCCATTCCTCATGGGGCAACACAATGCATAATGTATAATGAATAATGTAAGCTCTGGAGCAGCACAATTATGTCATACCGTATGCACTTTAATATCTTCACAGGGTTCATAATTATTGGATTTGCCATTTTCAGGTATACATATCGCGTTTTTAAATTCACAGATGCTGGAGCAAGTGGTGTTGAATTATTCATGGATGTGCAGAAATAATGGACGCCTAATTCAGTGCCATTCCAAAGGTGCTCCTGGCTATATATCTTTATATACTTTCTCACATTCTTTCGTGACGTTCTGCTTGTCACAAGAGGTTCTTCTCTTGCTTGTTCCCACCACCATGTTTTCGCTCAGCTGAGTGTGTGTGGTGCTCTTTAGCTATAACTTTTTCTTCGAATTGCAGCAACTTTCCATAGAAAGAGGAACATGCACTTTACCTATGTCTGACATGCTGCTATACGTTCAGGTATTTAATTATGCCTTGATCTGTTATCGTTTCAGCTAGAATAACTGCACACATGCATGCTCACAGAGCTAGCTAGCTACCCATGCATGCTGCCCATGCTCAGGCATCATGCACGGCCTGACCATTATAGATATAGGTGTGCATGGCCATTATTTGTATATATGACCATGTTACTTCCTGTATGTCGACCTGTGCTATGTATATAGTCTGGCCCACTAGCTGTATAGACCCACGATGCATGGGCAGGGGCGATAATGGTTAAGTCGGGTTTAGTGGCCGTGGGCCATGGCCAGACTTTATTTCTGCATATGCATGGTCGTCTCAATTAGATAATTATATATTACAGAATTATATATTGTAGTGTTTGATTTGGCCTGACCACATACATGCACCTTCCTTGATCTGGGGCTGACATGTTCCCGATCAGCTGCACAGTAAGGCATACACACAACATGTTGAACATGCACAATAATAAAATTATGTGAGCGTAATCCATGGTCAATAATTCTGCAATCATGCATAATTATGCATGCATACATGGCACCGGACCCTTCTTATAAACATGCAATCTCGCTCTCTATATATACACATAATGTAGTATGTATGTAAATAAGCAGCCATTTTGGAATTTGCAGAAATTAAGTCCCTCATAATAAGGGTTTACCAAAACCAACTTCAAATCTCTCAATAGTACAGCCATAATTATACATACTGCATCTCCAACTCTATCTACTGACTATAAATATAAAATGTAATGTGCTACAGAAAGCAAGAACAGTTGAGCAGCAGTGCTAGCCTCTATTTGTCATTAATTTTTTTTAGTCAGGAAAATTTTTGGCGACAATCCTTTAGGAAGATCTGCATAAAGAAAAGTTTCGGAACTCGATGGTATAGTGATTCTGCAGCTTATAGACTTATATCTGTAAGCATACAAAACTACGCTAACATGTCTGACCTTTTTTGGTCCACTGTTCACCGCTAATATGTTTCTTGATGTGATCAATGTTACAAGCAATATTAGCAACGGCTTCATCTTCATCATCCACTGTCTCATCCCATGGTTGACTGTAGTTGAAAATGCCAACTAGTTGCGGTTTTCCCGATTTCTCATCTGTCTTGAATACGGGAGCTCCTTCAGAACCAGGCCAAGTGGACATTGCAAGGAAGATATAAGCACCTGTAAATATGTAGCAGTAGACTTTTATGCATGGCATTTGCATAGCATTGGAGTATAAACTACATTGAACAACTGGTACTGCTTGTTACAGTCTCAACAACATTAATACATGCAATATTCCACAATGCAGAGCATTATACAGTATGCCAGCAGTGGAGTGACAATTACCTTTAGCTCCTTGAATAATATCACCACCAAAGCACCTGTGATACGCTCCTATGTGCTCTGGATCAGGGTAGTGGACAGCATACAGGTGATCCCGCCTCCTCAGGTCGAGTGCTGCTGCAGTGATATCCCAGGAGATTGCCTCCGGTACTCTTCCTGCTAGCCTCTTATCAAGGGTTTCATTGTTGACAGCAACCATGGTATAGCCAAGGCCCTGAGGTGGTACCAAATTACAATATTAGCACAAGCAACATAGTAGTATATTTGTACAGTCATATTGATTGATTCAATATGGTGGTTGTGATGTGTGTGTGGTTAACAATTCTTGTGTTGAGCTTTTTCTCTGTGGTCCCCTTTGTCTCTGGACCCGATATTGATACATGAATGATTCATTTCAGTCTCAGGCTGGGTGGATCAGGTGATCTGGTTCCATTGGCAACTTTGAAGCTGGGTAGTGTCGCGTACACGCCCATTTCTTTACCATGTGCAATACGCTGTAAAGTACCAAGATGAAATCGTCACTGGACACAAAGACAACAAGATCTGGCTGTTCTTAATGGTGATGCTGCTTCTATCAGGTGATCTGGAGCTGAACCCAGGTTCCACTGGTGGCCTGGACATCGAGGCCTGCAGCTGGGGACTGGGCAATGAAAGGATGGCTGTATGCTTGGGTCACTTGAACGTGAGGAGCCTCTCCCGTTGTGTGGATGAGTTAAGGAACTGGGTGTCTGTGGCACTTGAGAGAGGTGACAAAGTGTTTCTGTTTTGCAGCAAGATGTGGCTGAATGAAGGGATTCCTGATGGTCTTGTCTCCATTCAAGGACTCAGATTGTTCAGGAAAGACAGAAGTGCTCTTGGAGGTGATGTGGCTGTGTATTGTTCAGAGGATGTTAACTGTGTGAGAAGAATGGATCTGAAAAGAAATGGCTTGGAGGTACTTTGGGTAGAGTTGAGGATTGACAAGAAGAAACTGCTATTGGTGTGTACCATCTACCATCCACCAGACTGTGGAAGTACCTTTTCTGACACTTTCATATGAATGATGGAGTATGTTGTGACTGAGGGCAAGGAGGAGTTGTTAATGGGATACCTGAACATTAACCTCATGTCCAGCACCCCAAACTCGAGGTTTCTTCAGTCTCTTAGTAGAGAACTGAGTCTCACACAGATGATTACTGAACCAACTAGGGTGACCCAGAACAGTGCAACTCTGATTGGTCACATTTATGTCTCAGACCCCGACCCCTATTATGACTCTAGTTGTGTGGACACTGGCGTTAGTGACCACCTGATGGCGTAAGTGAACAAAAGCAAGGTATGAGGAAGTGGGCACAAGATCAGATAGGTAAGGGCATTCAAGCACTGTAACGTAGGGCAACTCCTGAACGACCTTTGGTCTAGTGACTCTGTTTACGTGGACGGCAGGTGGGATCAATGGAAAACTGTGTTTTTTGACTAGAAACAACAAAACTTTTCTACAAAATTGTAAGGATGTAGGAATGGCATAAAAAGGACAGAAACAAGTAAAGGCTGTTACACAGTGGAGCATTACCCATGGTCCAGCTACATGCAAGAATGTCGCACTGTATAGTCTTACAATGGTTAATGCTCCACTGTGTAACAGCCTTTTCTTGTTTTTGTCCTTTTTAGGCCATCCATACATCCTTACAATTAATTTTAGTACAAAATATTTATTGTTTCTAGTTTCTGCACTTTTTATGGAGAATGAGCTAAGATGCTTGATATGGGTGGCTACTTTAACTTCCTTTTGTAGCTCCTGATAGAATTTGCTGCAATTTGCATCTGAGAAATTGCTTTGACATTGTAAATAATTCATTCCACAAGCCAAATGCCATGCTAAGTCGTAGAGCAAGGCAAAGAATTCCACTGCGGAGCAAAACAATGGAAGAAGGAGCCTCCGGAAGCTGTACGCAGCTGCTCGCAATGGCACCAGTCACGCCGGTTTCATCCGTTGAATTATGTAATTAGAAAATGGCCTCCATCCCGTTTGGCCAAGTAACACAGCAAAAGTCGTAGCAAGTGCCGTCTTCCACACTAAATTGCGCCACTTTCTAACCTACAAAAAATGCAACCAGACAAAAATGGTGCAAAATGGTGTGAGAAGTACTCTGCCAAGTCCCTCTGGTTCATGCGCTACGGCTGTCAAAGAATAAGAATAAGAATAAGAATAAGATGATGATGATGAAATGTGGGAAATGTCGAGGGCGCTCTCTACATGTAGGTGCACCTTTGCTGTGAGGTAAGGTTAGCTATGTGCACTGTTCAGTGCCCTCTTCTTCATGGTAAGCTTTGTTTGCCAGTTTTCGGTCCTAATTAGGAGTAGTGCGACTTTTCGTTTGTATTACAGCATACAAACAACTACTGCCATCCCCTCATAGACAGCACTACTGTGCTGTCTGATATTCTGGATAGGCATGCCCCTGTTGTTTCCTGCCATGTTCGTAGGGAAGGCCTCCCTTGGATAGACAGTGACATAAAGAGGTTAATGAGAAAGAGAAACAGGTTGCGAAGGTTGGCTGGTGAATTGGGTGATAGTGCTTCTGGGAGAGTTACAGGTCCATTAGAAATAGGGGTACAGCAGCATTAAAAGGCTGGCCAAAAGAAAGTACTTTATATCATCAATTTTGTTGCCAGTTCCATCAAGCCATCTAAATTATGGAAGCAAACGAATAAGCTGCTTGAAAGAGGCAGTAGTGGTCGTCCCTACAATGATGCTGGTGAAGGTCTCAATGTTGCCAGCGAATACAGCAAGTATCTTGCCTGTACTATTTCTCCTACGGGAGTACTACCTGGCCCCCACCTTCCAGGAAGTCGACTGTTCCTTCCACTTCAAACCAATTTAAGAAGAGGATGTTGCAGCCCTACTGTCTGGGCTTCAGAGTGCAAAGGCCTCAGGAGTGGATGACATACGGGCTAAGATCTTCATCAAACTTACAGCCCCAGCCGTTGCCAAAAGTCTGTGTGACCTATTCAATCTAAGTCTACAGACCTCACAGATCCCCACTGAATGGAAGGCAGCCAGGATTACGCCCGTCCCCAAGGCCAAAGGCGGAGGCAGTTGTTGCAGTCTGATGATTTCCACCCTATCTCAGTGCTTCCTATTGTATCAAAGGTGTTCGAGTCCCTCGTGCATTCCCAAGTGTATGCGTATTTACAGCAGCACAGCATCCTCCACCCAACTCAGTCTGGTCAGCCCAATCAAAGCACCCAAGATGTTTTATTAAAGACGGTGGACAATTGGGGGTTTAGCTTGAATAAGAATGAAGTGGTTGGGACAGGTTTTTGTGGACCTACGGAAGGCATTTGCTTGTATTACTCGTAATTTACTATTATCAAAGTTGCGTCTGTACGAATTCAAGGGAGCATCTTTGCTCTGGTTTCAGAACTATCTGACGAACAGGAGACAGAAAGTTATTGTTGGTGATGAAGAATCACAAAGGACTGAAATCCATGCAGGGATGCCCGAGGGATCCATCCTTGGGCCATTCTCTTTAGCATATTCATCAGTGACTTACCTACAGTACTGACTAGAAGTAAGGTGATGGATGTTATATGCTGACGATACTACTATCTATTACTCTGATGCAATGTATCCAAGATGAAAGAGACACTAACACATGACCTGGTGGCTTCATCTTCATGGATAGAGAGTAATGGCCTAAGCATGAACGTTGAAAAGACGTAATTTTAGAGCCTGAACAGGAGGGGTAGAGAGAAAAAGGTGGAAGATCCAGTGAGCCATAAGTAGAGCTGAGTAACTTGGAAATGCATTCCATTTTAGCTATTGCACATGCGCACCCGGGAAAGTCGCTTAACGGCAGCAGGAAAGGTCCGAATTCGTCTTCAACCTGTCGTATGGCAAGCAACAGGCCTTCTTTCATCTTCCACACCAATGTATAGCTGCCATTGATTGTGTTTGTTTGACTGCGAGGGTGAATTATGTTTTGCCTGTGTTGATTGCTTTCAGCCAATTTATTTCGTAACATCTATTGTCACAGGAAAATGAATGGAGAATGCCCCTTGTATGAAAAGGATATGTGAGCGGATTTGAGAAAACGACCCACTTCGCACAATATGTAAACAATAGCTATGGGACAAGACAGTCATGCGGGTGATATTTCACTGAAAAACGGATTATGGCATCATTCATATCTATGTTACAGTCCCTATCTTGTGGCCAAGCTTGAATTCTTAATTCCTTCTCTGAAGCTCAAACGAAGACTGCGAATTTACACGGTGGCCATAGGGCGCAACATATACGAACAAGTCACGTAAGCGTAAAAAGCTATGCACCAGGCCTTGCTCCAAGTCAACATATGCACACTACTCCAGCATTCCCAACTAGCGTGAAGACCTTCCCATGCCGAGGACGAGACAGATACAGTTCCCACGATGACCAACCCAACTGTCCGCCATTTGTGCTGTGACTGGAAGCCCATGTTTTTAATGCCTTTTCGGCCAAGCACCTAGCGAAATTTTGTATTTTAGGTAAGCGTATCTCGGAAGCTGAAGCAGCTATTGAAGCGCAACAAAGGGCAATAGAGAGCCCAACCACTCTGTTTAACACTAACTCAAAATTGATAAACTGTGCAAAGTGGGTCATTTTCTCAAATCCGCTCACATATGTGCATTACCAACAGTGCTCGAGGCTTGAGGAGCACCCGAAGGGGTCATGACCTAGTCTTGTCCCCAGACCTTTCCCGTGGGGGAGGAAGGGTCTGGTGAAGGTGGGCAGGATGTTTGGGCAAATGGAATGTAATTATGGATGATGACGTAATGCTGCGTGTGATTAGTTACGGCTTCTCTGACGCTTCGATCGCGAGTTGCTATTTTGTGCGGAGCAGGGACTCACAACGATGACAATCGAGGTAGGGCTGGCACGCTGGAGTAGAACATTATAAACGGCGGGCAGCGGAGCATAGCAAAGTGATTTTCTGCCACCTGTTGGCAGAGTTACGAAGATGACTTTGCCGCAAGTGAACTCCGACACTGCCTGTCCTTCTACCGTCTATATCCAAGTTCTTTAGCTGCCCTGGAGATGGCCGCGCTCACTTCTTCAACTACGAATCTGCTTATGTACGTACTCGCAATTATAACTCATTCGCTAGGTGAGAAATTGTGCAATATTCCGCTACTAGCAATCTGATTGGCGCTGCCCACATTCCGGCAGCAGTCACGAGAACCTGTCTATCCAGACCCTTCCTCCCCTCGCTAGCGCTTCGGAAGGGTTTGGGGACGAGACTAGTCATGACCTGTATTTACCTACCCCCAGAACCAATTTTATTCAGAATTTGTTTATGTATAGAGCAGGGCTGGAGTGGAATGGAATTCCAATGTCAATTAGAGAGTCAAATAGAGCCAATTTTAATTCTGATTTGAAATTGTACTATATGGACTAATTAATGGTGCACAGTCTTTTGTCACACCCTATTGGTTGTCTTGTTCTATTTAGCTGTCACTATGTCATTATATGGATATTATATATTACGCATTTATCTGTTATAATGTACGTATGTTAATTGCTCTTGTGTTGTTGTTATTGTTATGAATTATATGACCCATCACAGTTACTTCATCACATGTACTATATTTTCTCCCTTTGGTCCCCCATTGATACCAGCTTTTGGTTGAAGGGGCTACCATTAATAATAATAATGATAATAATAATAAAAAATGCCCTAGAACCTCAACCTTTTGTTGAAACTCTCTGTGTAGTTGAGCGTGCTTGTCCTTCAGATGCTGCACCAAATTTGTATAATCCCATAATATAACTCATGCAATTCCTACTGCCACGCGGGTTCCTTCTTGTTGCAGGCCTGGCACACTATGAAGTTGAGGTCCTCATCGACAGCGAAGTAGTCTCATGCTGGCGAATCTTTCTTCCTGGCGATTCCTTGCGCCACAGACCCAGAACAAACCAACGGCAAATGGTGCAACAATGTAACCACTCGACATAACATATTACTCGCAAATGTCACATGCTCTAGGTGACATAATCGGTAGGGGACGAAGGAATAACTGAAATAGTTCTGAGTAAGTGAGTGAAAACAACATCAGCATTGGTCGTCACAATGCCCCCCCACACACAATGCCATTCAGACTGCCTCCTTGCGTTGACAATTTTAGGCAGCTGTTTTCCCAACTTCGGTGACTCAAACTCTTTGGAAAGTGGTGTCCTCGTGCACAGCTGATGATGGTAGGCTCCATGACGGCGATTATCCTATATGCTTGGCGCATCCAGCTGCAATCCTGCTTTGCACAGGTAAACTATGATTTTGGTGGAAGAAATATTGGCGGATTGCTCTCAAAACTGCCAGTCTGCCAAAGTGAATTGCCTGCCAAAATGTCTGGCTATATAGTGAAAACTCCCTTGAAAAAACTTCCTTGCCTCATCCAGGTTGGGCTCAAACAATGAAAGGTTTTGGCATAAATGTGAAATTCTATCCTGGAGTTTAGCTCCATCTTAGTTAGAAAACTATGTAGAAAATGTAGCTTCAAAGGAGGCCACTAAACTAGGGCATACATTAGAATGCAATAGGCCTCGCTGAGGCGGCCGCTAATGCGTCATTAAGATGGCCGCTCAAGCCGCCCGGCGATGCGATGCAAGAAACTGGCGTGCCCACTGGCCCAGGTTAACTGTAGGGGCATGTGTCGAGGTAAGAACATCTCGCGAGTTGATGTAGGCCGTGCGCTGGCCTGGGGAAAAGCCTGTGGTGGGAGCCATTTGTGATTATCACATGGTAGTTATTTACACGTCCTTTTGGTAATTGCCGTTGCGCACGCACAAGTAGCAAGGTGTGAGCTTTCTTGAGTGTGAACAAAGCGAACTGAAGGTGTTCCCAAGCGAAGAATGGCTACAGGTAGTAGGAAGCCTATGTATGAGGGTTTGCGCAAGCTCCAGGCACGTGGTCTTGTGGGACACATTTTGGCCGCGTGCTTTCGCAAGCCTTGCGCAAGAGCTTCTGAGGAACAAGCCTAGACATAGGAGTGTATTGCACAAGCGCTCAGCAATTAGTTATGATATTATGGCATTGCAGAAATGCACAAAGCCTAAGCTCAGGCAACAGAATGAAGGTTGTTTGTCAAGTGCAGAGTTGTCATGCTCCATGTAGGATAAGGATGGAAATAGCTCATTATCAGAATTCATAACGAGAGTACCTAATATGAGCACAAAGAAAAATGTTTTTCTTTCAAATATAATGTTAGAGCGAGAGGCTTATAAATGTATTCCACACAACTAAATCTGTATTTCAAGAGTATGCCATTACAACATTTCAAACAGCACAGTGTTAATTGTGTACTTACGTGTTCTTTGGATTCATAATGAAGCCAGTCTTCGGTGGGGTCCAGGAGATCCTTGCCACTTATTGCGACACCAGGACTGTCTTTGTCAATGAAATAAAAGTGGAAAATATCATCATTTGTGAAAGCACTAGCTTTGGTTGGCAAGACAGTGTGGGCAGTCAGCAGCCATTTTTTATGGTCATGATGTATGAGAATGCCCGTCCCTGGTGACCTGTAAAGTAACAAGAAAGAATAAAAATTTTCTACAAAAACTACTAATGATGTGGGACTGGCATAAAAAGTACAGAAACAAAGAAAGGCTGCTACACAATGGAGCATTAACCATTGTTCCTACATTGATGAGTGCTGCACCCTATACCCTTGCATGTAGGGACAATAGTGAATGCTCCACTGTGTAGCAGCCTTTCCTTGTTACTGGCGCTTGGAAGTAAGGTTGGCTATGTAAACTGTACAGACTCCCTTCCACGCTGGCGGTTCCTTTTGTCGGTTCTTGCTTCTGTTCAGGAGTAGCGCTACTTTTCATTTGTATTACAGCATACAAACAACCATGGCCATCCCTACATAGACAGTACTTCTGTGTTGTCTGATTACGGAAATAATGAAAATAAGGTTACCCAATAAAATCCATGCAAAAATAGCTACTAGAAAGTCATCCCAAGGGAACACATAAAAAGGTTAAAACCACATGCCAAAACTTCTTAATCTAAATCAAAGACCTCCAAGTGTCAGCACCTACACAGCCATGTACCTAGGCACTCATGCAAAGGGTGTACAATGTACCATGTACCGTGCATTCAGTTGGCATCATACTTCTTGGATAGTGGAACATATGTCCGCATAAATTGCATAAAGTGATCTATAATGGAAGCTTATCGTAAAGAACACTGCTTGGGTAAGCAATGAAAGAAGACCTTCTAGAACTCCTTACTAGGGTGCAATTGAGGGAGGGTGTGGGGGGAGGGCATTCACCCTCTTTGCTCCATGGCTCTAATCTCACCTCCCACCTCCTACCCACCACATCATAGCAAAAGGAGCCATTGTAGCATAAGGACCTCTACACCCATGCAAGAGACGGAATGTCAGCAATGCTTGCATCTCAGTAAGATGTCAGGTATTCCAACCAGAGAAAGAGAGTACATGCCAAATTGTTCATGTGTATACATAGTCTTAGTCACCACTATCATGGGAAAATGTAACAACAGCTGTCAGTTTCTATTCCCATACACTCAGGAGAAAGCATACACAGTGGGTAACAGGCTGCACTTCTTGCCCCACTGCCGTTACGTTACAGAAGTAACTTTATACTACTGGCAATTCAAAATTGAGAACATGTGCAAATTTGTATGAATAGTAATGCAAATGCCTAACTGAGCGTGACAATTAACACAAGCAAACTTGCAGGAATACTCACTGTGTACTGCCTTGGCAGCATAGTACAACCTTTAACATAATAATTGGAATAAGTCACTAACATCAAGTCCTTAGTGTGCATATGGCGACAGCAAGTTGCTTGCAACTCACTTTCCTTTGATGAAAACAGAAGCATTGAGAATGGTCTGAATGTATCTCCATGGCATAGTTTCTTGGCCCCTGTTGCGAGGATTCTTGATGTCATGTGTCGCTCCCTCAAGCTTAACCTCAATCTTAGAACCTCCCTCTGCTGCATATTCAAAACAGGTGCAGTGTACATTGTAGTGAGAGGGTTAAAGGCATGGAATCTGTCAATCATGCACCATTGTCGATGCAAACCATCATGCATAAATGAGGCTACCTACCAACAGTTTCACCATAATGGCATTTTGCATAAGAATCTATGTAGGGTAGACTTTCTAATTTAGCTCAAACCATAAACACCATTGTAGTCCAAACGTATTACAATTGTCCCTATTGCTGCTTGCTCAGGGTCACAATGAACATGAGCTACCACTTCAAACTCTTGATAAAGGGAAACTAATGGAGCAGATTACAGCATGAAAACATTCAATAGAACAAGACATTTGGATTCGTAGATTTAATCAAGAGTTCAAACTCTTCGTTTAGTAACACATACATTGTCAATATAAACTGCTGAAATCATATACATTTGAATCAGTTTCCTGCAATGTCATTGCACAATCCTTTGCCATAGATAGCTACACAATAGTCTGTTTGATCATCCTGTAAGTAATAGTTACTACAGGGCTTCTATGGCTTAACGTGTTTATTGTACTCGCCCTCAGGCGCTTCGTGCCCTCGGGTCTCGTACAATAAACACGTTACGCTATATAGAAGCCCTGCAGTAACTATTTTATTGCAAGAATGGTTGCCCCAAAAGCGTGGTCGCCCGGAAAGCACGGTAGGATTTGAATTTGTTGCGTACGTTTCCAGAGCAAGAATGGCTAAACGTCCACCGCTTTCCAAGGGCAAGGAGAAGAGCAAGCGCTTCGACTTCACGCTGGACGACGACGACTTCCCAGGAGCACACCAGGGATTTGTACCGGTTACCACTGCTGCAGACACTCAGAAGTGCGTCAAATTGTTCGAAGAATGGAAGAGGGAAAGAAACTCTTCATTCCCCGCGGACGAAGTACCTGAAGGCGTTCTACTCGCTGAGAAGGGACAGCTATGTAAATGGCTGTGCAGATTCAGCATCGAAGCCAGAAAGAAAGACGGTACACACTACCATCCCAAGACAATTCAGCATTACTTGATGGGCATTCAGAGGCATATACACCTGCATAAACAGTACAACGTCAACCTCATGAGTGATCCTGAGTTTCGTCCACTGCACCACACCTGTACAAGCCAACTTTCAGCAACCCATGCAAGCTACCTTTCAGGCTGATGTTGATTACCTCTCCAAGATTAACATCCAGGAATTCTTTCAGTAACTTTAATTTACATTGCCAGATCTTTGCTTACTTTTGTTGTGCTGTACTGTTCTATTCCGTTTGTCTTGGAACAACCTGCGCAATTGTTGGGTGACCTTTGGAAGGTGTTGTTTACATAGCTAATTGATATATCCATATATGGAGGCGTTAGGGGCTCTTGTCACCTTACCTGCCCTAACCACAGGGTTGGTATGGGATTTACCACCCTGGGTGCCTTTGTTCTATGACGTCATCATGCGATAACATGTGATGTCTCATGGCAATTGTCAGTTCAACTTCTAATTGCACCTAACATTGATATTGGCCAGCAACAGGGAACCCACTTTTCCAGTCAAATCTTAAGTGGAAATTCTAACGAGAACATGTCAGCCAAGTACGTGCTGTTAGAAGAATCACTGGGTTTATACCATACCCCCCCCAACAGCTAAGCATATATTCAGCCATTTCATTCCATAGAAGCCTAGCATTGTATCTACATAGGTATAAATACAGATGTAGGTTGAGACAAGATTCTAACTATTAAGTTTAAGAGCTAAAAAGGCATCAGTATGAAAATCCATAATTATTACAACGATAAACGCTATGCAGAAGAATAAGACAATAACTAGTTATCATGTAATGGGAGCAACAAATAGCCACATGGGCTGAAACAAGTAGCCTCTAAAGTTCAACCGCAATCCATTACAGTCTAGCTATAAACCAACATTTGTGGCTAGCTTAGCTACTCAATTGACCCAGCGCAAAACCACCTTTCCACTCCGCCAATTTACTCTCTAATGGTGACGGGGTGTTACAGCTACCACGCTATGCACGTGTACGTAGGTATAGCTACATACGTATCGCGCCTTCATGGAACAGGGAATGACAGGCAGTCACCTACCCATCTTGGATCTTCCACGTGGTCATAGAGCACGTGACAAGACGTCACATGATCACGTTGCTCCCCCTAGTCAGCGGGGGACGCCCTTAGCAATCTCCCGTGACGCGTGTCTGGAAAATGGAACGAACTGCAGCCCATTAATTCTCTGCAGCCAAACTCAGTCTGTCTAGGTTTAAGTTAAGCTAAAACTGGGTTATCCTGTGGAGCACGCGCACTGTATTCTCTACGGACTGCCTTTGGTCAGAAAGCACTGTAGTTTATTAGTCTAAGCTAAGCATGTATAAGTCCTATAATGTCGTTTAGAATAATGCACTGTCATGCAATTGCATGCATGAACATTGGACATCCAATATATACCACTATAGCTTTAATTACCCCGCGCGATTGCGCAAGGGGTAAAGTGATCTTTTCTGTCGTTGTTGTCGTCGACACAAATTTTGGCATATCTCAACATCAAGGCACCTGCGCTGCTTGTAAGCGCCACTTAGGGGTTACCACTGGTGGAATACTGGCTCCAGCTCCTTCGAATTGATTCAATACTACTGGTGTTTGCAGCATTTGCCGACTAAGTGATGCTTTCTGTTGGGCCACCATTTTATGTTAGGAATGTCAAATGGCGGATCCCAAATAGTAGGCAGCTATATATATACCTACGCATTGTGGATACGTAGCAGGCAGCTATACTCTTTCTTGGTACTGTTCCACACTGTATGGTCATAGACTGTTCTGCCCAACATACAAAATAGAAATTCACCACTTATACACTACGGTAGAAAGGCTATAGCTAGCTAGCTAGCTAGCTACACAGATCAGCTAGCTACACATATCATAGGTAACTGCATTCTATTGTTAGCTACTTGCACTGTATTAACTATGTACACAGTACGAACCCAGCGTCCATGTGTTTCATATCTAACATGTCATACATCATATACACTTAATGCTTTCATTCCTATCTTCTTGTTCACACTTTTGCTTTTATGTTGCTAGACAGCATGGGGTATGTACTCCATGAGTACTCTAGTTCTCCAAGTACTTTATTTATACATTTAATAAAACATGTCTCACAAATTATAAATAATTCTGGTTGCATGGAATTAGGAGAATATAGTGTGTCAATGAGGAATTGATCATAATTGTAATGGGGAGATAAGTAAGTGAGGGATCAGTTAGAGGGCTAGGTTGTATGACAATAATTATTCTGGGCCTGGGGGTTTGAGGTGAATGCAGTGATCATGATTGGACTGGTATTGGCGATGGTGTGAGGATAAGCATGGGGCTTCTCATGCATGCATGATGTTCTGGAATCAATGCATGTGATGACATGAGTGCATGGGTCCAGGGTGTACGCATTCTCATATATGCATACATATATATGGAGGTGTACAGGAAGATTGGCATGCGCATGCAAATTGAGATACAAAGATAATTTTATTGATGACCAATGCAGGATGCAATAATTGTGCAGCCTGTATTAATTTGACTGTATCATTTTACAAATAAGAGGGCAGCTAGCTATATGAATTTGCAGTCATTCCCCAGTGTTTACTGCCCTACCTGTAGGTGAACAGGTGCACACACACGGTGCACTCTATATACAGGGTGAATTCCATGCACCCTTGGTGTTAGCATGCACTGATTGGGCAGTGACACCTCAGAAATACCATATGCAAGAAACTTAATTAAGCAGCAAGCTGAAACTGCACATTGGGAATAAGACCTGTGGCCATTGATATTTTCCGCTTGCTTCTTCCTGAACCTAGTTACACCCTGAAGCAGGGAATTGAGGTTACAACTTGGTTCCACATATTGTACACAATAATGATAATTATCATTTTTAGTATTCCGCACAATAAATAGTGACAACGTCTGGGTGAAGCTAGGCGCTCCGGCAGATTAAATGTTACTATATACGTAAAGCAGGAATTTAAAGCCTGCCCACCAGCAGGCTTCTCTGCTCCGGCACACTGACAACGGCTGCTTGATGACGGCAACTCAGCGACAATGTGATGACGACTGTGTGGCACATGACAGCCT
Source organism: Ianthella basta (assembly GCA_964019415.1). Taxonomy (NCBI): domain Eukaryota; kingdom Metazoa; phylum Porifera; class Demospongiae; order Verongiida; family Ianthellidae; genus Ianthella; species Ianthella basta. The sequence goes on along the minus strand of OZ025871.1, from coordinate 9,478,232 downwards.
GTGTATGCCAGCGTGTGTGATGCAAACATCCTATGAGAAGTGCCAACCATGCAGTTGTTGCTGCATGTGTGTATGTATGTCTGTATACAGCCTGATGTGTACAGATGCATGCTATGTAAAGGGTGTGACATTGAGTGCAAAAGTGTAGCAAGCAGGAACATGCATATTATGGCATTCTGTTGACGTGCAATATAATTATGTTGAGTGACATTACCATGCAAAGATATGATGTAGCTAGCTATGAGTCTATACTGCATGTACGGGAGAAGATCTGTATTTTGCAAAGTATTTAAGTACAGTCAATTTAGAGGGTCCTGGAATGAGAACAGCATGTTTCCTTGTACATTGTGTTTGTTACCTGCCCAGTGTTCAAGAGCCTGGAGCGGTGCCAACTTGTATTAATTGGACATAACCACTTTATGATCTATACTGTATTGAGAGCTTGGGAGAAAGTTCCATAGAGGTGGCCAAGGCCATAAGACCTTTATGAAGATGACCTTGGAAGGCACAGACCTGACATGACAAAAGAAGAGCTGGAAAAGCTAGCTGAAGTCCGAGGCAAGTGGTTCCAACTTTGCAGACATTTGTAACAGTATTCCTCCTCAATGCATGCCTTGTATGTACATGAATTGATTGATTGCTTGACACCTGGGCCCTGCTGTAAAATGTGGAGGTGTTGTGTAAGCAACCTATGCAGTGCGGTTGCGCATGGGGTAATCTGGCCTGCAGCGCGACTATTCGCAACTTCCTGTCCCCTTGCCCACGCGCAATCGGGGACAGGAAGTTGGGGAAAGCAGCCAGCCGGCCACGGCTGTTTCGAGGCGGCAGCTTAGTTTTCCGAATGGAAAATTGGGAATGGGAATGGGAATACGTCAACAAATCTATGATTTAACTGCCTTATCCCTACGCCCTCGCCACTGCAAGGAGGATGAAACTTTGCTTCTGGATAGCTCTCACCCAGTGAAGGTAGGTTGTACTTTGAAAATTGTGGATTATGGTTTTCCGTTTTGCAAATAGTGAGTTAGCCAGCAAGGTTTAAACGGTTCGAAGCATATTTCTCTGGGTTTTCACGCCAGTGAGCTAACTATGTCTTGAGTGATAGCCAAGTGACTGTAGAACTAGGTGACTTCGCTGCACACTAAACTTTTTGCATAGTACGCGTTTGTAATGTCCCATGTTCTGCCATTTGCAATTGCATTTGCCATACACAATTGTTATTATTAATTTATGGCATTCCTGGAAGAAACTAGGAATCTTCCAAAAGGTGATTTAACTGGCCTTTGCTTCTTCATTCATTTCCCTTGCTTTTCAGCTGTTTTGCTATGTCAAGCTATTGATGTTGCAGGTTGGCACATGATTGTAATAAAAAATAACCTTTTGCTTAATATACTATATGGTTATTTAATGGGGCACATACTGTCACTGTGTGTGTGTGTGTACAGATGACACCCCTATACTTCCAGCACACCTGATGATGGCCTGGAATTGGCCGAAACATACCTATGGTGTGTCGTGTGCAATGAAGTAGCAGTGGTTATTTGCAGTAGCAGTGCCTATATGATTGTTTGTGCCATGGTACAGCCTGCACTTGAAAGGGGAATAATACACACAGTTGTTGCTTTGCTATAATTATAAGAATTATTTGATGTCATAATCCCAAACATGCACTTTCCACTTCAAAACCAGCTGTAATATTTGAATGCCATGCATTTGACCTTATAGTAGCTTCCCTTTTAATTCCTCTTTTTCTTTTATATTATAGTCACTGCAATAATTATTGTCTGCACTATTGTAATTAGTGTGCATTTATATTGCATGTGAGTGTAATTGTTAACATCTTATTAAGTTCAAATTTTGCATGAAAATCTAGCTAAAGAGTATATTACACATAAAGCTATGTACGTGCGGTATCTGCCATATTAAGGGATATCATAATTGCACGCGATCATGACTTATACCGTGTATCGCCAAACATAATGCATTGGCGTTGTGTTTGCAAGTGTGTGTGCGTGTGTTTGTGCATGTGCGTGTGTGTTCACATATGCATGCATGGGTGTGGATATATGAGAGTGCATGCAAGAGTGACACATGCAAGTGCACGTAGTATGTCAGCTGCAGGACCGGAGGGCAAAGGGCTATGCTACCTGGAAAGCTGCTGTAGAACGGGGCTAGGCAGGCCATCATTTTAATGATTGATAAAGAAGGTAGGGTTCCATCGTACTTCTGCAGCCAGCATTCTAAATTCTATCAACATTAGCATAATGAGAAAGAAGATGCATGGAATCAGCTGCTGGTCCTCAAATGGAAAACTATCCACAGCACCCACACACAGATGCATATGCACAATGCTGTGCATGTTGAGACAGACACCCTCACATCCAGTACCACCCATGCACTTCACAATTTCACCTAACTCTAGCTCCAATCTGTTGCATTGTTCTATCCATATGTCTTCCAAATACCAGGTACCTTCAAAGAGGACCACAAGATATAAGGCCCTGGTGTCACAGAGTGCATGGG